>CM060095.1:5800009-6212481 GCA_030522485.1 Stenchaetothrips biformis | reverse complement strand
TTCAGTCGCCACCCAGTTGAGCGCGTCGGGCGCCGACGCATTTTACCAAGCACGCCCAGCTGATGGGTTATAACCGGCAAATATCCCAAAATATCTGCCTTTCCATCTGCAGCGCGGCGCCTTATTTGGGATAGGCCAACCCAACTAGCACGTTCGGCGCCGCGAACACCCAAACTTATTGTTGTGTCTAAAAGGCTTTATTTTTACGTTTAAAAGGGCACTTGTTCTGTTAAGCCCACCTCAAAAACTTAATTTATCAAATTGTGTTATTAGCAGATGATTGTTTAAATCAGCTAGCTTTGACTCTCGAGCACAACGAATAATCCAGCAGCATACCCATACTCTTAGCTCTATACAGGCGGAGGCTTGTCCCGGCGTCCCGGCGTTTTAGCGGTTTTTGGCTTCTAGCGGTCGAACGATCAATTTTACACATACACAACCCTTATATTGTTTTAATCGTCTTAAATCGCCTTCCATTCATTGCAATGCACTTTATAAATTTTCAAAATTCAAAATTTTCAAGTTGGTTGTCGTATTAGCGTGTTCCGGCCTTTTCCCCCGCTATCGGTCTTGTTTGGTATCATGTTTCTCGTGGGAACGTGAGGATGCAGAATCCGGCATCCTTTCAACTATTTAACTGATACCCGCAAAAGTTCGCATTGGTGCTAGGGCGGAACGGATGCGCGGCGTCAGGTTACAAGTGGCGCAGAGTGATAAGAGGAAGGTCTCCGCGGCGCGGTCGAGTGGACGCCGGGGCGAGTCCAGGAGGGGCGTCCTGGTTTCTGTCGGGCCTTCGCACCGCACCGATGGCCGGCCTAGTACCGAAAACCAATTTGACGGGTTTTGAGTATTCGCGTGATTGGCCTTCATATTGTGCATCCTCGCGTTGAAAAAAGAAAATGATACCCAACACAAGTGGTATTCGGCATATCAATATCAGTGTACCTTCTCATACTGTATTCTTCATTTTGGTCTGGAAGACCCAGGGCAGTTTTTGGTCGGAATTTTTTGGAACCGGCCGGCGTCGAGGCTGGTTCATTGCCAGCCTTTAGCGGCCCCTTCTGGCACTGCGTCCTCCCGCGTAGCGAATAAACTTACTATTCTTCATATACAGCTACAAATTTTTATTGCTGTATATACAATTTTCTAGCATTACAACATATGTTTTTTAAAAAGGTGCAATAGTTTTGAAGTTAAGAACTTATACAAACTATCATCTGCTTTCACGTTAGCGTTAACGTTTTTTTTTTTTTTAATTTTAATTTTAAAGATAACAGGAAAAGTAGCGATGCAAATCGGCAACTTTGGCCCATTCCGTAAATTTAAGATTTGAGGATCAAGGTTGGGGTCCAAATGGACGTCATTTTCGTCATCTGCACCCTCTAAAACATAGGAAACAACGTTAAACTCACGATAAAAATTTCGGCCCTGCATACCTCGCCGGGATTCGAACCTGGGTCCGAACTTCTCTGATTTGCTCGAACTTAGCACCGTGTTCTTTGTCTCGTCGCCCCGATTCCTAAAAATACCCCTACATGCCCTCCTTCTAACTGCACCCGTTGCCGAAATCCTCTACCCCATTCAGACCAATATGCACCTGCAGCAGCGCTCCTGGGGCTCGGATCGGATTTGCTGCCACCGGGCGGTTTTCAGGGTCGCCCAAGAAGGCGGCTGCATGCATACCAAATTTAGTAAAGATCGGACCACGGGCAGGCCTCGGACGGACGGACGGACCTCACAGCGCGCATCATTGCCCGTCCACCGTATTTTAATAAAATAAAACGGGACAGGCAATAATGCACTGAATTCGGACCGACCACCCCGCGCCGCGCCGCCACCACTGATACAGCTGTCGGCGCCGCCAGCGAAAAATTCGGCCTTACGCCGACGCCGCACAGTAAGCGTATGGAGGTGGGTTCAAAATGCCGGAAGGCTTTTGAGCTCTAGAGTCGCAACCGAGTCGCATAATGGTACCGGAACCGAACGTGTGACCTTCCCAATAGATTGCTAACGAGGAATCCATTAGTGGGGTCACACTTTCGGTTCAATTCCTATGTCGCGACGCTGGAGCTCAAGACGAGTGCGCGATTTTATTTTGACCGCGTCCACGACCACTGTGCCAAACCGCCGCCGAAAATGCGGTCGGCGCACACGTCCGCTTCTGGTTTGCAGTGCAGTCGTCGTGAGGACAGGCGACGGCGACGGCGAGACGCCAGGCTTGCTTCCCACTGCGGTCTGCTAACGCAAACGGATTCCAGGGTGTTGACATTCACAGACGTGGAGAAGAGATGTGGAAGGGGGGGCCCCTGCGACGTCGTCTTGCTGCGGCCCCGGAAGGAAGGTTGGGGGGGGGGGGAGAGAGAGAGAGAGAGAGAGAGAGAGAGAGAGAGAGAGAGAGAGAGAGAGAAAGAGATTGATTTGTTTATTTGTAAGGAGGGAGGGAGAGACACACACACACACAGACAGACAGACAGACAGACAGAGAGAGAGAGAGAGAAAGAGAGAGAGATTGATTTGTTTATTTGTAAGGAGGGAGGGAGAGAGAGACACACACACACACACACACTGAGAGAGAGAGAGAGAGAGAGAGAGAAAGAGATTTGTTTATTTGTAAGGAGGGAGGGAGAGAGAGACACAGAGAGAGAGAGAGAGAAAGAGAGAGAGGGGGGGGGGGTTCGACGGGAGCCCACGGCGCAGAAGGGGAAGAGGGCGGGGGGGCTGCGGCAGCGAGGGCCTCTGCACGGACGCAGACGCAGGCGAGGAGAGAGCCGTCAGTCAGTTAGTCATCTGCAAGTGAAGCGGACGGGCGTGGCGCGGACGGAGCGCCGCAGCGCTGCCACGCGATTCCGCTGCCGCAGTTCTCGTTCCGTCCCTCTCACACTCATGGTGTTGTGCCGCAGGGGCGCGAGAGAGACAGAGCAAGGAGTCACTGCCTTGCTCTGTCTCTATCGCACCCCTGCGGCACAACGCCATGAGTGTGAGAGAGACAGAACGAGAACTGCGGCAGCGGAATCCGGCGGCTGGAGTGTTTTGCAGGCGCCGGGACCCACGACGCCAGACGAGCCAACGCACAGTGGGCCAGAAGACCGTGCGAGGCAGTCAAATTCCAGCACGGGTTTTGAGCTCCTTAGTCACTACGCACGACTCGAACTGAACGTGTGACCCCACCAATGGATTGCTCTCCGCACGAGGAATCCATTGGTGGGGTCACTTGTTCGGTTCGAGCCGTGCTTAGCGACTGTGGAGCTCATAATCCGTCCGGGATTTTGACCTATCTGGCCGACGGTACAACGCAGCTCAACACCCAGTAGCCCAGCCAAGTAGGTACACTGCCCCCGGCGGGGACAGCCACTGTCCCACTATACTTGCGCCACGCATTCCGTGTTACGCATAGGGGCCTGTTCGTACTTGTTGGCGGAAAGGTTTTTATCTACTCTATCAGGACTTAAACTTAGGACCGTAGGTTAGGCCAGGCCAGCTTGACTATTGGCCGCGGTTCATTTTGGTCGAATTCTAATCCCGTTTAGCGACTCTGGCGCTCAAAACACGTCTCGAATTTTTACCTCCCGCGCCGGTCCTCTGGCCCACTGTGCATGGGTAAGTTTCCTTGCCACTCCACGCGCACTCCGTTTTGAACGCCAAAACTTGGCCGTCTGGCCCGGAGCACCAACTGAGGATGCCAAGATCTGGCTGTCCGGCGGTCTGGCCCACAGAACTGTAGCATTCTCAGGGGGCGATCCGGAGCCACATGCACCAGTTTCGTGACATTCAAAATGGACCGCCGTAGGAGTCGCAAGGAGACTTATCTATGGATTTGCAGTGGTAGCCCTCAATTTTCGGGGGAGGTCAAAGGACGAAGGAACAGTGGCCTGCCGTATTGCTCTGTGGAAGGGGAATCCACTCCTCCAGCCGCCGTGATGACTTCGATAAATACTCCTTCATGAGCAGCTTGGTCTGCATTGGCTTGTCCCTTAGTTTTTTTTTTTTTTTGTTTTTTTTTTTCAAAACAGACAGGGTTCATTTCTCCAGTCACAAAGCGTCATAAGTATATTGTTCTTATCTTTTGTGTGGCTCGTGTTGCAGGTCTTGCCGTCTTCTGGAAGCGTCTTATTTCTGAAACTTATACTGCGCACCGCGGTGGAAAGCGCGCTGGCCTTCAACGGGGACGACGCGAGGGCACCGTGGCTGCCTGAAAAGACAACACTGCAAATTACATGGAAAGACTTTGCGCCAAAATATGGTGAGACATTAAGTCTCGCCAAATTTTGATCAGACAAAAATGTCTTTCCACAAAATTGCAAGACTTTCTTGTCTGACCACTGCAGAGGTGCGGGGCAACGTAATAAGCGCCTTACAGTGGCCAAACAAGAAAGGCTAACCATTTTGTGCTGAGACATTTTTGTCCGACCAAAATTCGGCGAGACTTTATGTTTTACCTCTGGAGTGGCGAGAAGTCTGACCTTTGGAAATGTAGTGAGACTCGAAAAGGCAACAACACGCGAAATCCTCTGTACGCTTTGGCGCGTGGAATTCCCGGAAATCTGAAATCTTCCAGAACCCTAGAGGTTAGGACACGGCTGATTGACTTTGCGTCCTTGGCATAAGGCCACAGCCGATTTCTTTCGCCGGAAAGGACAGCTGTTTCACGCGGCGTCCTTGAGGTGGGAAGGACACAGCCCATTCACTCGGCGTTTTCGGACGTTGGAAGGGCCCAGCCGATTCATTCGGCGCCCAGAAGGTTGGAAGGACCTGGCCGATTCATTCGGCGCCCTAAAGGTCGGAAGGATACCGCGGATTCACTTGGGTTTTGGCTGGGGGCAGGAGGTGCGGCCGTTTTTTGAGGTTAGAAGAACACAAGCCGACTCAATCGGTGTCCTAGAGGTTGGAACAACATGGCTGTTTCATGCAACTTTTTTTTACTTTTTAGGAAGGACTTATCGGTGTACTATACAGGGTACTATACAGGGTTCCTCACCTATTTTTGGGTGAGGAACACTTTATCATTCGAATTTGGGTGAGGGAGTTTCCTCGCTCATATTTGGGTGAGGAAGGCTTCCTCACCCAAAGTTGGGTGAGGAAGGGGTATCGGCTTCCTATATGGCTACATAGTATTCTCACCCAAATTTGGGTGAGGAAACCTTCCTCACCCAAATTAGGGCGAGGAAACCTTCCTCACCCAAATTTGGGTGATAAAGGATTCCTCACCCTAAATTTTTGTCATGATCATGACTCTTTCATTCTCAGTGTTATGATTTAGGTTTCTTATGAATCTTAATTACTTTAGTACGACTTTAACATTATGTGTAAGGTGGGGTCGGCTCCTCAGACTGACCCCGCACTGTCAGCAACGATTGTTCGAAAACAACAAAACTGTCAACAACATGAACGTTTTCCTACAACATCTTTGTTCAAAACTGAAACGACGGAAAAGTTGTCTTCCAACAAGTAAGTTGTTTTAGAATGACCCAACTGTCATTTATCAACAACATTCTCTGTTCCTGAACGACTGCTGTCGTTTAAAAACAACTGTTGTCGGACCTCGTCGCAGCCCGGAGGCGGCTCCTGCCCGTCCAACCGGTGATCCTCTTCTGTCTTCTGCTCCCATGGCACTTTTGCCACCGTTCCCGAAGGAGTGGTGGACCGCACCCTGGCCAGGGGGGGGGGGGGGTTGCCATGGGGCTTGGTGGGCCTTCATAGGGGCGCAGGTAAGAGGAAGCCCCTCGCTCCGAAGTAGAGCATCGGTGAGGCAGGTGGTTGCTCGGGGGTCGGTCCTCCGGCTCCTCTGATGCTGGAGTCGCGGGGCGCTCCTCCACAGGCGCTGGCAACGGTGCGCGTTCCAGGCGCACCTGCGCTGGCTGCATGTGGGTCACGGAGTACACCGTGATGTTGGCCAGGAGGTGCACCTGCTGCTTGTTGTTTGGGTTGGCGCCCTCGCGCCGCAGAGGGCGCATGGCGTGACGACGGATGGGGGTGCGGTGCGGGGTCCGGGTGGCTCGCAGCTGGCGTTGGACAGCCGCCAGTTGGGTGCGCAGGTGGTCGCGCAGCTCACCCCGGCTATTGAGCCTCCGCCCACAGGTGCTGCACTGGTCGGCACTGGTGCTCCTGCTCCACCTCCTCGGGGCTGGAGGGGGGCGAGGTGCTTGCGTCGCTCTCGCTGCTGGAGCTGCTCAGGGAGGAACTCGCGTCGCTAGCGGAAATGCTAGCGCAGCCCTTGCGTGTCGCTCGCCGCGCCGCGGAGGGCCGGCGAGCCAGCCGCTAGCATTTCCGCTAGCGACGCGAGTTCCTCCCTGAGCGCGGGGATTCAAACCTACTCGCTATACTGACAGCATGGGCATATACCAAGAAGTGCACAGTAAAAGTCTTACAGTGACATTGCAGCTATGTTGCGAAGGAAATGGAGCAAACATAATACGAAGGTGTTTCTCTCCATAATACGAATCTTTTACGGATTTTCACTGTAACATACAAAGAAAAACCTTCATAATACGAAGAAAAAGTACGTTCGTATTATAAAGGAGGAAAATGGCACCTTCACAATACAAACGTACTTTTTCTTCGTAATATGAAGGTTCTTCTTTGTATGTTACAGTGAAAATCCGTAAATGGTTCGTATTATGAAGAGAAACGCCTTCGTATTATGTTTGCTCCATTTCCTTCGTAACATAGCTGAAATGTCACTGTAAGACTTTTAGCGTGTGCGTGCCTGCCAGGCATGCACCAAGAACACACTAAATCCTGATGTACTTTTTAGTACATAGTTATGCACGATTTTGCACATGCGTTTGTTATGCATAATATTATACGTTGTTATGCTTAATTTATTCATAACTATGTATAAATTTCACGTTGTTACGCATAATATTATTCAGAAGCATACGCATGTGAAAATCGTTCATAACTATGTACAAAAAAGTGCGTAAGGATTTAGTGTGAAGTGCGTGCCTGGCACACACTAAAGTTTGCAGAGTGGCGTAAGTACACGGTTGTCCGCTTCAGATGAAAAGGATACGGAACCTCAGCATCAGTGTCGCACACGTTGGTGTGCAAAGCCTGAAGTGAAATGTGGCAAGCATGCACCACCTGGAGTGGAGTGTACATGCCAGCCATGCTCCAGGTGGAGCGTACACGCGGGCTTGCATCCACATTAAGCATTCTTTGTACACACTTCTTTGTACACAGTTTTTAGATTAATAGAGAGAACAAACTTCGCGGCCTGCATGGAAACGTACTGATTTCCTGAGGTTTTTACACGCCTTCCCGTAAGGCCGGGCTTAGCCCAATTTCACAAACGGGTTTCATCCCGCGCGCCGGTTCGGCTGCCATAACACGAAGCTAATCCGACTTGCTTGTCCGAGGCTGAGCAAGCTACCCTAGGCGCCCTCCGGGGCCGTGCGGTGACTGCCGGGGGCTGCTACCTGGGGTAGGGGAGGCGGCAAGTCTCTGGACTGCCTGCGGGAGAAAGAACAGTTTCCTTCGACAGACTGTAATGCCGTCACTGTAGTCTGTCCTTTGCCCTCTGCACCAGCAGACCGTCCTCGGGTCTCAGTCCAGGCCTCTTTAGTCCGTCATCTGTTTAGCGTCTGGACAATCTTGCACAGATACCTGTGCCGGATAGATTGTCGGGCACCCCAGCGCCGCTACAATCTCATCTTGTGTATGTCTTCCCTTCTTGACCTCCACATACGAGGCTTTATTCCACGGCATGCGCCTTTTTCTTAGCGAGCTACCATCCCTGAAATCTCGGGAATACTCTTCTACACACAGGACGCGTATTTTTGTAGGAGTAAATCTGTGTCATAAACTCTACAAACTTACTCTGCAAATTCAAGTGTGTGCCAGGTACCCACTTCTTGGTGCATGCCTGCAGGCACACACTTCATTGCTGTATGCTCTGCAAACTCAACAGTGTACTCAGTACACTCTGTTCAGCGTGTACTCACAAGCACACTCTCATCAGAGTGTACTCATCTGAGCACACTCTCATCACAGTGTACTCAGATGAGCACACTCCAACGAGA
The DNA here is from genome assembly GCA_030522485.1 of Stenchaetothrips biformis. Taxonomy (NCBI): domain Eukaryota; kingdom Metazoa; phylum Arthropoda; class Insecta; order Thysanoptera; family Thripidae; genus Stenchaetothrips; species Stenchaetothrips biformis. The sequence continues at coordinate 6,204,463 of CM060095.1, read as the reverse complement.
GTGTACTCAGATGAGTACACACCTACAGCTGCATATAATGCCAGGCGTGCTGAGGTGTGTACTCATCTGAGCACACCCTCATCAGAGTGCACTCATCTGAGTACACTCTCGTTGGAGTGTGCTCATCTGAGTACACTGTGATGAGAGTGTGCTTAGATGAGTACACTCTGATGAGAGTGTGCTTGTGGGTACACGCTGAACAGAGTGTACTGAGCACACTGTTGAGTTTGCAGAGTGGCTGTAGACACACCCTTGCTAGTTCCATCCATGCATTCGCTATGGGAATGCACTCCTTCCTGGCACACACTAAAACAATTTCTGTATGCCCATAGCTAATGCATGCCTAGAACCAGCAAGTTTGTGCCTGAGGCATGCACCAAGCAGTGCGTGCCTGCCAGGCATGCTGCAAAGAAGTGTGTGCCTGCCAGGCATGCAGCCAGAAGTGCGTGCCTGGCTCACACTTGGGTTTGCAGAGCAAGTGTGTACATAGCTTGCTTCAGGTTGACGCATGCCTGCAAGAACAGTCCACCTTAAGCCAACCTGGCATGAACACTCCACGCTAGAGCAAGCTTGTAAACGTAGTAAACGCCACGTTGGAGCATCCGTTACAAGTGTGCGCTAGGTGGCGTGTGGCGTGTACCTTTCTGACATGCAAGGTTTCTTGCTGGTGGTTCGTCGGTGTTAAGGGTTGTGTTTTTGACCGCTTTCGGGGCCTCGGCCTGTGCGCTTAGCGCGCGGGTTGCTCGTTTTGGGTTTTCTGGAGGTTCCACGTTTGGGATTTTCACCTCGATTGCTCCGTCTTCTAGCGGGTTTGTGATTTAACCTGTGTTGAAGTCCAGGCCGATTCCGTAAGAATCCAGGAATCGAACTCCAAGTAGCATAGCGGAGTCGAGATTGTCGACGCAGACGCATTCGGTTTCGAAGTTCGCTCCTAAAAATGATAATTTTATCATTTTTGTTCCGTGTGATTTCATTCTGAGACCGTCTGCCGCAATGACCCGGAAGCTTTTTGACGTGTCTGTGGCACTTGGTGTCGTTGTTTGGCGCTTGGAGGTTCTGATGCAGTTGTGTCGGGCTTTGAAAATCCCCACGTGTCCCATGACAATTCAGGAGAGGAGCCTAGCTGTAGTCCACTTAGAATGTCCTCACTTTCACAAACCACGGGCGCTGTTGAAGCTCAGCGAGGCTGCACGGTGGAGGGAACTTCTTTGCCAGCTGTCTTAACGTGCTTCGGTCCTTGCCCTTTCGGTGTCTCTGGCTCCGGCCCGACTTCCTCCCGGTGGTGGGACGGAGCAGGCGACAGGGCCCGGGTCACGGCTGGGCTGGCCGTAACGGTCGGGGGCAAAACCCTTCCAGCAGTCCACGTCCGGATGTTCCCCGTCTCACTGATAGAAAAAAGTACAGAAATTACACGGAAAATGTATGGTCAATTTTTTACCTGGACCGTCCGTACCTTGCCAACCACGGAGGTTCTGTACATGTTCTCTGTAGCAGTTTACATGAGATCCTTATGGGGACCACAGAGAACCAGTACGGAGGGTCCGTACCTTTTCTGTACCCCATTTTCTGTACATTTTCCGTACCAAAACACGGAATTTTTTGCAGTGCTTGCCGTGCGTCGGCGGCAAGTGCGGGTGGGAGGACAGGGGGGGTGGCCAGATCTGCTGGGGCTCCAGGTGGCGCAGGGGGCAGCTTGAGCCGCAGGGGCAGCGAGAGCCAGGGGCGCGGCATGCCCCGGCTGGGCGCCGGCTGAAAATAGGGCCGTCGGTCGAGCCTTGTCGCTGTCGGATTTGTCCGCGCCCTCCTCGCTGTGTGACGGCCAGCTCTGGAGACAGGGCCGGATGGCATGGAGTTCGACCGAGGGCTCGTCGTTCTCGCGCTGGCGCTTGGGTAGGTGAAGCGAAGCTGATGTGAGCGTCTGGGCGGCCAGCTTGGCGGAGGTGGTGGCAAGCATCACCTGAGGGTTCTTCGACAGCAGATTCTCACCGCCATGATTTTGGTGTCTTGGGTTGGCCGCGTTCATTTTCTTCTGTGCGCTAGTCGATGGAACTTGCCGGCCCCTACGCTGGTATATAAACCTGGATTTCTCCATCTCTGCCTTTCGCATTTTTTCTTGACCTCGCTTCTTGATTTCTTCAGGCTGCACCTTAAGGCGATTTTGTATCCTTTCCCTTTGTTTTTCCTTTCTTTTTTTTTTTTAGGTTTCTCTCTTCCCATGCAATCATCCGGACGTTGGCCGCAACCATTTTCCCTGTTGCCTCCGCCACCTCCTCCCTGACCCCCAGACCCCACACTACCTTCATTTCCGCCGATCCCTCCACTCCCCCCTTTCTGCTCTTTAGGTCTTTCGTCATGTACTCTTTGTCCAGTTCCCCCATTACCTCCTCCTTCCCCCCTTCTTTCTGCATCTGTTGGTTGCCAGCCTTTTTTATTCGTCCCCAAACACCACTGAAAAATCTCCGAACGTTAGCACCAATCCGACCCTTCAGTCCTTAGTGCCGCCCTCGCTGTGTGACGGCGAGCTTCTGACCGAGGGCGCGTCTTCTATGCCCTGGGGCTCTGATGTGGGCCTCCGGGCGGCCAGCTCGGCGGTGGTGGTAGCAAGCTGTGGTCTCCTCTTTACTGAAGGAAGGGAGAGGTGGATGATCAGGCCAAGTCATGCCTACCGGTTGCTTTCTGCTATTTGGCTTCTTCACTGCAGAGCTGGCACTGCGTTGAGGTTTGCGGTCCTCTAGTCCTCCTCCTCGACGACTCTTGTTGAACATCTTATCCTGAAAGTTTTCGCCAGTTCGACGATTGCAGAATGATGGCTTTGTCTTGTAATGAAGTAACTGGTAACTATAACTTGAATTACTTGTACCATTTTTGTACTCTAAACTCGTTTCTGAGCCCGACGAACTTTGCTGGCAGCGCAGGGTGTTCTCTAAACTCGTTCCTCTTCCAAGAATTCCAAGAAACTACAGTGGGCACTCAGCCAAATAGAAAGTAGCCTGGTCCGGTGTTGATAATTCGCTGTCACTCTGGTAGTGCTTACTCAGGCTGCTTATGATTTTTGTGAAGCAAGAGGGAATCACGTTCCCCGAAAGTTGCGCAAGAATGAAAAGCTGCCCGATGCTTAATTTACGAGAGAGAAGCTCAGCGTCTTTATGTCGACGAAACCACAAAGACATGTAAAGCATGAAAAACCTGTATTTTCCGGAGGCTAAAATTAGAATTCGGTGTGCGACTGTGAGACCGTTCGTAAAAACCAAAAACCCAAACAAATACGACAGTAACAAAAATATTTTTTCATTAACAAAACTAGATGGTACTTGACAGAGGCTTCCAAAACGTTCTGGTGAGCCGCTATTTCCGAATTGATAAACAAAGCACGAGGTTACCTTGGGGAAAATTTCAGCCATCCTACTTGTGGTCGAAAACAGTTGAAATTGTCCGTCCAGTAACATGTTTGTCGACAGTATTTGGAGGCCAACAATTACAAAATTTAGAAATTCAAGCGCGAAAAATTTAAAGGTGTACGCGGTAGTTGTGGCCTTATTCAGAAGTAGGAAATCGCGAACTATTTCGACTTGGACGTCGTAGTCCTCGACACAGCATACTGCTTGATTCATGTCTTGTTGCAAGTCCTTCATCCGGCCTGCCTCGTACCATTGCCATAGGAAAAAGGGGAGGCCAAAGAGTAGGGCTTGGACAAGTAGGGTGATCACCACCCACTGAAAGTACTTGTGCGACCTTTTTTTGTCATCTGGGCTGGTTGGCATATCTTCCAAGTATGTAAGTGCTGTCCCGACTTTTTCCTTAACTGGCTTCTCTTCTGTGAATGTGCCTTGACCGCTGACAAGATGCCACAGAGGCCTTCAGCAGGTCATTAACTTTCCATGGTTCTCTTCACAATTTACAGAATTGAACTACTGACTCTCTTTTCACCAAAACTAAAAGACGAATGAACTCATACAGAACACTAGACCTCCTGTCTGTATTGGATGTAAGGGCCACATAAGACATTGAAAAATCAATCAACGAGCACTGGGAACCATGGAAAGCAATTCACTGCCGAAGGCCAATGAGGCACTCCAGGGAATCACTGACAAGATGCCACAGATGCCTTCAGCAGGGCATTAACTTTCCATGGTTCTCTACACGATTTACAGAATTGAACTTCCAACTCACTTTTCACCATGACTAAAGGACGAACACATGCAGAACGCTAGACCTCTTCGGGATTGAGCCTGCAGTTTGGGTTTTGTCGGTAGTGAATGTAAGGGTCACTCCGGTCAGCGATGATGGAACCACAGCACCAACAGAAGAAGATATCGCATGATGCACATGTCATTTTGGAGCATCCACCAGTTTTCTGTGAAGAAAGAAACAACCTCAGTCAGGAGGGTCCAAGAGGCAAGCTGAAGTGCGGGTGGGAGGACAGGGGGGGTGGCCAGATCTGCTGGGGCTCCAGGTGGCGCAGGGGGCAGCTTGAGCCGCAGGGGCAGCGAGAGCCAGGGGCGCGGCATGCCCCGGCTGGGCGCCGGCTGAAAATAGGGCCGTCGGTCGAGCCTTGTCGCTGTCGGATTTGTCCGCGCCCTCCTCGCTGTGTGACGGCCAGCTCTGGAGACAGGGCCGGGTGGCATGGAGTTCGACCGAGGGCTCGTCGTTCTCGCGCTGGCGCTTGGGTAGGTGAAGCGAAGCTGATGTGAGCGTCTGGGCGGCCAGCTTGGCGGAGGTGGTGGCAAGCATCACCTGAGGGTTCTTCGACAGCAGATTCTCACCGCCATGATTTTGGTGTCTTGGGTTGGCCGCGTTCATTTTCTTCTGTGCGCTAGTCGATGGAACTTGCCGGCCCCTACGCTGGTATATAAACCTGGATTTCTCCATCTCTGCCTTTCGCATTTTTTCTTGACCTCGCTTCTTGATTTCTTCAGGCTGCACCTTAAGGCGATTTTGTATCCTTTCCTTTTGTTTTTCCTTTCTTTTTTTTTTTTTTTTAGGTTTCTCTCTTCCCATGCAATCATCCGGACGTTTGCCGCCACCATTTTCCCTGTTGCCTCCGCCACCTCCTCCCTGACCCCCAGACCCCACACTACCTTCATTTCCGCCGATCCCTCCACTCCCCCCTTTCTGCTCTTTAGGTCTTTCGTCATGTACTCTTTGTCCAGTTCCCCTATTACCTCCTCCTTCCCCCCTTCTTTCTGCATCTGTTGGTTGCCAGCCTTTTTTATTCGTCCCCAAACACCACTGAAAAATCTCCGAACGTTAGCACCAATCCGACCCTTCAGTCCTTAGTGCCGCCCTCGCTGTGTGACGGCGAGCTTCTGACCGAGGGCGCGTCTTCTATGCCCTGGGGCTCTGATGTGGGCCTCCGGGCGGCCAGCTCGGCGGTGGTGGTAGCAAGCTGTGGTCTCCTCTTTACTGAAGGAAGGGAGAGGTGGATGATCAGGCCAAGTCATGCCTACCGGTTGCTTTCTGCTATTTGGCTTCTTCACTGCAGAGCTGGCACTGCGTTGAGGTTTGCGGTCCTCTAGTCCTCCTCCTCGACGACTCTTGTTGAACATCTTATCCTGAAAGTTTTCGCCAGTTCGACGATTGCAGAATGATGGCTTTGTCTTGTAATGAAGTAACTGGTAACTATAACTTGAATTACTTGTACCATTTTTGTACTCTAAACTCGTTTCTGAGCCCGACAAACTTTGCTGGCAGCGCAGGGTGTTCTCTAAACTCGTTCCTCTTCCAAGAATTCCAAGAAACTACAGTGGGCACTCAGCCAAATAGAAAGTAGCCTGGTCCGGTGTTGATAATTCGCTGTCACTCTGGTAGTGCTTACTCAGGCTGCTTATGATTTTTGTGAAGCAAGAGGGAATCACGTTCCCCGAAAGTTGCGCAAGAATGAAAAGCTGCCCGATGCTTAATTTACGAGAGAGAAGCTCAGCGTCTTTATGTCGACGAAACCACAAAGACATGTAAAGCATGAAAAACCTGTATTTTCCGGAGGCTAAAATTAGAATTCGGTGTGCGACTGTGAGACCGTTCGTAAAAACCAAAAACCCAAACAAATACGACAGTAACAAAAATATTTTTTCATTAACAAAACTAGATGGTACTTGACAGAGGCTTCCAAAACGTTCTGGTGAGCCGCTATTTCCGAATTGATAAACAAAGCACGAGGTTACCTTGGGGAAAATTTCAGCCATCCTACTTGTGGTCGAAAACAGTTGAAATTGTCCGTCCAGTAACATGTTTGTCGACAGTATTTGGAGGCCAACAATTACAAAATTTAGAAATTCAAGCGCGAAAAATTTAAAGGTGTGCGCGGTAGTTGTGGCCTTATTCAGAAGTAGGAAATCGCGAACTATTTCGACTTGGACGTCGTAGTCCTCGACACAGCATACTGCTTGATTCATGTCTTGTTGCAAGTCCTTCATCCGGCCTGCCTCGTACCATTGCCATAGGAAAAAGGGGAGGCCAAAGAGTAGGGCTTGGACAAGTAGGGTGATCACCACCCACTGAAAGTACTTGTGCGACCTTTTTTTGTCATCTGGGCTGGTTGGCATATCTTCCAAGTATGTAAGTGCTGTCCCGACTTTTTCCTTAACTGGCTTCTCTTCTGTGAATGTGCCTTGACCGCTGACAAGATGCCACAGAGGCCTTCAGCAGGTCATTAACTTTCCATGGTTCTCTTCACAATTTACAGAATTGAACTACTGACTCTCTTTTCACCAAAACTAAAAGACGAATGAACTCATACAGAACACTAGACCTCCTGTCTGTATTGGATGTAAGGGCCACATAAGACATTGAAAAATCAATCAACGAGCACTGGGAACCATGGAAAGCAATTCACTGCCGAAGGCCAATGAGGCACTCCAGGGAATCACTGACAAGATGCCACAGATGCCTTCAGCAGGGCATTAACTTTCCATGGTTCTCTACACGATTTACAGAATTGAACTTCCAACTCACTTTTCACCATGACTAAAGGACGAACACATGCAGAACGCTAGACCTCTTCGGGATTGAGCCTGCAGTTTGGGTTTTGTCGGTAGTGAATGTAAGGGTCACTCCGGTCAGCGATGATGGAACCACAGCACCAACAGAAGAAGATATCGCATGATGCACATGTCATTTTGGAGCATCCACCAGTTTTCTGTGAAGAAAGAAACAACCTCAGTCAGGAGGGTCCAAGAGGCAAGCTGAAGTGCGGGTGGGAGGACAGGGGGGGTGGCCAGATCTGCTGGGGCTCCAGGTGGCGCAGGGGGCAGCTTGAGCCGCAGGGGCAGCGAGAGCCAGGGGCGCGGCATGCCCCGGCTGGGCGCCGGCTGAAAATAGGGCCGTCGGTCGAGCCTTGTCGCTGTCGGATTTGTCCGCGCCCTCCTCGCTGTGTGACGGCCAGCTCTGGAGACAGGGCCGGATGGCATGGAGTTCGACCGAGGGCTCGTCGTTCTCGCGCTGGCGCTTGGGTAGGTGAAGCGAAGCTGATGTGAGCGTCTGGGCGGCCAGCTTGGCGGAGGTGGTGGCAAGCATCACCTGAGGGTTCTTCGACAGCAGATTCTCACCGCCATGATTTTGGTGTCTTGGGTTGGCCGCGTTCATTTTCTTCTGTGCGCTAGTCGATGGAACTTGCCGGCCCCTACGCTGGTATATAAACCTGGATTTCTCCATCTCTGCCTTTCGCATTTTTTCTTGACCTCGCTTCTTGATTTCTTCAGGCTGCACCTTAAGGCGATTTTGTATCCTTTCCCTTTGTTTTTCCTTTCTTTTTTTTTTTAGGTTTCTCTCTTCCCATGCAATCATCCGGACGTTGGCCGCAACCATTTTCCCTGTTGCCTCCGCCACCTCCTCCCTGACCCCCAGACCCCACACTACCTTCATTTCCGCCGATCCCTCCACTCCCCCCTTTCTGCTCTTTAGGTCTTTCGTCATGTACTCTTTGTCCAGTTCCCCCATTACCTCCTCCTTCCCCCCTTCTTTCTGCATCTGTTGGTTGCCAGCCTTTTTTATTCGTCCCCAAACACCACTGAAAAATCTCCGAACGTTAGCACCAATCCGACCCTTCAGTCCTTAGTGCCGCCCTCGCTGTGTGACGGCGAGCTTCTGACCGAGGGCGCGTCTTCTATGCCCTGGGGCTCTGATGTGGGCCTCCGGGCGGCCAGCTCGGCGGTGGTGGTAGCAAGCTGTGGTCTCCTCTTTACTGAAGGAAGGGAGAGGTGGATGATCAGGCCAAGTCATGCCTACCGGTTGCTTTCTGCTATTTGGCTTCTTCACTGCAGAGCTGGCACTGCGTTGAGGTTTGCGGTCCTCTAGTCCTCCTCCTCGACGACTCTTGTTGAACATCTTATCCTGAAAGTTTTCGCCAGTTCGACGATTGCAGAATGATGGCTTTGTCTTGTAATGAAGTAACTGGTAACTATAACTTGAATTACTTGTACCATTTTTGTACTCTAAACTCGTTTCTGAGCCCGACAAACTTTGCTGGCAGCGCAGGGTGTTCTCTAAACTCGTTCCTCTTCCAAGAATTCCAAGAAACTACAGTGGGCACTCAGCCAAATAGAAAGTAGCCTGGTCCGGTGTTGATAATTCGCTGTCACTCTGGTAGTGCTTACTCAGGCTGCTTATGATTTTTGTGAAGCAAGAGGGAATCACGTTCCCCGAAAGTTGCGCAAGAATGAAAAGCTGCCCGATGCTTAATTTACGAGAGAGAAGCTCAGCGTCTTTATGTCGACGAAACCACAAAGACATGTAAAGCATGAAAAACCTGTATTTTCCGGAGGCTAAAATTAGAATTCGGTGTGCGACTGTGAGACCGTTCGTAAAAACCAAAAACCCAAACAAATACGACAGTAACAAAAATATTTTTTCATTAACAAAACTAGATGGTACTTGACAGAGGCTTCCAAAACGTTCTGGTGAGCCGCTATTTCCGAATTGATAAACAAAGCACGAGGTTACCTTGGGGAAAATTTCAGCCATCCTACTTGTGGTCGAAAACAGTTGAAATTGTCCGTCCAGTAACATGTTTGTCGACAGTATTTGGAGGCCAACAATTACAAAATTTAGAAATTCAAGCGCGAAAAATTTAAAGGTGTACGCGGTAGTTGTGGCCTTATTCAGAAGTAGGAAATCGCGAACTATTTCGACTTGGACGTCGTAGTCCTCGACACAGCATACTGCTTGATTCATGTCTTGTTGCAAGTCCTTCATCCGGCCTGCCTCGTACCATTGCCATAGGAAAAAGGGGAGGCCAAAGAGTAGGGCTTGGACAAGTAGGGTGATCACCACCCACTGAAAGTACTTGTGCGACCTTTTTTTGTCATCTGGGCTGGTTGGCATATCTTCCAAGTATGTAAGTGCTGTCCCGACTTTTTCCTTAACTGGCTTCTCTTCTGTGAATGTGCCTTGACCGCTGACAAGATGCCACAGAGGCCTTCAGCAGGTCATTAACTTTCCATGGTTCTCTTCACAATTTACAGAATTGAACTACTGACTCTCTTTTCACCAAAACTAAAAGACGAATGAACTCATACAGAACACTAGACCTCCTGTCTGTATTGGATGTAAGGGCCACATAAGACATTGAAAAATCAATCAACGAGCACTGGGAACCATGGAAAGCAATTCACTGCCGAAGGCCAATGAGGCACTCCAGGGAATCACTGACAAGATGCCACAGATGCCTTCAGCAGGGCATTAACTTTCCATGGTTCTCTACACGATTTACAGAATTGAACTTCCAACTCACTTTTCACCATGACTAAAGGACGAACACATGCAGAACGCTAGACCTCTTCGGGATTGAGCCTGCAGTTTGGGTTTTGTCGGTAGTGAATGTAAGGGTCACTCCGGTCAGCGATGATGGAACCACAGCACCAACAGAAGAAGATATCGCATGATGCACATGTCATTTTGGAGCATCCACCAGTTTTCTGTGAAGAAAGAAGAGACATTCCATGCCGGTTCGGCCAGGCCCTGAAGGTGACCATTGACGATTTCCACGCCGCTTTGGTACTTTTTTGTACTCGTGGAGACGGGGCGATTGCCAAATTTTTAGGTCCCTGGGTCCATTTTTGAGGCCAGGGTGTCAGTTTTTAGATTTCTCTGAACTTTCTTTGTTGTTTTTGTTGAAATTGCGTCCGTTACTCCCTTTCTTGGCTCTCTACGGCACAACTTTAACGCCAGCACAATGATATTGTGCTTAAAAGACGCGTATTGAGTAGAGGAAGAGATTCCAGTGGTCAAATTTCACTTTTGAACCCATCTTGACGGTGATCTGAGTGATTTAGTAAATAAAAACCATGTCAAAATAGGTTAATTTTCGCCAACTTTGGGGAGGGATCTTTTGGTGAAGGGAAACGAAATTTTTACTTTTTTTTACGGATTCTTGAAGGTCTTGGGGAGGTCTTTCGAAAGACGGTGCCAAAAAGTATGGGTGTACCCCTAGTTTAGCCGCTACAGCCCTCCAAAGTTGCAAAAAATTCGCAAATTTGCACTAAATGGTACAAAGAGAAGACATAGGCTTCCCGGCCCACGCCAATCGCCATGCGCGGCCTAGGCCATACTGACCCGACAATAACTGGCGTCTGCAATCATTTTTACTTGACCCTCAAGCCCCTGGGTCACCCACTGGTCGGAGGAAGGGGAGGGAAATCATTTTAGGCAGGAGTTTCCTGTGAAAAAAATTCAAAAAATGGATTTTGTGAACAAGCATTGTCTTAATTTTTGAACGATATTTTGTTCAAATGACCCCTTGACATAGGGGGAACCCCGGGGCTGTAATGACCGACAGCATCTCATCTCCATTTCCTGTTACTATCGGCTCTATTAGGGGCATGCACCGCGGATCACATTGCCGCGTCAGGGCTTCTTTGTCCGGGAACAGCGCTGTCAGGCATGTTGGTACACTGTCGAAGTTCGTGTCCCGCAGTACATGGCAAAAGATCTCTTTCGTGTTACAAGTAATCACCCGGGAGAAAGAAGGTTCTCGTGCCCAGGACGACCACTGTCATAGTCCGTTCTAAGAAGTAGCACACTGTGTCCTTGTTTCTGAATGGCACGGGTGTGGGTAAATATACACTGCAAATCCAAGTGTGAGAGTGTGAGACAGTCTCACTCTTACAAGTGCATACCAACATGTCTCACACTTGCAAGTGTGAGCCACGATTGTCTCACGCTTGCAAGTGTGAGACACGGTTTGCCTCACGCTTGCAAGTGTGAAACACGGTTTGTTACACACATGCAAGCGTGGGTTCCGTGGCATAAAAGTACACGGAACCACATGCAGCAAGTGGGAGACAAACCGTGTCTTACACTTGCAAGCGTGAGACAAATGTAGCTCACACTTGTAAGCGTGAGACATGTTGGTATGCACTTTTAAGTGTGAGACTGTCTCACACTTGGATTTGTAGTGTACAGCGTGTTGCTCACCACGACTCTTGATGGGAAGCAAGAAAGTTACCACAAATTTCTTTCCAACAGATGAGCATCGAACTGTGCGCATGTTGTACAGTAGATGCCATTGGTCTCAGCCTCCGGCTCAGCCTCGAACTTTCCCAGATGCGTTTTGACTGCAACCATTGCCGTTCTCAGGTGGTCCCACTCCACTAATCTTGACAGTAATAGGTCATTTTCACACACAGCCATCACTTTATCGAGTGTCACTAGCTGTAAGATTCCATCAGAGAGGCCTTGTACTTGTTTGTTCGCGTCTTCTCGGATTTTGTCTAGTTTGTCTTCCGATTTTTTTGATAGCCATTTTTCCAGAAACAATTTGTAATGTGTCAGTGCACTGAGGGTCCGTGGCATTTCCGTCGTTCGTGCCCTTGGTGTTTCGTTTCCTCGATACTCAACCACCGCCGCCTGTTGTGGCGTCACTTCCGATTTCCTGAAGAGTCCCAGAAGCTTCGGGAAGTTGTCCACCAGGATGGGGATTGCCTGGTGTAAGGGACACTCTCTCTCCGTCACTCTGGGACTCTTCGTGTGGTTCAATGGGACGTAGTCTCTCTCTCTCTCTCTCTGTCTAATAACAACACCGTATCACCATTTCTTTAATTCCCCATTTTTATTGAACAAAGTACACAATGTCCATCTCGCCATGCTTCATTCTAACCAACCTAAGCCGAACACTCCTGGACTCCGAAATTTCACCAATCTTAATCTATAATCATCCACCTAACAATAATCCCTAACTACCCCGGCAGCACGAAGCAGTGCGAAGTCCAAAAACCATGATCGGCATCAGTTTGGCAAGAAATTTTAGCTTCACCGACTGATGTCTCGTTGCATTAAAAAAAAGGACTCATTCCTAACAACCATGAGCAGGCTGCGAGGCACCAGATCTAACACAAGCGCAACGCAAAGAAACAACAGCATTTAAATCATAGCGTACTCCATCTGATTAAAACTCAAACCCAACACACCCTTTAAATACCACGCAACGGGTGCGCCTGAGAGGCAGGCAACCCCGAATGCACGTCAAAGGAACGAGCTGACGCCGCTTCGCGGCACTGTAAGGAAGGCAGGAGGGACCGAGCGAGTCCGACACACCTTTATAAACAGCGCGCGCACCGCGGCGGGCCAGTCCCAGACGAGCAACCCCTCGAGAGTTGCTTCTTCTCGCAACGGAAACGAGTTCCTTCGATATCGCGTTGCTTTACGGCACAAACACATCGCTGGACGAGCCTGCAGAGAGGGGTGGGGGCGGGGGTTACTGGGATGTTTGCGCTTGTGGCGGCTCGGAATGAAGGACGCACGCCGCGGGAACATGCTTGGTGGTCTCGGGGTGTCGAGCACACAGTAGGAACAACATTACTGTCGTGTGCAAGCGAGATAGACATAGGATTCGGCGCTAGCCGGCAGCGCGTGGCGGTCCGAATGACCGGCAGCAGGCGCATGCTTGCTTAGGCGGAGTGGGCTGGGCGTAGCTGGGCGGCCGAGTGAGTTGTCTTGCCTACCTCTACGGCGCAAAGTGCCGTCGAGAAGTTGAGGGGCTGGAGGAGACCGCGGCCTGCAGCACGAACACAGTAACGTCATTGCGCCGGTCCAGCGTGCGTGGTCGCATCGGTCTTGATGTTACAGGCCCACGAAGTAACGTCTCGGCCGAGCGAGTAGGAGTTGCCAGAGGCCGGAATCGGGTCTCGTTGGCCGCTCCGCCTGCCCCGCTCGAGGGGGGGGGACTTCGAATCGTCGTCTCGCCCGAGCTAGCTTGGCCCCACCCGTCCCCGCCCGACGAGACTCGAGCATGTCAACGGGGCTCCGTTGGCCGCTGGGGGTGAAGGGGTGACGGATTTGGGCTAGGCCGAGCGAGGCGACGAGCCGGCGGCGGCCGCTTCCCGGCACCGAGGCGGTATGGCGGTGCCGCCCCCGCTGGCCGCCGTCAAGCGCTTGCAGCGCCTGGCCCCCCAGCTGGCCCCGATCATCGAGGCCCTCGCTGGCAGCCAGCCTGCAAAGCGAAACCCTGCGCTGTACGTGCGGGGCAAGCGGGCGTACACGCTGCGCGACGGGCTGCTGGTTACAAACACAGCCCCCGCCGCGACAGTCTTACCTGCCGCCCTTGTTCCCCAGGTCTTGAATTTGTATCATGACCTGTGTTTGCACGCAGGGGAGAGAGTCATGCTATTGGCTCTTTGTAAATACTACTTCTGGCCGTCAATGAGTCGTGATGTGAAGGACTATGTCCGTTCGTGCAAGCTGTGCGGTGAATTTAAGCCCTGCACAGTCAAGTACGGCAAACTCGGGACGCCTCCATTGCCGGACCTGTTTGAAAGCATAGCTGTAGATTTTACTCATATTTTTACTGTTAAGACTGGGTTTACTCACTGCCTCGTTATTTGCGACATGTTCAGCAATTATTGCCACTTGTCTCCAGCAAAAACGACGAGTGCAGAAGAGGTAATTAAGGGTTTAATACATTTCTTTCAGCTGCACGGACTTTGCCGCAGCCTGCACATGGATGCAGGCGGCGCGTGCAAAAGTGAAAAGTTGAACGAATTTTTAGGTAAATTAAATATTAAGCTTGTAGTTAGTGCCTCCCACGCGCACTTCAGTGCGGGCCGCGTGGAGGCTTCGGTAAAAAGGGTAGTTTCCGGGATTAGATTCTTAGTAAATAACCGTAATTCTAGAAAGAAACAATGGCACACCTTCCTTCCCTTTGTTCAATTTCACATGAACGCACTGCCACAAGTCTCCTCAGGGCTGTCGGCTTATGAAATTGTGTACGGCAAACAGCCACTTACCCCTTTTTCTCTTAAATCAGTGCTGCCTAGCACGGTGTCCATTGACAGGCGTTTAAAACTTTTAGAAGAAATTAGACAGGGGGCAATCGCTGCAAGGCAAAGGGCACAAGCTGTCTATAAATCTAAGTATGACTCTAACCGTAAGGAAATTACTTATAAAATTGGCTCTGTTGTCTTTGTGTGGTTCGAGCGCAAAGCGTCGCTCGGCAACCCAAAGAAGCTCCAAAAGCTCTACCGTATAGGTACTATCACTAGAAAAGTCTCAAGTCTCTTGTACGTTGTGAAGTTGCGCACCAAGACAGGCCGTGTTTGGAAGCGCCTCACGCACGTTACTCACCTGAAGCCCAGCCACACGCGGCCGCAACACCTGTCACTCGAGGGTGACATTTTGTTGACCGACAGTGCCGTAGTGAGCAAGGCTCCCTCCTTGTAGCTCGTAAGTTTTATAGCTCGTGAAAGCCCGTACTTCGGAACGGGCCTGGACCGAGATAAGCTCCTTTTCATTTTCCGTGTGATTTTGTGTTCTCCTCCGATCAGCAACCTAGTCATCTCGTAACCAGCGGAGTTAGGTTAATACTATTTCTATTTGTGTAATTGAAGCGGACGCGCGACAATCGCATGTAATTTCTAGTCTTGAAGGCGGTTGGTTATCGAGGCCTGCCATCATTGCAACCAGTGCACGGTTTATCGGAGAAACATTTAATTTCACTACCCTTCGAATCGGTTCCGGAACCGTAACTTTATCTTTGTTTGTCTTTTCCCTATGTACGGTCAGGACTCAGCGTCCGTAGAGCTGCCTACCAGCTGTTTGGTTATGTTAATTCAAGGTTAGGCTAGGAATGGATAAAGCCAACCCGCGCGCTAACTCTAACGACTTCGCGTCATGGAAAAGCTGTCTCCAGCTGTTATTTAATAAGTCAAACACTCTAGCCGCTGGAGTAAGCTCTCGTTCCGATAGGTTAAGGTATGAAATTGTGGTTGTGCCGCCCCTCACTGTCCATTGCACGGTACTCACTTCGCCACTACTCCGCGCTGAGCGCTCACTTGTTTTGTCGTCTGCTGCGAGGTTCGCTGCGGGGCCAGGCGCCGCAGAGGGTATGAGAAATCCACGGGTCACTAAAGTCAGTACCACCAATAAAGGAAAAAAAACAAACTTAAATTTATTACTAGTAGTGCTTACTAAACTTACTAAACTAAATTTAACTTCAAAAAAAAAAAAAAAAAAAAAAAAAAATTCCAATGCTAACGCATTGCACGGTGTTCCGGTATTCTAAGTTTAAAATATTAATTTATGTTCATTATTGGTTGGAGATTTTAAGTTGGTAGCGGAAAAAAGGGGGTAAATTTTTTTGTTAAAAGTTGGCAACAATATGCTTGGTGAGAAACGAGTAGTCGCGCATTGAAACTGCCTCTTGATTGTTGTTGAAGCGGATTTGTTTGGCTTGCTTTTAAAGGCTGTGGTTTCTCATGTCATGTTTTCCTTTATTCACTGGAATAGTTCTGACCCACAACCTAACAATAGTTCGGTGGTTGGTTTGACAAACTCATAAAACTGGAAAGGGATGGTTTTAAAACGCGGGTGATCTTTGTTTGAGAAGTATGAGCACTGAAAGTCGCGAGGTGGAGAGCAGAAATCATGGTGGTAACTGAATCAGGTTTGACCGGAAGTCTTCGGTATTGGTCGGTTTGAATTGAGCGCATGCGCAGGAAGAACATTTTGAATTTCCCGCCATTCTGCTTTGTTTCTACTGGTCAGTTTGAATTTTGACGGGTGGATCGTATTCGTTTCTATGGAAATGATTTATTCATGTTTTTCGTATTAGACCGTAACGTAGACAAGTTTTCGTTAATTTAATGAGTCAAAAGTTTGAATTTTCTACTGAGGCACATTTTGTCTTTGAAACGTTTCTCGATAAAACCAACGGTTAAGGGTGTTTGATTGTTGAAGTTTTATGTTTTAACAAATTACGCAAAATTTCCACGATAAATTTTTAAAAACTTCCCGCTACCCTTATTTTTTTATCGTAACGAATAATTTGGCGGTACTCATTTTCCAAAACCGAATAGGATATAAAAAAGAAGAAGCGGAGCCGTCAAAAACAATAGGGGTCCTCCTTCGTCGGAACCCCTAAAAAAAACAATATTACATACGATAGATAATTTGACTACGTACTTATATAAATAATATTAACTAAATTTAACTCGTAAAAATAACTGACTAGAAACCTTATAAACATAACCTTATTCTAAACCACCCTCCGGGCCGGTGGTAGAGTCCGCGGCCACGACGGCCACCTGCCATCGCGGCAGGTAGGCCGCCGGTCTGGCCGCGGCGCCGGAGGGGGGTGACGGGTGGGCCGCCACTGGTTGCCCGGGCGGATACCAGCTCACCGGGCCACAGGGGAGGCCCCACCCGTCCAACTCTGGCATTGGCTGCCCAGCAGCAGTAGCGGCGGCTGTAAATAAAAAAAAAAAAATTTCCCAATAAATAAGTTAATAAATCGCCCCCCTACCTGGCCGCTAGCCTTCAAGCCGTGAATAAAACTTACCACTCAAGCACGCGGTGAAGCACGCCAAAGCGGCCGGCAAGTCCGCGCGTAGGGTTAGACAAAGGACGCAGTGTACCTGGGGGAGGGCACTAGTATCCCCTGTAAGTAATTTAAATATTATAAGCTAAGCCAGGTACGTTTCCTTTTTACAAAAGGGGGAGGAAAGAAGGACCCGTACCCTCGTACACATGGCGCAAGAGGTGGCACTCTGCATGTTCGTACGATAGAAGATCGAACATGCAGAGGCCACACATGAACGGCACCATCGCTGCGGCGTCTGGAACCGAACTGAGACCAGCGGGCCGGCGCGACCTGCACCCGGCGACGGCACAACAAGCACGTTTCGCTGACGCAGCATGCATCCAGCTGCCACCGTTCTCACGGCATAGCTGGACGCCTTCTCTCTCTGTCCTAGATATACTCATCTCCTTCTTCTATCCCTCGTCGTCTCTTTGTCTATTTTTCGCACACCAAGCAGAGCAGGGAGCGTTGCAGCCGACTTAGGTGTTTCACTAATGGAACCCCCGTTTGAACTATTCTTTTACAGTTTTGTCGAGTTTCCAAAATGCAGTTGATTCACCTGAATGGGGATGCTTTGGCCTCGCCGGAGGACATGCCGATCGCCCACTGCATAAGTCGCAACGGCGCGGTGTCCGCGGGCTTCGCGCTGCAGGTGGAGCGGCGGTATGGTATCCGGCGGGAGCTACAGGCTACCCGCAGGTTTTGCCCTGGCCTGGTAGTACAACGCCGCGGCCAGAGGCTTATTCTAAATTTAATAACTAAGGAGCACCACAGGGATAAACCCACGCTCCAGGATTTTACTACCGCCCTTCATACTTTGAGGGATTTTTTGACCGAGAATCAAATTCCAGAATTTGCCACGGTTGAGCTGGGCACAGGCCTTGACCGTCTTAACTATGACGATGTCCTTAGAGCACTGTGTGAAGTCTTCTTCCACACAAATATCGTAATTTATATGCACCATTTGTGACTTAGTATTTTTTTTTTGGTAGCGCCCTCGGTCATGCCTGTAACTTGGCCCACCTTTTGTGTGTACTTTGTGTTATATGCTAACATTATGTTTTGTTTTGCATCTCCTTTCATTCATTTACCCTGGTTGGTGCTGACGACGACCGGTATGTAGATTTAAGTGCTTGTAAATTTATCTAGCCTGTTAGCTGTAATCTGTGTGAGCAAGATGCTCTTGCTATTCTTGCTGCCTCTGTGTGTGGGAGGGGTCCCTTTTCGGGGGGGTGACTCCGTCCTAAATACGGGCGGAATAAATTTAAGGGTAAACCCGGAGGCCAGGGTAGCCACGGGTTCGACGACGGTAGTGGTGACAACAAACCTTCCTAAACTTGAAATCCCGCTTGTAAAACCTAATATCCAAGATTGCTCGCGAACCCTTCAGGCCCTCGAAAAAATGTGTCAAATTCTGAATGCCGTGTACGTGAGCAGCATCCAAATCCTGAACGAACGAAAATCCGTTTTCTTCAAGTCCGATGACTTGCTTCCTAGGCGCCAAAAAAGGCGGGCAGTGCTCCCCTTCGTGGGCAGGTTTAAAAAATGGCTTACTGGCACTGTCACGGAGGATGACCTTGACAAAGTTATCGTCCGGGTCAATGACATAGGCAAGACTGTCATGGAAAACTCTCAGCGCCAATTAGACTTTGAAAATATTACGGCGGTAAATTTCGTGCAGATGCACTCTCTCTGAAAAAATCGATACAAACTTGCGGGATCTTGCTGCTCACGTCAACAAATTCAATACCGAAATGGCGGAACACGTTAGCGAAGGTGAAGTTATTGCCGGTCGCCTGGTAATGCACGCCGCGCTGTCAACAAAAATTAACCTGTTGCTCACCCACCTGGCCACACTGTGGCAAAAGGTCACAGAGAACTCTGTAAACAAGTTGTGCTAATTCTCTGTAACCCTAAACCCAGTATTTCCTGTAGCCTCTTTACAGTATTCACTGTGCGACTCACAGTGTTCTCTGTAGGACTTACAGCCGTCTCTGTGCACCTCAAGGGTCTGCGACGGGTATGCGGAGAATACTGTGCGTCGCACAGTGATTACTGTAAGGAGGCTACAGGAAATACTGGGTTTAGGGTTACAGAGAATCCTGGCAAAAAAATTAACTGACTTTTCCGTAGGTTTTTGCCACAGTGCACGCTCCGCTCACTCCATTCGGCCTGCCACGAGCATAAAATGTCACACCTTGCTGTTTCTGTTGAGCAGCTACGTAAATTCATTGAAGGCGAGGCGGCCGCGCTGGTACACCGGGGTGCTCGATTTGTTTTTGGCACTTCCGACATTGAGGCAATATATAACCTTCCGTCTACTACCTGCTCCGTCTCTCCTGACTTCTCGTCTTTGTCCCTTGCCCTCACTCTGCCTGTTGCACCGCTCGCTTCATCATGGACTGTGGTGGACGTCGTACTAGTCTTTCTCGGGGGAATGTAAATCCGTCCCAGCAGTCTATCAGAGTGTATGAAAAGGAGACGGATAGTGTAGCAAGACAAGTACACAAAGATTTTTGTTCACTTCAGGCCAGCTCACAGAGCACTTACCAGTCCGTAGGCCACGGAGGGTTGGACACGTCTGCCGATGCGTGTCGGGCCGCCGCACCTCGCGGGGCGTCGGTCCATGCTGATTCCAGCAGAATTACGAGTTCGTCGTTGCGCGCCATATTCAAACTATGCTAGCCCCCCGACGTCCCCCCCTTTTCGGAGAAGGATGTCTCTCGATGGGTCCTATGAACAAAGACCGATGTCCTTTGGGTCGCTCGAACAAAGACCGATCTCCTTTGGGTCGCTCGAACAAAGACCGATCTCTATTTCCTAACCTCTCCACGAGTGCACTTTGAAGTCCCAGAACTATTTACACCATTCGACTCAAGACCAACGAGTTTAACATAATCATTGTCTAATATATTTAAAACCAAACCCGCACGGTATTATTTGTGTGAGATGTCATTTACCAGAACTACGAGATAAAGAAATAGCGAGTGCAGAATCGGCCGAAATGGAGATCGGTCTTTGTTCGAGCGACCCGAAGGAGATCGGTCTTTGTTCGAGCGACCTGAAGGAGATCGGTCTTTGTTCGAATCACCCGAAGGAGATCGGTCTTTGTTCATAGGACCCATCGCTCTATCCTTGGCGGAACGACGAAATCGTAATTATTCTAATCACATCTGGCAGATGACTCTAAATTTACTTTACTTTTTATGTTTCCTCAAACTATGAATTTTGATGCCGTCCTGGTGAATGCCCCTGCGAGCTAGAATATATTTCGTAATTATTTACACTTAAAGAACCTATTCTAAACCCCGAAATTGAACTATTAAATCTGTTGATTTTGAATTTTTTTAAAATTTAAATTATATGGCTACTGAATAAAAGTCCAAAATTATTTGTGATGGTGGTCTTCTCTCTTCGCTCTTGCCCTCTTCCCCCGTCTGGAAACCGAAATGTCCCCATTTCGACAGGATCCCCGGCGTGGGGTGGAAGACGTCCCCGCAGAAGCGCGTCTTCCGGGTCGCTGTGCGCTTGGTCGTTGGTCGTGGTCGTTGTCGACAGTGACAAGTCTGTGACGTCGCTCTCGGTCGGTGCCCCCGCGGTGGTGGACGTCGCGCGCCGATCAGCTGACGGGTGACCCAGTGCCGGAGAATGCTGACGACGGCTAGTCGTGCGCTGGTGGTCGCGCTGCACGCCGCTAGATGGCAGCACCTCCTGAGGCGTCTTGGCGTTGTTGTGCTGGTTGCCCGTATTCCTGCGCTTCAGGCGTTGTTGAGTCCCCGCGGCGGAAGTTTAAGAAACTCCGCCGCGCCTCCTCCGAACGGACTCGGCTTGGGGCAGCCTGGTCTTAACCATAGCTGTGCTTCCTCCCGGAGGACTCAGCAACTCGATCGATGGCGACTTCAGGCCCACCGCGGCGTTGAAGGTGATGAAGTCCGCGTTCTTGGTGAGCTGAGTGAGCCCCGCTTCCCTGCGCTTCCGGTGTTGTTGAGTCCCCGCGGTGGGAGTTGAAGAAACTCCGCCGCGCCTCCTCCTAAAGGACTCGGCTTGGGGCAGCAGTGGTCTTGACCCCCGCTGTGCTTCCTCCCGAAGGACTTAGCAACTTGATCGACGGCGATGCTGGGCCCTGCGCGACGTTGATGGTGATGAAGTCCGCGTCCCTGGTGAGCCGAGCGAGCCAGCTCATTTCCGGCGCACCAAGCCTCCTTCGCCAACGGACTCGGCCATAGGCAGCTGCCTCAGGTGGACCGATGGCAACAACTGTGCCGCCTCCCGAAGGGACTTGGCAACGCTTCTTGACGTTCCCTCGTTGACCCTGGACTGTTGGTACTCCATGGCAGGCCCAGTGAACGGACAGGAAGAAGACGGACGGAAAAGACAAAAGAGACTGTTGTAATTTAAATGCAATAAAAGAGAGCGTTTTTTTTATTTTATTTTTTTTGGGCCGTATTTTAGTCCACCTCATCCAGGTTTGTCATAATTGCCCGAGGGCGTCGCACCCAGTTGAGGGGCTGTTCTTCGTCACTTGTCGCATTTGTCCTACGGTGCACCGTCCTGGCCCGTAACGATGATCGGTTGGGACTCGGGATGGGTGTTGTGGGTGGGTTTATGGTAGTGGTTGCTGGCCGATAGGTTTACATATTTAATTTTAAAGAACAAAACAATAAATGCCCAAGGATTTTTAAAGAATTAAAACGCCAAAAATACCCAAGAGCCCGACCAGGACCCATGTTTCCCCGGGGAAAAACTGGTAGGATTTAAATTTTAAACAAGACTGAATTTCCGGGACGACAATTTGTGGTGACCGCCGCCGCCAGAGTCAGAGCAATCACATGTCGGTTGACAGGGTAGGGCACTTCATCCATATCGGGGGGTGGCTCTACGTAGTTCTCCTCCATGTCAGTGTCTGTGTTATACACAAGCAAATTATCCAATCCAGCATTGGTCAGAGCTTGAATTAGTCTGTCCGCCTCCTGATTTTGTGGGCTGTCAGTCGTCACGTCCGGAAAATTAAACAGCTCAAAGGAGGGATTTCCGTTGACAGCCTGTAAATTAAGGGACGTCTGCAATGGTACATGTGTATGTGAAGAAGTTGGTGCGATTTGAGGTTGAGGTGCCGATTCACGTGTTGGTGCAGTCGATGGCTGGTGTTGCTGTTTCTCCTGTGGTTGGCGTGAGTATGGCGCGCTCCGTTTCTTTCGCTCTGTCTTGTGAGTGTTCATGGTGCGTCTCTTGGTGCGTCTCTTGGTGGTCCTTCGGTGTAGGTGAGTCTGTTGCTCCTGCTGGCTGTGTGGCTCGTGTGAGGTATGAGTAGTATAACTGGCACTGACTTGCATTGCCTACCCTGCCAGGGGGCAGGGGCAATGCAAGCCAGCACTGGTTTGACTCCGCCATATCGTGTTCCTTATCCGGTCCCAGGCGTGTCGGTCTCAAGGCCACGATGTTCCGGGGTTGCCTACTCATCAGGAGCCCCGCGTATCCCTTCAGCCGGTTGCCTGCCCATCAGGCGTCACGCGCCGATCTGTACGTTGTGTTGCCTACCCATGAGGCGCTAGGTGTCATGGCGGGGCAAATGAAAGGAAATCTGAATAACGTTTTATGGTTTTATTCATGGAACAAAGGGGTTCATTCAGAGGACTGTTTGTTCAACAACAAAGAGATACATTTTTCTACATGTGAATAATATTAATCATAATATTACAGGATTTTACAAACACTCAAACAAATACTCGTAGTGTAAAGTGGATTTTTTCTCTGCAAACACTCGCCTGATCACCCTGAGGTCCGAGGTGAAACAGTTCCTGGACACCAAGAGGAGCACCCTGGCGCCATGCTGGGACGACTCCCAGTTTGTTCAGCAAGTTGCCTACATGGCAGACATTCTTGAAAAGCTGAATGAATTGAACGTGTCTTTGCAAGGACGAAATACCAACATACTGACACTGACTGAAATAATCAATGGATTTCAAGGAAAGCTGGCCCTTTGGAAGAGAAAAGCATTGACTGACAACTTCGAGACGTTCTCAACACTGACTGAAATACTTGACGAAGACCCAGACTGCTTTTCGGGTTGGCAGGATCAGTCGGAGATCACCTAACCTACTTGTCGGTACAGTGGAACATTTAAATGTTTCCAGTTGGATAAGTTATTAATTAAGCTTTTAACATTACTAGGAAATAATTTCTTAAATGTAGTTTGATAACAAAATTAAGTTGGTGGAATAAGTAATGGATTACAGGTAACTGGAATGATAGGTTATAAACTACGGTTTCATTCAAAAATTTATTGTTTTATAATTAACAATTGACTTACAAGTTATAGAGTAATTAAATAAATAATTCCTAACAATAAGCAGGTAGGTATTTTTCTGCCACTTAACTGTAAACATGAGATCCTTAATACTATGTTTAACATTAAACACGGTAAAGGTCGTTGCGTTGACACGGCAAGTGTCACCGAAGGAAAATATGACCATTGTTCTGAGAACATCGAAAAGCCAGAGAACAGAACTCAAATGTTATGCAAGCTAATTTAGGAGGTAAGTGTAAATATTTTCCAAAATTAGTTTCGCAATAGTTTTAAAGAAATGAAAATCAAATTTCCATCAATTAATTCTTAAGGTACGTAATGAAAGAAGGGATGAACATTATTTATTTAAACTCTGCAAATAACTGTTTTCCACCCATTTTCTATTTTTACATAATTTTTAAGTTCCCATATGGCCAGTTGTTGTCGTTGTACACAACAAGCCTCGGCTTTACGATGTCAAAGAAGGACTGAATGAGTGTCCCAGCTGACTTCTCGGTGACCTCTTCATCGTATTCCCACCACCACTCATTAAAGTAGAACTTACCCCCTACTAACGTATTGAAACAGACCCTGAAGATGTCTTTGTGCTGCAGTGTTCTCCACTGCAGGAAATGCGGGATGGCCTTAGGTACCCTATCAAAGGTACCCTGAATTACAAAATGCTCCAAATAGTACACCGTTTCCTTAGCAACTAGGTTCTGTATGCGATGTTCCGCGTATCTCTTTGCTGCGGCCAACCCACATGGCAGGCTTCGACTTATAGCTCCGAACGCGAGTTCTGCCAGTGCCCTCGGCGTTTGGTACTGTACTGCGGTACTGTGGTTGATGGCGTCCCAATTGAACCTGATGAAGTGGAGAGCATATTATTAATTATTGAATTTGAAGGGGAGTGACGATGGTTCTTGGGAAATGGGCACAAGAGAAAGACATGGTGGCCATGTCAAAAAAGTTGTTGTTTGGTCTCCCGAAGGTACCCATACTCTTTAGCCGTACTCTGAAGTTGACCGTTGCCCTGAGTAAACCACGTGGAGGTTGATTATTGGGCCTAGGTGGCCACCATGTTGTTCCAGCCTGAAATTTTTCCGAGTGTAAGTGAGGTTTTAAGAATTGAAGTGCATGTTTACCTTGGTGATTGATCCATTGATCCTGACGTCTGGTAGTCCTTAGCGTCCCTCATTAACGTGATGAAGAAATAGAGAAGAAGTTATTAATAGATGATATTTAAGAAAAAGAAAGAGGTTCGCGGGAAGGGTTGTGAAGGAGAGGTGGAAAAAATTCATTTTCAAAGGGCACATAAATACTTTATTTTATTTATAGGAAGGCGATTGATGGTTCAAATTTTCATTCATCACATTCGTAATGATCAAGACACAAAGTAACTTTTTTACATTTCCTGAACCATTTCACATGGTGGTTGAGGCATTGCAGATACCTGTTCAACATAAAAATGAGATGTAACATTTCAACCGTAAAACATAGAAGGTGAAACAGGCCTCTTATGTGCCAACAATGTAACCACTGCTTCTGTAAAAATAGGAGACAACAACATTTTCTTGCTGAATGGAAAACAAATATTCTTTTCAAAGTCTTACGTTGGTCTTCTTCGTCATATTCCTTGTAAGTGTTCCCATTGATGAGGTGGACTCAGTGTCATCCATCATGTTTAAATTGTCTGATTGTCCTAGAGGCGGAAAGTAAGCATGTTGAGGTTAACTTTCGAAACAAAAGTTGACCCATTGATGTAACAAATCCTTGCAACAACTGTCTTAGGAACACTTCAGTGTAAAATGCGGCCATAGAAAATTTAAAAGTCAATCATCACCTGCATTTCACACTGAGGTGTCTAATAAATTGGCTGGTTGCCCCATTCTGAAGTATGTGAAAATAGCTTATAATCAGCAATGATAAGTGTCTCGTTGATGCTACGAATCATATAAAACCGTAGGCGTCAAAAAAAGACTTCTTTTTACTTGTGAGGTGCGTTGAGTTGAAGAAAGTTGGGTAAATGTATCGTTTAGGGGCTCCGCCGCCATGGAGCCCCGAAAGTATATCAAAAAATGCGGGAAAATGCGCTCAACGCGGTTATGACATTGGTTTTTGGGGCTGACCTCTGGTCCATGAAAAATTTAATTAAATAGTGACTTATCATAACCTCAAACATCGCACCTTAATAGCCGTAAACCGCCATGTCACACACTTGCATGACCGAACGGGGTCGTGGAATAATCTTGTGTAGCGCTAAACGTTGTTTCAGAACTAGTTTTGGACACTGTCGATTACTCAAAATGCTAATTTATAAATGCCATAGTGCGGCATAGTTTAGCGTTCCGAATCGCGCACGTGGCAAGTTACTGAGGGGCACCTCGCTGCGAGACTATGCCCAAACTGCCAATAACGCTGCCTCGAGCGCCAGTGCCATCTCTTGGCGGAATGTGTAAACGAATGCTGCATCGGCATCCTCACCACTATGAAGGAGTTTGGTTTTAAATGTTGTTTTTAAATAACATCCCTGGTTTGGAAAGGCGTCCATCCTCTCTCGGAAAACTCATGTGACATTGCTCTGGCCGTGTGCGCCGCACTAAGCAAACAAGCGGTCGGCCGGCCGGGCCAGTGACATGGCTTTTGGAGGTTAATGTTTGTCGTTTTCGAAGTTATGTATTTGCACTCCCTAGTTTTGACGTGTTTGTTAACTGTCCAGCCCAAATATTCTCCCTTCTATTTGTGCGAAACGAAGATTTGTATGAAATAGTGTTTTTGACGCATTTGTGTGAAACGCAGATTGGTGTTATGACGCATTTGTGTGAACTGTCCCACCCAAATATTTTCCCTTCTATTTGTGCGAAACAAAGATTTGTGTGAAATAGTTTTTCTGACACATTTGTGTTAACTGTCCTACCGCTACATTTTTTTCAAATGTTCATAGCTTATCACCTGCAGGCACTTGACATTTCATTTGAGCATGTCTGTAAGTTTCAATTGCCTACAGGTGCCTTTCTAAGAAAGGTAGATGTTTCATATTTTGTGTGGTTGTTTGTATAAGGACCGACAGTGAACCTACAAAATCTAAAACTTCTGCCTATCACAGAAAGGCAGCTGTAGGCAATTGAAACTTACATACCAATGCTCGCATGGTGTTTTATTTTGGTAGGATTTATTTTTTTACTTTCAAACAACTGCTGCCTTGCTGTAATGATTTGCAAATCATCATCACAACACAACCTCTATGAAAAAAGAGAACTGAAATGATGGTTTTCCTTTATATCACCACCTAAGCCTTAGTGGGTGCATATCTGCCACATGATTAGCAAATCCTTAGAGCAAGGCAGCAGTTGTTTGAAAGTAAAAAATAAATCCTACCAAAATAAAACACCATGCGAGCATTGGTATGTAAGTTTCAATTGCCTACAGGTGCCTTTCTAAGAAAGGTAGATGTTTCATATTTTGTGTGGTTGTTTGTATAAGGACCGACAGTGAGCCTACCATTCTGCTCCGTGTCCTTCATAGTGGTGAGGATGCCGATGCAGCATTCGTTTACACATTCCGCCGAGAGATGGCACTGGCGCTCGAGGCAGAGTTATTGGCAGTTTGGGCATAGTCTCGCAGCGAGGTGCCCCTCAGTAACTTGCCACGTGCGCGATTTGGAACGCTAAACTGTGCCGCACTATGGCATTTATAAATTAGCATTTTGAGTAATCGACAGTGTCCAAAACTAGTTCTGAAACAAAGTTTAGCGCTACACAAGATTATTCCACGACCCCGTTCGGTCATGCAAGTGTGTGACATGGCGGTTTACGGCTATTAAGGTGCGATGTTTGAGGTTATGATAAGTCACTATTTAATTAAATTTTTCATGGACCAGAGGTCAGCCCCAAAAACCAATGTCATAACCGCGTTGAGCGCATTTTCCCGCATTTTTTGATATACTTTAGGGGCTCCATGGCGGCGGAGCCCCTAAACGATACATTTACCGAAAGTTGATTGAAGGTAATAAGAAGGACAGACTCATAACGACCTCAAAGTATTAAATGCATCTGAAGGCATCATGAGTTTGTCTTCCGTTCACCCATCTGCGAAATTGAAGGTTGATGTTGTCGTATGAACAAATGTTCCAGCTCTCAGTGTTTAAGGCTTTGTGTGAGAATTACATTGTCATCAGACAGATGCCAAAACCACCCAGAACCAAAAGAATTAACATGTGATGACTCTTCTTGGTGTGCGTATCCGTTTCTTCACAGATGACGACTGATGTCCCAGATGATTGTTGATCCATGGAACGGTCGAAAAGACGATAAAGGTCGGGGGAATCCGTAACTGAATGATAGCAGCGATTTAAGTTACACTGCAGAACCACTCAGTTAGGCAACCCCCTCCCAATTCAGTCATTGAAGGCGAGCCTGCAACTCCTTTGGGTATCCCAAGAGCAGGGCTCCGTAACTTATTTTAAATTATTTTAGCGTTATTTACATTATCGGGCATTTCTGCCAAACGCGTTGCGTAATTGGCGTTATTACCGTACTATTGGATACTGCAAAGCATTCTGTAAATAAGTTACTTCGGGGTGTTTGTGGGTACGGCCACTCTAAACACCCGAAAAACATTATTAGTTATAATACGGCGAAATAGGCCTACTTTTAACGAATAATGTTTTTCGGGTGTTTTGAGTGGCCGTAACGACGAAAACCCCGGAATAACTAATTTACAGAATGCTTTGCAGTATCCAATAATACGGTTATAACCCCAATAACGCAACGCGTTTGGCAGAAATGCCCGATAATGTAAATAACGCTAAAATAATTTAAAATAAGTTACGGAGCCCTGCCCAAGAGGAGGCTATCTCTGGATGTGGTCCATGATCGTTTCCTATTGTAACGTTGGGGAGGTGGTTTCTGGAGTCAAGACTGAGGGAAAACCGGGAGTAGACCAGGACGTGTTTATTCACACAGAGCTCGGGTACAACTGGCACCGAAGCGCCCGCGCTAACAACCGTCGTCAAGGCTTTGTTCGACACTCAGCGCATGCGCGCCCGCTAGACTGCCAATAGCAGCATGGCTGCCAATAACAGTGCTGACTGCGCATAGCCACAGTGGTGGCTACTGGTTAGGTCATACAGTGTCATACAGGTCATACAGGTGATACAATGTCATACAGTTTTCAATTGTTTCAATTTATTCGTTAGTGTGCAGTGCATAAACAGGACATAAATTCCATTCATTGCCGCCATAATCAACTTGACGATACAATGGAAGATTGAAGTGTTCCACTTCTGATTCAAGAACAATGATTCTTGGTCGGACCTTTGTGCAGAAGATATCTAGGATTCCCTGAAAATCTTCATCTTCCCATGAGTCGGTAACTGTAATTTGATGAATTTTCCATTCCCATTGCATAATGTACGGCAACGAATGGATAGGTGCCGATACAGATCTTTGTTGGAAGTTGCAGTGAACACCCCGGTGAAAAATAGTTGTCTTGGCTCTCTGTAATAAGTTGTCGTCTTCCCACAACCCGTCCAAAAGTAGTCCAACTCCATGACCATGCCAGATAACTGAAAATGGATGTCAGTGTAAGTCTTAAATTTGTAGAGTGAAGTTTGACGGGTGGTATTGAAACCAACACTTACCGCGCGCTTCAATCGTGTCTCTAATTATCGTCCCTGGAAAGGAACAGATGTCATCCTTTTCGAACAAACCGAGCATTGGTGCTGACCAGGCAGCAAGTTCTAATAAGGACCTCATGTTCTGAAAGAATGCACATATTGTACGATTAAAAATGGTACACATGAGTTGCATGATTCTGTTAGTGCCTATCAGTCACGTAACATCCTTGGGCTTCGTTAGGGCGCCAAGACAATTAAATTTATGAGTCTTGTTCATCTTTGTGAAATGTCACCTGATGTTCTTACCTTTACGCTTAAAGACGAATCCTATACGGTGACAAATGATTTCGGAGAGTCGGTTGAAGATGAACAATAGGAATGTTTTGCAGATTGTCGAACAGCGACGCGTGAAAAATGATGCAATCAAAAGATGAACCTGGTGAAGAAATAAATAATTAAGTACTGAACCAGTTCCTTTTGCCGACGACGATGTAAAAGAGGATAGGTGAAACTTGACAAGTGACGTAGCTAAGTCTTAAAAAAGTTTGTAAATTTGAGAATCGTAAATGGAAAGGGAAAAATAAGTCAAATCCAATTTTGAAAATAATACATTTTAATTAACTACGGGGTCTTGGGTTCGAGTTCGAGGCACGGTTCACTGTCACTCTCAGTCCAGCTGTTGTGCCCGCCCCCTCCCTTTCTGCTCCTTGCTGCCCTCTAGGGTTCGGGTATGCTCCCCTCTCCCCTCCTCTTTTGAGTGAGGGCAGGGAACGTCCAACTGGTGCGCATCGGGAGAGAATGCCCACTGGTGCAGCGAGGGAGGGAATGCCAAATTCACACAGCTCGTCGCGGCAGCGCCCCGCGCATCGCTCGTTCACTCACGAGGGGGAAAGCACTCGTGTAATAGTCGGGTCACTCTGTCCGTAACAGCACGCGTAATAGTGTGCGTAATAGCCGAAATTCTCCAAATTTGATCTATTTTAGGGGTTTTTGGTCTGTTTTCAGCTAAATCCCTATAATTTTGAGGCGTAGAGCGTAATAGACGTAATAGTCGGGTCGCAGGTATTAAGAGTGATTTCCCCCTCGTTCACTCACCTCGCCCGTACCGCACGGTCGTTGGCTTGAAGCCTATCCATAGCCGCTTTGCGTTGCCCTACGCCGCCCTGCGCCGCCCTGTGCAGAACCTCTAATAAATTCGCTCCCTGGCCTGAAACGCTTCACTCGGCCGCGCTCCGCCGCAACGCACCTCACCCTGCCTTGCGCGTCGGTAGGTCCTTAGTAACACCTGTTGCACCTAGCCGCCGTGCCTGTTTCATGCCACAATCACTGCGGCAACGGAGTGCAAAGCTTCGTCCGCGAGCACGCATCCCCTTGTTCAGCACTGGCCCCGGATCGCCCACCCAGTCTTCCGGCGTGCCTTGCTGGGCTCCGCGCGTTCAAGTCCCCGTTCACGTCGTGGCCAGTCGCGGCACTGGCCTGCCTGATTCCTTCCGCCTTGCCAGGTCACACTCTTGTCACTGCACTTTACGGCGCGGCCTTGTTCTGCCATTCGACGCCGGCAACTAGTCTGCACTGTCAGTTGTACTTACGGTCGGATTTTTCGGCTCAGCGAAGAACACACACAAACACATTGGATGCCCACTGGAGACTGACTGCGGAGCCCTGCACGACGCGTGGCTCTGGTCCCCCCCCCCCCCCCCCCCCCCGGGGGGAATGCAAGATTTCAAATGAAAAACGGAATACAAGATTTGAAATGAAAAGCGGAATACAAGTTTTTAAATGAAAAAACGGAATACATGTTACTCATACACACGCATAGAGTATTTTACGGCTGAACGGCACACCCCGCACTTTAATATTGAGGGCAAACATTGTGAACACGCGAACAGGAACAACCACAACACCAACAGGTCGTTCATAACAAATTTTGCAGATGGTTTTATCGTGAGCTTTGCAATGCTCCACTGCCGTTTGATCGGGTGCATGTGGTTTGATGATATTTTGAAAGTGAGCCGGTACGTCATCCATTGTTTGCCATTGCTTCTGCACCTTGTCAACGTACTCTTTTCCTTACATACGAACAAGATGCCCGCAATATGGTGAGTAAGTGGCATGCTCAAAGGAAACATCGCCATTTTCTCTCCACATTTCTAGCCTAACCCCACAGTGGAAACAAAGCACTGCGTCTTTGACTCCAGTGTAAAAAGAGACGTTTTCGGCGAGGGTTTCAGGTGAGATGGTTGTGTTTTTCGGCCAGTGGACGAATGTCTCCTTTCTCTTGATGGCCGACGTCATGTCTGTAAAATCTGGCAATTTTTATGGCACGATGTTCAGTGCATTTGCAAAATTGTCATAATGTCCACGGAACAGTGGCGCCTGTTCTGAATGTCGTTAAATGTGTGACTGGTTTTCCATTCGCCCAGCCCTGCGTTCTATTTCTTCCAAAAGCTCGTTGATTTAGCTAGCACGATGAGGTATACCGACGGTCAGTTCGTCATAGATGGATGGCTGCTCGAATCGGCGTGGCTGTTATGGCTGTTCATCTTCGGCAGCGATTTGTATTTCTCGTGCCATTGTTTCTCCTCCGCCTTCCCGACTTGGTGTCTCTCCTGTTGAATTTGGGACTGTTTGACCAGTGTTCTTATTTTCATTCTCCTGTGGTTTAGTCCCTTCGTCCTCCACGTCAATCATTTCAACATCACTCGCGTCTTGCATTGGTCCGCAACGGGCAGCCTCCCGTATCATGTCCTCGTCTGTCAAATATTCTTCCGCTGGTGTCTCCTGGGTCACTGTCTCATTCTCCGCGTTATCAATGTCCATGAAATCGCCTTGTTCCGCTGGTTGCTCCTGTGGCGGCGCTATTTCGAACTCGTCAGCCGTGTCCATGTTCTCTGCTCCCTCCTGTTTCTACATTTTTGGCTTTTTTTTTTTTGTCTCTTGGGTGTGAGTGTGTCGATTGTGCCGTCTACTCGCGCGTTCCGTCTTTTATGGGGGTAATTCCACGCCAAGTCACCACAGCCCCGGAATTCGATGGTGACGGATTTAGTCCACAGGGGTGTCTATCCACTCAGGGTGGTCCCCTGAGTCGCCAGATAATTATTTTTTTTTGATCTACTTCAAAGCTCGGGAGGTGCTCCGGCAGTATTCTACCACCACCGACACGAGAAAGACCTAGCTCCTCTCCGCGAATACCCCGTCGTGAAAGTGCCAAGTGTGTCAAGTACTTTACCAGAACTCTTGCGTCGTTACTTCATCCCTTCATGAACCCGTAGAACACGAAGGCGGTTCGACGGTTACGCGAGTGTCAGTGCAGTGAACAGTGTGACCGGAAGGTCGAGCGCGTAGCGCCCCTCGGCCCGGCACGACCCGGCGGCGAGCTGAATTTGGGCAACGCCCTGGCGATACCCCACACGCGCGAAAACGGCGTGCGCTCCCGCGCGTCGACACACGCTCGACGCGCCGTCACCCACGCCGCCCCGCGACACGTCACCTGGCCCGGAGACCTCCACGGTCGCCCCTGGCCCCAACCCCCCTGCACACCGCCTCCGTCAACCACCCCGTGACACGGTGCATCGGCCGGGAAATATGAACGAGTATATAACACTCCTCCCCTCTTTCAAGAGTTACAGATACACACTTTTTAAAAAAAGGAACGAAACAAGCACTGTACAGGTGGAGGGAAAACAACAAATCTGAAATAACAAAATTCATAGCACTGCATACGTAATCAAAACTTCACAATTAGTACAAAGGAGAAAACAGTACGGAACCCTACAAAAGATACAGTACAAGCAGTACGCAGGAAAATCTGAATACAAGTCTGACCATCTTTCAGAACTAATGAATATTATCAATTCCAATCCGGACAAAAACAAAGCTGCGAAGTCTGCCATCCAAAGTTTATACATCAAGGCATGCTCTGAAAGAGAGTTTTCAGCACAGGAAAGTTGGTTGAAGCTATACTTAAGTGGTACAAGAGAATTTGTTTCATTGGGATTTAATGAAAATTAGGAATGGAGATCATTGAGAGAAAATAATGAAGCATCAATAGTTTCATTGAAAAATGCAAGGTAGGTTTCCGCCAGACCTTCTTATTTTAGACGCAACACTCCTCGTATGAAAAGTACACATTTCACCAACTGTACTACTCGGTCACGCAGCAGATTTGGAAAAATCTCCCGGCAAATATCCACTTACCAGAGTGGATTTGAAGACCATAACTATTCCAGCAGGTCTTCAAGACAAATGGTATATTCATCTAACGAGAGCGTCAGAAGAAACAAGCTGAAGAAGAAAGGGCGAGATTGACAAGACAGGAGGAAAGACAAAAGCTTAGGGAAACAAGTTACAGTCGTCCCACCGCGGAAACCTCAATCGGAAGAACGGACGGAGTTCAAGACAGGGCCTCGCACTCTGTCCCTGAAAGATGTCATATCTGCGGAGATCCCCTTTTTAGAAATTTTGCTTACACCGAAAGCCATATGAAGGAACACGCAAAAGAAAAAAAGGAGGAAAAGAAGAAGACACAGGAGCTGACAAAGCTGCAGAAACAGCAGGCAAAGCAGGAGAAAGAGCAGGAAATGCGGGAGAAAAAGCAGGCGAAAGAGCAGGCGAAACAGCAGTTTCAAAATCAGGCCGAGGTTCAAGGAGTCCCAAAGAAGATAGGATTATTCAGCAAACTTTTCAAGCGGAAGAGTCCTCACCAAGGTTCAAATCCTAACATCTTTGCTGGCAAGGAGTTGAGGACACCGGAGCGCAGCCAGAGCGGCTCACCTGACCCGTGCACTAGTCCGTAGGCTAGGACACCGAAAGGCACCCCGATCGGCCCAACTGCCGAATGGTGCGCTCAGTTCGCTGATCTGGAGAGGACACCAGAGCGCAACCAGAGCGGCTCACCAGACATGTTCGCTAGTCTGACGACTTCACTGGAGCGCAACCAGATCGGCTCACCTGACCCGTGCACTAGTCCGGAGGCTAGGACACCGAAAGGCACCCCGATCGGCCCAACTGCCGAATGGTGCGCTCGGTTCGCTGATCTGGATACGACACCGGAAGGCACCTCGAGCAGTAATGCCTCAGTGTCCTCTGGTCTGGAGGGGAGGACACCGGAGCGCAGCCATGCCTCAGTGTCCTCTAGTCTGGAGAGAGGCTCACCTGACATGTTCGCTCATCTGGGATCTCCGGAGAGCTACCTGAGCAAATCCTCCGTGATATTTCGGGGCAGTCCCGCCTCTTCCACATGGTCTGATTACGAAACGAGTAATTATCCACGTCCAGATACTAATTACATTGCAGGAAACCAGTTGGCTATGAAAAAAGAACACCAAGCACATTTCCAGTCCGGCTATCGCGGATTCTGATAGTGGTGCATCTGATGCTGAGCAAAAGATGGAAAGAGAGAGCATGTTCCGGGCAAAGTCAAAGATTTGGCATGGTTTCAAAACATACCAGCCAATTAAAGAAGAAGACGAAAATGAAGAAGAAAAAGAAGATAAAGGAAAAGAAATAACTGTAAACTGGCCCGGAAACTGGGCCGCATGTTTAGCAAATCCTGCTACCAGCGCCTGCTTTTTTTCTTCTGCTTCTTCCTCAAATTTCCTTCTTATTTCTTTCTCCCTTCGTTTGTCCAGGTGCAATGTATCAAAATGGCGACGGGTTGGCGTTGTATATTCTGAGTCCGACGAGTACTGACGACGTTGCCTCTGGAAGCTAGGTGGATCAGTGGGACCATGGTCCCTTCTTTCCAGCCCCTGAGGCACATCTGAAATCGTGGTTTTTGCGTCGTCATCACCAAATCGTTCGTATCTGTCAAGCAGATTAGGGTCGTGACCAGGCCAAGGAGAGTAACCTAGGCTCGGGGGAGTCAGGATGGGGGTGTCCCAGTTTTCGCTCGGGACTCCTTCCTTCATCTTCCTCTTGTTCTCCATCATTCTCTTAAAATCTTTAGCAGCAACGTGGGCTTCAAAATCCAAGTCATTCGCGCCCATCGGAAACACCCGTTGGGCGTGTCCTTTCCGGCGGCTTGCAGCAGTTTCGGAACAGAAAGCAATTTCGTCTGGCTCCACCGACATACCGTCATCTGTGCAACGCTTTCGCTTCGCACCCACCGCCTCCGGCAAAGCCGACAGCGCTGAAATTGTTTCTTCGTCTCCTTCGCTGTCGTCGAAATAAGGATCATTGGCCCGTTGCTCAATCCTCTTCAACATAGCATTGCGAGCTTTTTCACTGTCTGCCAACAGCCTCTCCATGTCTGCCTTGTCTGCAAGCTTGTCTGCCAACTGCTCGTCCCTGATTTTTCTGAGTTCTTGATCAACATCCTCGCGCACCTTGATGTCAACAGGCACGCCCACTGGAAACATTCTTTTGAGATGTCCTTTCCTGGTTGCGCCCGTTCGAGTTATTTCTTTTCCTTTATCTTCTTTTTCTTCTTCATTTTCGTCTTCTTCTTTAATTGGCTGGTATGTTTTGAAACCATGCCAAATCTTTGACTTTGCCCGGAACATGCTCTCTCTTTCCATCTTTTGCTCAGCATCAGATGCACCACTATCAGAATCCGCGATAGCCGGACTGGAAATGTGCTTGGTGTTCTTTTTTCATAGCCAACTGGTTTCCTGCAATGTAATTAGTATCTGGACGTGGATAATTACTCGTTTCGTAATCAGACCATGTGGAAGAGGCGGGACTGCCCCGAAATATCACGGAGGATTTGCTCAGGTAGCTCTCCGGAGATCCCAGATGAGCGAACATGTCAGGTGAGCCTCTCTCCAGACTAGAGGACACTGAGGCATGGCTGCGCTCCGGTGTCCTCCCCTCCAGACCAGAGGACACTGAGGCATTACTGCTCGAGGTGCCTTCCGGTGTCGTATCCAGATCAGCGAACCGAGCGCACCATTCGGCAGTTGGGCCGATCGGGGTGCCTTTCGGTGTCCTAGCCTCCGGACTAGTGCACGGGTCAGGTGAGCCGATCTGGTTGCGCTCCAGTGAAGTCGTCAGACTAGCGAACATGTCTGGTGAGCCGCTCTGGTTGCGCTCTGGTGTCCTCTCCAGATCAGCGAACTGAGCGCACCATTCGGCAGTTGGGCCGATCGGGGTGCCTTTCGGTGTCTTAGCCTACGGACTAGTGCACGGGTCAGGTGAGCCGCTCTGGCTGCGCTCCGGTGTCCTCAACTCCTTGCCAGCAAAGATGTTAGGATTTGAACCTTGGTGAGGACTCTTCCGCTTGAAAAGTTTGCTGAATAATCCTATCTTCTTTGGGACTCCTTGAACCTCGGCCTGATTTTGAAACTGCTGTTTCGCCTGCTCTTTCGCCTGCTTTTTCTCCCGCATTTCCTGCTCTTTCTCCTGCTTTGCCTGCTGTTTCTGCAGCTTTGTCAGCTCCTGTGTCTTCTTCTTTTCCTCCTTTTTTTTCTTTTGCGTGTTCCTTCATATGGCTTTCGGTGTAAGCAAAATTTCTAAAAAGGGGATCTCCGCAGATATGACATCTTTCAGGGACAGAGTGCGAGGCCCTGTCTTGAACTCCGTCCGTTCTTCCGATTGAGGTTTCCGCGGTGGGACGACTGTAACTTGTTTCCCTAAGCTTTTGTCTTTCCTCCTGTCTTGTCAATCTCGCCCTTTCTTCTTCAGCTTGTTTCTTCTGACGCTCTCGTTAGATGAATATACCATTTGTCTTGAAGACCTGCTGGAATAGTTATGGTCTTCAAATCCACTCTGGTAAGTGGATATTTGGCGGGAGATTTTTCCAAATCTGCTGCGTGACCGAGTAGTACAGTTGGTGAAATGTGTACTTTTCATACGAGGAGTGTTGCGTCTAAAATAAGGTCTGGCGGAAACCTACCTTGCATTTTTCAATGAAACTATTGATGCTTCATTATTTTCTCTCAATGATCTCCATTCCTAATTTTCATTAAATCCCAATGAAACAAATTCTCTTGTACCACTTGAGTATAGCTTCAACCAACTTTCCTGTGCTGAAAACTCTCTTTCAGAGCATGCCTTGATGTATAAACTTTGGATGGCAGACTTCGCAGCTTTGTTTTTGTCCGGATTGGATAATATTCATTAGTTCTGAAAGATGGTCAGACTTGTATTCAGATTTACTTATGTATTTAGCCAAATAATTGATCAAAGCTTGTTTGCTGATAACTGGTGCGACATCAGTGTTCGCTTATCAGGTTTGAGTAATATGTGCATTGTATTTGTTTAAACGATCATCATTTCTTTTTGGAATAAATTCTGGAGTTCCTTTTTATTTGTTTAGTTTTGGGAACAAGCTGTTCTGGCTGCGGGGATTTGAAGCGGCATTTTTTTTTTTGTGCGTGGTTTTACATTTTCTTATGCAGTACTGTTCAGAGCATACTGTAGGTCTTTGTACTTTGTTTAAAAGCTCTGCCAGGTCGTCATCTAGGTTTATTACTCTACAAATCTAAAAGCGTACATTGTATGCTCTACCTGGAGCATGCCTGCAAGCACGCTCTAGCTAGCGCATGCCTGCCAAGCATGCACCAACAAGTGCATACCTGCCATGTACACGCTTACTGGAGCAGAAAACTCCCTATCTCTTATGCACTAGATATATGCTCCAGTAAGTGTGTAAATGGCAGGTATGCACTTGTTAGTGCATGCTTGGCAGGCATGCACTAGCTAGAGCGTGCTTGCAGGCATGCTCCAGGTAGAGCATACAATGTATGCTTTTCGATTTGAAGAGTACGTCTGATAATAATTTTCTGCAGGGATGGATATTTGCAGGTGGTTGGAACTGATTTGGATGGAAAGCAGTCACAAGGTCATTGAAATAATCAATAATCACTTGTTGCTCTTGGTCAGTTTTTTGCAATATGTTTGTGACATCAGGAGCATGCCGCTATGGATTGGCGCCTGTTGCAGATGTAGCACCAGGTTCGGGGCTTTCCAGTCCTCTCCCTCCTCACAACAACCTCCTTTACCACTTTGGGGGGTGGGACTGGGACCGGCAGCATGACCCACTCATAGTGCTGCTGGCCTGGTGGTAGAAGTGGGCCCGGCTGGAATTTGCACTGTTAGCAGGTCGCGTTACATCTGTAATGAAAACCGGTTGGCCCCAACGGAATGATGAGCCGTACGTCTCCATTGTGTGCCGCCTCATCCTTGCAGGATGCATGACGGCCGCGGTCATACACTCTTAAAACCTTGCAAACCGATGTGTTTGTAAGCTTGCGAAGAATGTGACTTGTTCGTAATGCAAAGAACGCATCCGTATTGCAAACTTCGCAACTTGCAAACAAGAGGTTTGCAATTTGTGGACAACCTGTTTGTATTATAAATCCTTACAAACACATTGTTCGCAAAATTGCGAACAACCAGTTCGTAATACAAACAAGCCAAATTCTTTGCAAGCTGCAAACCAAATAGTTTGTAATGCAAACACATTCTTCGCAAGGTTTTGAGAGTGTACACTTCCGTATGATTCTGCCCCGACCTAACCCCACTAGTAAACGCTCGCCGCGCGGAGGCCGGCTGAGCGACGATCCGCCGGGCCCTTGGCGGCCCGCGGAGCCCTGGAGCCCGAGGGAAGGGAGAGGCTCGGGGCAGTCGCCGGGAGTCACTATAACTGTGAAGGTGTGTGGACCGAACCGGTACCGAAACCGTATCAGAATTTATCACCAGTAACGCATACCTAGTCTTGAGAACTACCTCGATTTCCTGAACCCTCTCCGTTTGGCACGATCCAAACATTGGTGCATCGACCGGGAAATCGAGTGTTAGCTCTCCGCGTAATATAATTTTTTTTTTCTCTTTCGGAATTTCGCGGTCGCGAACGTGTGCCAGCCTTGTGGCGACTCGGGCTGGCGGAGTGAGTGCATCTCATCTTATTGTGTAGTGTGTGAAAATTCCATCAGTGCTCAGTGAACCGGGGTGGTCCGGAGAGCAATTACTTAGTGATTTGTGATTTTGTGTCCTGAATCCTCGCCATTTTCGCCACTTTGCCACTTGCACGTGAAACGGATTATCACCACGTGGAACAGATCTCCGGAGTGGGCATTCACCAGCAGACCAACTGCAGCAGGTTAGTGTACTGGCAGAAAGCGAAATGCAATGAACAATCAATTTTTTCGAGAAATCCGCCATCTTTTGGGTTCCGACGGTTTAGAACCAGTGTTTGTCATAGATAATAATAACAGTTGGACTGAGGAAACGTCCAAATCCATCGCGGCTATACTACAGAAAAACCTAGATAGTTTCCCAATCACATTTTTGCCTAAGTCTCAAAAACCGAAAACACGAACAAATAAATTTCCAGACTTCGTTCACGGAAACCAAATCACAGCAGACCCGCCAGCTGCGTTAAGAGTCCTTTCAACAGAAGAGGAGTTTGATAATTATAGATTCCCAGAGTGTACGTTATCAATCTTGAGGTTGCAACTTGAAATTAGCAAACTTAAAGAAGGTTACGAAGGTAACACAGAGGAACACGAGCAATACCGCTTGTTTCAAATTTTAGAAAATTTTATTGAAGGTACAAATCAGTACCTGGTTTACATTGAAGATCAAGCAGAATTCCTTCGAGCTAAGACAATGACGGCTAAAAATTTGCCACTTTCACTACAGCCAACAGTTAGGCCATTCGATGCAGATAATCCAGATCATTGGTTCGATCACGTAGCAGCAGTCTATAGGAAACACGGCATCACCAGCACAGAAACCATTCTTGAATATCTGGGACAGTTCCTCCCACCATACCTGCAAGCAGTTCATGAATCACTATCAGAGGGTGCAACATGGGACCAATATAAGAAAAATATGCAAAATCATATGTCTATAAAATGTACTGGTTCCTCCATCCGTGCGAGAATGCTAGGTTTGCGCAAGAAGCCAACAGAAGACACCATTGAGTTTGTGTTGCGAGCCCAAGCGTTGGCCGCAAATGTACCCACAATTACAGAGGAGGAAAAGGTTAAAATCCTAATTGAAATTCTGCCCAGTGAGGACGCAGAGCTTATTATAAATTCAGGGTGTGAGACTGTAGCAGCTCTGATCACAAGGCTCAGAGATGCCCTCGAGAATAGAGCAATTTTGCGAAAGGGGCAGAGTAGCTCACAGCAGGCTATTGAAGATAGGCTTAACAAGTTTGAGGAAATGCTGGATAAAAAGCTGAACCCACAAGCGGAAGGGAAAGATAAAGCAACGAAAATTCTGGCAGTTTTGGAGAACCTGGGAAAGCCTAAAGAACTTTCCCTGGAAGATAAAATTATGGAAAAGTTGGAATCCCTTTCACTGACGGGGGAAGCTTCTAGCAAATCCGAAAATGTGTGGGCGGTATATAGCGGTCGCGGCGGCCGGGGTGGCAGCCGAGGCCGTGGGCAAGGCTATCGTGGGAGTACCTATGGGAATAGCAGAGGCTACTACAGGAGAGGTGGTTGGCAAAACCGGGGTAACTACGGTTACAATAACAATTACCGCGGCGGTTTTGGGCAACAAGGTTATAGTAATCTACCGCCCCCGATGTACGGCCAGACCGCCGGCCCGGTGCAAGTGTGGGGTGGCCCAAACTGGGGTGGCCAGCCCCAAGGCCCCAACTGGGGTGGCCAGGCACAAGGCCAAAGCAACTGGGGTGGTCAAGTACAAGGCTCAGGTAATTGGGGTGGCCAAGGCCGTGGAGGCCAAGGGGGCCAACCACGTGGGAATTTCAGCGGCCAAAAGGCCAGGTGAGCCTGTTTTGGTTGCAACAGCTTTGACCACAGAGTGGCTCAGTGCCCGAAATTGCAAAATTTTTAGAGGGAGTGAAGCAGCAAAATAGTACTAATGGGGCTATAGACATAAGTAAACTAGTTTTAATTAAGGCACCAGCGGATGGTTCATGCTTTTACCATTCTTTGTCTTTTGGTTTATTTGGTAATTTTAAGTGTAGCTTTAACTTGAGAGAATTAATTTCTAAATACGTCTCGTATAACTGGGAGCAATTTAGACACTATACTTTAAGTGAGGATAGAGTAAGTTATTGTGCAGAGCATGCAAAGCCCGGAGTTTTTGCGACAGCGGTGCAGGTGCAAGCAGCAGCAGAGGCACTTGAACTTAGGATTGAAGTGCAGGTCCAAGGAGGAGTGCAGGTCTACCAGTGCACTGCAGTAAGCCCGGTACGTACACTCTTTATGCGGTTTTCTGGCCCGCTCGATGGGGGGCATTACGACGCACTTGTCCCCCTGCAAGCGGCGCAGGCAAGAGCCACGCCGCCACGTGTCGCTGAAGTCCCGTCGATTCAGGGTATTGGCCCGACAGACCAATCGGCTCCGGTTGCAGCGAACGGTCCCACGGGACAGTCGCCGGCAGCTCCATCAGAGCCTATGGCTCAGGGTCCGGTTGCCGGTGGCGACGCTTGGCAGACGATTCTGCGGAAAAGTAAAAGTCATGTGAAACCAGCAGCGGACGACTTAGGCGCGAGTCCAGAAGTTGGAAACAGCCAGGCGCGGAGCGCGGAAGTAACCGAACACCATCGATCGGCTGACTCAGGGACAGAGGCAGCTCCCGCGTCGCAGAGTGTGGGAAAGCCCGATGTGCTCGCGGATTTGAAAGATGACCCCATCCTAGTGTGCTCGTGTAACTATGAACCAGAACAAATTGAAATTTTTCAAGACCTCGCCACGCGGCGAAGGCCTGTAGTTCTTGATGATTTTGAATCTTGTTTTCCGATTAAAGTTAAAATCGGTGGAAAAACAGTAGCCGGTTTAATTAGCTCTCAAAGTAAATACTCTGTACTCGCCGAACACGCCGCCGATAAAAATAGGGTCAAGCCAATGCCTACTGATGGAGTAGTGATAGTAGATCATCAAAAGAAAGAGGTTACAGGGGTCGCGTGGGAGTTTATTCAAATCTCAGGAAAAATTGAGGGAGGTTTTCCACTTCTTGTTGCCGACTTGCCAAAATCAGTTCCGGTAGTGTTTGGTCAAGATTTTCTTAGAAGGTTTGGCGGCCAGTATGCGTCCAAAAGTGACGCTTACCACTTTTTGCAGGACGGTTTCCTTGCAAGTAAGCACAGGTGTAAGTCTGGGTATGATAAAGAGTGGGAAATTTTAAATTTGTCAAATTTGGAGGACGCAGGGAAACTTTTCAAAATCGAACTCCAAGTAGATTCACTAAAACTAAATTCTGCAATTGACCTGGGAGCAGTACGTACAATTCTTCACAGTAAATGGTGCACAGACACCACTGCGTTAAAACCAGCAAAGATTAAACTTAGGGTGGCTAATGGTTCATTTTTGCCAGTAGACGGTGTCTATTACCCAGAAATTACAGTCGGTACGGTCAAAGTGCGGCACCCAGTAATTGTTGCAAAATTACCACATGACATTGATTTACTATTAGGTAATGACTTTACTAGAAAGTATAAATCCGAAATTTCATAGAAAACTGAAACAGCTACTTTTGAAATAAATAACCAAGCTGTTCGCATCCCCAGAATCCCTGATTTAACGGGGCTAAACCAAAACCCAGTTTTTTCATGCCTTTATAGCGA
The DNA here is from genome assembly GCA_030522485.1 of Stenchaetothrips biformis. NCBI lineage: Eukaryota > Metazoa > Arthropoda > Insecta > Thysanoptera > Thripidae > Stenchaetothrips > Stenchaetothrips biformis. Next base: position 6,162,288 of record CM060095.1, on the reverse strand, counting down.
GGACTCTACCGACACTGGCAGACAGCTGGTGGCGGCAGAGGACACCTATATTGCCTCAAACTCTTACGAAATGGTTAGAATTAATAATCATGAATTTTTACCTGCCGTTATTTCTCCTGTGTTGGTTCAAGGTGATCCCACAGTATTCAGTATCGAGTGCGTAGTCATAGAAGAGCCTTTCGTTCCGGTGTTTAATTGTGGTGCTGTTGATGTCCTTGTTCCAAAGGACTCTATTGTTGCTTTTGTCACAGATGATGATGCTAGGATAGAACAGTCTAGATTAACAAATGCCAGTTTAGCAGATATAAAATTTGCAGTAGATAACGATATTTTCCTTTTTGACGAAATTGAAGGCGAGGAGATTCAATGTAATGCAGTACTGGATGACGAAGGTCGTCCAGCATTACCATCGTTAGATGATTCTGATTTAGACGAAAACCAAAAAGAATTAGTCCAACAGGTTCTCAATAAATTCTCTGATGTCTTCGGTTATTCTCTACATCCAGGTAAAACTATTCCAAATGTAACGGTCCAACTGCAACAAAAAGAACCAACACCCATTTTTAGACGACAATGGCCTCTTTCTTCAAGACAGCGTATTATTGCTGATAACGAAGTAAATAAATTAATTAAGTGGGGTGTTGTGGAAGAAGGCCCCAGCACAGTTACCCTCCCTTTCTTTGTAATTGAAAAGAGAGATTCAACGCCAGAACGCCCCCTTGGGCGAGTCCTTTTTGATTCTAGACTTTTAAACAAAACGTTAGAAAAACCAAATTTTAAAAGTTATACAATTCAAGATATTTTGTCCTATGCTGCCGATAAGAAACTCCTTTGTACAATGGATGTAGTGAATTATTTTTTCACAATTAAAATCTCTGAAAGTAGTAAATCGCTGTTAGGCTTTACCCATAGAGATAAAGCATTTGTCTATTGTCGACTTCCCCAGGGCTTATCGCAGAGCCCCCAATTTGCACAAATGGCAATGTCAGTTGTTCTGAAAAATCTTCCCTCCCGATACTTTATGGATGATATACTTATCGGGGCAGCTAACTTTGAAGGTTTGCTTGACTTATTTGAGAAAACATTGCAGCGAATGAAAGATAACAATTTGAGGTTAAACCCCAGTAAGGCTATTTTGTTTAAACATGAACTTCCTTGTTTGGGTCTAATTATAAAAGCAGGGGAGTCGGTACGACCTGACCCCTCTCGCTTCCGTCCCCTTCTTCCTCTAGCAACTCCTAAAAATATTGCACAACTAAAATCGACAATTTGCTACTTCAGTTATTTTAGGCGTTATATTAAAAACTTTGCAGTAAAAACTAAAATTTATAATGATATGGTTTCAGAGAAATTGCCGTTTGTCTGGACAGATAAGGATAAAGCATTTATTGCAAGCTTATATAATCACCTCCTTTCAGAAGCCACTCTGGCTCTCTTTGATGAAAATTTAGAAACAAAACTATTTATCGACGCTTCAAAGGATTGCTTAGGAGCAATGCTAGCTCAAAAACGGCAAGATAAATATTTACCAGTTGCATATTTCAGTCAAGCTATTACAGGCAGATATAGTCTTTATAGTGCTTATCATAAAGAAGCATTAGCATTGTTTGAATCTATTCGCTATTTTAGTTATGAATTACTTTTACTTAATAAATTCACCGTTGTCTCAGATGCTACAAGTCTGAAATACCTCTTGGCTATGCAAAATCCTAAACCACCTTTCGATAGATTTATAGCCTATTTGTCTCAATTTAATTTTTCATTTGAGTTTATTAAATCTGAACAAAACAAAGTGGCAGACTCATTGTCTAGGTTAGAACCTCCAAATCCCTCAGCTGATGATATAAAAATCCCTGACAGTCTTGTGACTAAATTGGTAAATGATGATATTTTCCCAGTACTAACCCGCCGCGCTGCGAAGCTCCAACAGCAGAGTCTTCTTCCTAATCTTTCTGCTTCTCAGCTCCCTGGCGGTAATAGTAAAGCCGGTGCAGTACGGCAGAACCAAGCTGGTAATTATCCGAAGTCCAGTCTCGTTGAGTCTACGTCGTCTGCTACCGAGGCGCATGCGCGCGCAGTTTCTCATCCTGGTGAAACGGTTGGCTGCGAGGCTAGCGAGGCTAGCGAGGCGCGCGTGGAAGGGAGTTCGCCTCCGGCGGAGCCGAGCGAGCGACGAAGTGAGGCCCCGAACGACCCCCACTCCTCGGGTGGCAGCCGAGGAGAGGGAGAGCAGCGGAGCCGAAAGGTGCTCCCACAATGTAGTCATCAGTCATCGCTCATCAGCTCATCACTTGCTCATCATAGTCACGGCGCAGCGCATCGCTCATAGCGCTTATAAAAGTGGAACAATATCACCGTCACTCGTTGACAATGAACATACTGGATGTGAATCATTAAAGAAAGTAGAAATCTGAACATCTGAGATGTTTTACAAACCGTAAGAACTGATTTTGTGTAATAAATCCGTTGAAATGAGGCGCGATGCGGCCCTCCGCGTTGGTATGCTTCCGCGCAGGAAAGTAGTCCGCCTCATTTTTGCCGCTTTTCCTCGAAAGAATACTGTGTCGACGCTGTTTTTTTTTCAGAACGTTATCTTGTATTATTTGAAGCGTTTTGGATGATAAGGAAATATATCTCACGCGAAAACTGAATTTCGGGGAGTCCCGTGGGTGAATGATTCGGACGCGCTCGTACTCGCACTCGCCTATTGTTGCCTTGGGTAGCAGCACGAGCAGTGTCATCTATTGGTTCATTGGTTCTGAAAGGAAGAGAAACAGTTAGAAGAAGGTGTTTGGAGGTAATTATTTTTTAAAAAATTTTCAGTGGCGGTGAGTTTGAACAGTTTGTTTGTGACCGGGAACTTCTGATGACATTTCATTCGCCTAACCTAACCTAGCCCAGCGTAGCTTGATTTTAAACCGCTCAAAAGCTAAAATGAAAAGCGAAAATTTGCTTGGACTCGACTGATGATTGTGCGCGAGCAGGGTGGTCGGGTGGTGATGTGGTGATGCTTCTAAAACTGGCGCGCCGCCGAGCCGCGCCGAGCTCTCACAGACTTGACAGACGGGAGACTGTGGGTACGGGTTGCCCCGCTCCGCCGGTCGGTCCTCCCTTCAAAAGGCTGTGCTCATGTTTATATTGACAAGCAGACTGAAGCAGACAGATACACACAGAAGCAACACATGACGTGTGTTCCGATCATTTCTTCACTTTGCAGTCTGTTCCGATGGGGGGTTAACATGACACGACATGACACCTACCAGCAATTCGGGACTGTCACTTGACTTGACTGCTTGATACCATGGCTGGGCTGGGTTTGGAGCGATAAAGGGCGAATGGAAACTTGTGGCATGAGAGGTCTTCCTTTGAGTCAGATAAGTGTCCCACATGAGTCTAATATTGGATTATTCCTTTGCGTAAAACCCCTGGCTAAGATCTTTTGCTCTCTGGTAGCCTTGGTAGACTCCTTGTCCTCAACTTCCACATCTGTGTTTACAATGTTCCCCACTTTGTTGATGGTGTTGTACATCTGCTTTCAGATTCAGTGCTGGAATGTTGTGCTCGACACTCTTGGCTTTGGCTTGGCTACTGCTGAGAAAGAAGCGTCGCCTTCGAAAGGCCTCAAGTTCTCTGTCAGGTAAGAATTTTCCTTCTTTTCTTATTTAGATAATATTTAATAAAAAGATTTCCATTTTCAGTTATTTGACTGGTTTTTTCTCTCAGGAAGAAGATGGTCGTTTCAGAGACGCAGGTCTCTGATACTTCTTTCAGAGAGACTTGCAAAGTGTCGCAAAAGGAAAGAGAAAAGAGAGAAAAGGGCTAGAAGGTGGTGGGTGAGACCACTTCTCCTTTACCATGATGAGTACGGAGCATGGGCAACAACTATACCGATCATGAAGAAGGATGATCCTGAAAAATTCTACCAATATTTTCGAATGACTCCTAACTGTTTTGATTGGTTGCTTGACATTATTACCCCATTCTTGCTAAAGAATTCCTGGAGAAAAGCTGTCAGTCCAGGAGAGAGACTTGCTATCACCTTGAAGTATGTCCTTTATAGTTCTCTGTCCTGTTGTGGAGTTTTGTATTTTTTTCACTTTCTTTATTATTCTTATTTATTGGTTCCAGGTTCTTGGCATCAGGTGACACATTTGCCTCCTTGGAGGGGTATTTTCTGGTTTCTGAAAAGACAATCAGTAACATAGTCTTTGAAACTACTGCAGTCATTTGGAACGCCCTAAAACCAATTGTTTTTGAGCCTTTGACCACAAAATTATGGCTGAAAGTTGCAGCGGGTTTTGAAGTTTTGTGGAATCTGCCGCACTGTGTGGGGTCAATAGATGGCAAACATGTGCGTGTTCATGTAAGAGATGTTCCTTTTTGGTACTGATTAAAGTTACTTATTACCTGTTAGCTTGGCCGCCATCTATAAATTGTATTGACTTGTTTCCTGACTTTTTATTCCAGGCTCCACCTTGCAGTGGCTCACTTTTCTTTAACTACAAGCATTTTTTCAGCTTCATTTTACTAGCAATCTGTGATGCTAAAAAGAAACTTCTAGTTATTGATGTTGGTTCAAGTGGCCGCAGGGGTGATGGAAATGTATTCCATCGATCCCAATTTGCCAAAAAATTGCTGAACAAGGATCTCAATCTGCCCAATCCGTGTTTAAGTGATGGGATTGGTGAAAGGGTGCCATTTTACTTTGTAGGAGATGCAGCGTTTGAAAGAGGATCAAACATTGTGACACCTTTCAAAGGCAAGTTTTTGTCCCATGAAAAGAAATCTTTCAATTACAGGGTGTCTCGAGGACGTCAAACTATTGAGGATGTTTTTGGCATACTATACAAGATGTTTGAAATTTTTCAAAGGCCAATTCAGACAAGCCTCTCTCATGCTAAGTCCATTGTGTTGTGTGCCTGTGCCCTGTACAATCTCCACATGATGGATGAGGAGAGCGCTGAACCTTGCAGAAGAAATCGACCTGGAAATTATGCTGACTATGTAAAAGAAGATGGCACCACAGTGTTTGGGAGGATAAAGAATGAAGATCCTGCCCTAGAGCAATTGGTATTTGAAAGGTTGGAGTTGGAGGTTGAAGCTGCTGAGGAAGAGGAGGGCCAACAGCAGAGTCTTAGTGGTGCTGCCTTGACAGATTCACTTATCGATTATTTCATCGAGAATGATCTGCCATGGCAGTGGAAGTCTGCAGGAATTTCACAGTGATTCACTGCTGATATTTTATCGTCTTTAGGTACGCATGGGCAGGTAGCAATGCCTGCAGCAGGTTGGGCGCCGTGGTGTGAACATGGTTTCAACCAATTTGAACAATTAGATGAGTATGTTACTTCTTATGGAATGGGTAGGTTGTATATTGAGTTTACGAATTGCACTCTTGTGTTATTATTTATGTTTTTCTTAAAATTAAATATACCTTTCTGCTTGGTTGTATATTGAGTTAATGAATTGCACTCTTGTGTTATTATTTCTAAGGAGGTGTATTACTTACATTATAATTGGATATTGATTATGTTGGTTATTGGAGAAATTCCAGTAAGAGTTGCATTGGATAGAAAATAAAACATTTAATTGAGCAAAATATTGTACATCTTTACTTTTAAGTCCATCACAGGTAAAATCACAAATCTGAGAGAGATCAATTATGATCAGTTACATGCAGGCAGGACAAATATAGGTAAACAAAGTATTGAACTACTAATAAAAATATAGGTAAACAAAGTATTGAACTACTGTAATAAGGAAGCCCATCACAATTAAAATGGCTCTAAGATCAATACATAGTGGCCAGGCAGTTAGCGGCAACTATTGCTTTAAGTCCATCACAGAAGGTGAACCTGTGGTGAACATATCATGACAAGACAAGGCACATTTAAGTAACCAAAACATTTTTTAACTCCTATAACGGGTTTTAATCTGAAGTAAAATCAAAAACATGGAATATATAAATTGGGGTTGACCAACCAAGTAGGTAATGGAAGTAGTGTCTCATTACTATAAAAGAGAATTGCTATCACAAGTAAAATAACTACTCTGAGATCAGTAAATCGATACCTCCTAGCAATAGGCACGTACTTCGGGCACGCTTCTCAAAACTCACGTACTTTCGGCAGCTTGTGCAACAAACACGCAGTTTCACGATTTCTGGTCAAAAAGCACGCAGTTTTCGCATTTTCCTCCTAGCGGGTACGAAAATGCATTCTGGGTAGTTTTTTTGGTTGGGCTAGTGAGGTACCTTATCTAAGTCACCATTGATAATCTGGAAACGGTTCCAGGAGTGATCCACCATCAAATATTACTGAAGGTTTGAAGGTCAAGGGTTGGCCTATATTTAATGGCAGATCGTTCCTGAAACGGTTTTGAGCTTATCAATGGTTACTTACTGAATGCATTTTACTTGCCCAACCATGAAACTTACCCAGAATGCATTTTCGTACCCGCTAGGAGGAAAATGCGAAAACTGCGTGCTTTTTGACCAGAAATCGTGAAACTGCGTGTTTGTTGCACAAGCTGCCGAAAGTACGTGAGTTTTGAGAAGCGTGCCCGAAGTACGTGCCTATTGCTAGGAGGTATCGAAATAATGACCAGATAATTAACATGTAGGTAACCAATACATTGTCTACTTACTGTTATGGGTCTGTCTTAACTAAAATCACAAACCAGCAATATATAAATTGTGTATGCCTAAACAAACATGACACTACTGTATTTAAAAAAAAAAATTGGTCTAACACAAGTAAAATAACACTTCTCTGACAAAACCTGACAATCTTATTACTATAATCAGTCTATCTTAAGTGCACACAAGCCTTCAATATGAATTTTGTACGATCAAACAATTAGGTAATGGCAGTAATGCCTTGTTACTAAGAAAAAACAAATAAGTCTAACACAAGTAAAATAACACTTCTCTGACAAAACCTGACAATCTTATTACTATAATCAGTCTATCTTAAGTGCACACAAGCCTTCAATATGAATTTTGTACGATCAAACAATTAGGTAATGGCAGTAATGCCTTGTTACTAAGAAAAAACAAATAAGTCCATCACAATTAAAATAACTACATTAAGACCATGAAGTAATGACCAGATAATTGGCACCATAAGTCAAATATTGTGAACTTACTGAAGCATATGTTCAAAATACCAGCTTCTGCTATATAATTTCAAGTACCATTAGCTCTCTATAGTGCGGCATGTCCACTTGCGAAAAAGAGGGAGTTGCTCCTCTGGCAACATGTTCGGCATACATGCATGAAAATATGCCACAGTCATCTGAATTCATTTGCCGAGGGCCATCCTGGAATAATAAGTGAGGTAAAATACACAACCCATACTTGATACTGATGAAGAAGACCAAGCATTTGTACCATACATACACATTTGTGCTGAGTCTTCCATGCACTTCTGTCAAAGTCACCATTCAGGTGCTCCTCCTCCATGTAATCCAGTAGCATCTGAATGGGACAGGCAGGAAAACAAATGCGATGAAGCAAAAACAAAAACATAAAAAAAACACTTGAGAGCAAACGTGATTGATTGAGAATTAAGTGAAGTTCTCCTTACATCACAGCATTTCTTCACATTCCTACTATCACCACCTAAACTGTCATAGTAAGTTATCTGTTTCAGTTTGGTGTGAACAGTCATCATGCACCAGTGGTTCCTTTGATGGACTGGAACTAGGATGATGTCATGCTCTAGCACAGAAGGATTCTGTGGCAAAAGTTGATGAATGAGGAAAGAAACCATTACAAAAAGAGAAGTGCAGGTCAGTAAAACACGACATTATATGATGAATTATAAAAGAATAGAACTCACACTTGCAAACATTGATGGAACTTTTCTGTCACCTCCAATCATCAATGCAGTCATGAAGAAAGTGCTGTACGCATAAACTGATGGAAGTTCCACCACATCCACGCTCCTCTGAACAATTAGTTTCATGTACATATTAATAACCTGTTCAAAAGAAAGATTTGCATGTAAGCAGGAGCAGAAGGTAATAATTATGACAATAATACAATGCACAATAAGACATACTTACCACATCATTGACCCAGACACCAGGCTTCAAGGTTTGGATGTCGCGCCCAAGCACAGTCAGTCCAAAACCTTTGACGATTACATCATCCTCTGGGCTGCTTAGGGCCTCTCGCACAGACTGAAAGGGAATCATAAGTCATTATCATAACCTGACAGAAGAAACACCCAAAGGGCACTCTGCATTATGCAAAGAGACATACACAACTAATACTCTGTCAAGTAATAAAGCACCAATTCAATATGAAGAGAAGTACCTGAATAGCTGTTCGCTGTCCATCATCTGTAGGTGCATCATGGACATTATCAACATGAACTTTGATGGGTATGCCTTCGGCAGCTTCAGTATCAACAATATCTTGATGGCATTCTGCTCCAGAACTACTTTTGGTAGGAACGCTGAAAGTTAAAGGATATTCAGGGGACAAAATATTGCAGAGACAGACAGAAGTATATTGTGAGAAGTGATTTACAAAAATTAGGTTCAATTACCAGTTATGATCAGGCTGGCTTTCAGCCTCGATAAGTAACTGTAGAATCGGCAATGTGAGAGCATTAGCCTGTTTCATGGGAAGAGCCCTGAGGCGACAAGCCACAGATGACCAAAAAAACCCAATTGCATCTTCATCTGCAGGCTGCCTCCTTAACTCCTCAATGACAGCACATTCTAGGGCAGATTCTGTTCTAGAACTAGTGCCATTCAGATGTCGAACATCTAATGAACTTGCTTTGACCTTCTCCTTGATTTTTCTAAGTCTTTCCTCCCGCTGTTCGAAGAGCTGCTTCTGTCTCGCAATCTTGGCCCTGGCTCTTCTCTCTTTCTGTATTGAATTTGCTGACCTCTGCGGAACCAACCCATCCTGTAAGAAATAAAGGATGGGGTCATTAAGTTTTGCTGAAGTACGCTGTAAAAAATGGTTCTTAAATAACAAGAAATATCATGTAAATTTGTTTCATAACAGAGGTTTTGATGTTACAAAACAATATTTTTGCTACTTCTCAACACAAAATAGCTAATAGAACCACAAAATAAGACTTCAATCACTGTTGTTTCTCACCTCTTCAACATGGACTTCATCTTCAGGATTTGTCTTGACAGTGTTTTGTATTTTTTGTTTTTTACTAGGTTCCTTGTTGTTTTGACCGCGTTTAACAGGGAGCTGCTGCAAGGAGGAGATTGTGAAGCTGTTAAATAATGCAACGAACACCTCAAAAAAGCACAATGGATGATTTCGATCAGCCTTACCTTCACCTTCATAGGGTTAATATTCTCATTTTCTTTACCCTCTGGAATGTTCTCTTGGTCTAGGGATTTAAAAACCTATGAACATGAATGAAAGTTCTATTACTAAATGGAAAAATAAGAGAAATACTTTCAAATAGATGAAATAGAAAGCGGAACATTACAAAGTACCTTCAACTGCTTCTTGAAATCAGGCTGCTTATTAAGGTCAATGGGTACCAGAGCTCTTTCATTCCTAGCGTGATGAAGTATCTGTTGCCTCATTGAATACTCAAGTCCAGTCTCTCCCTCTAGCGACATTGGGGGAGTACCTATGTTTCCTTCATCGATAACGCCATCTTCATCATCATCATCAGACTCATCCACAAAATCACTCATGAGGCCATCATCCTCAACTTCCTCCTCGTCCTCGCCCTCATCTTCACCTTCATCAAGAAACGGGTCTTCTAAATCATCAGCAGCCTCACCGTTGTTGCAAAAATCTTCTTCGCCTGAGTCCTCAAGGTTTCCATGCTGCCTTTCTCTACTACCCAGCCCATCCAGGAATGACATGATAGAATCAAACTTAAAAGGTTTTGGCTGGCGTTTCGCAGGCATGCCACTTCTTATTTTCTTCTGCGATCGAAGCCTGTGGTTTGCACGTGCCCGTCGAACGTTGGACCACACATTACTAGCCTTTTTGGCTGTGGAAAACAAGAGCAACAGGTAAGAAAAGATTCAAAGAAGATTTGAATCAAGGAATATTTCAAGAACTTAAAGTTCCTTACCAGAACAGCTGAAATATTTCCGAGCAATTTGACCCCAGGCTTGCTCCTTTAGGACTATGTTGTGGTACCCCGGATATTGGGGATCCCACAAGATTGGAAACTCTCTGACATCTTTTATTATATCAGGTGTGGTATAGTCTTTCTTTGGAGCATTTCGTTGCCGCGGAGTCCTCATCATAATGGAATCTGAATCAGAAAAGATATGACATTCTACGATAATAAAAACCCGAAAGTGGGTGCAATAGAATCTGGCGTAGTAATGATCATACACCTATATTCTTGAGAGGATTCCCAACTGTTTAGAATAAAGAGCATAACTGACGAGGACAGCACTCCAATTACACACTCGAGCATGATTTCCCCAAACCAAATAGTATGAGCACTCTGACATCTTGTAAAAATTTGCACACGTTCCATAGGTATTGGGAGATATATAAACTTGTGGTTGATTAGATAGAGCTCGAGACCAAAATTCTGTTTACAAGTGAATGTGCCAGCAGACGACAGACCGCAGACGAATACTTCAGTTGGAGAGCACCGGGGAGAGTAGGCGGTGGAAGGGGACGTGGTCAGGTGGCTCGATCGCGCGCCGCGCTCAAACAGATCGGCCAATCCAACCCGCGGGCCGAAAAAAAAATATAAAGATTTTTGACCACACTACTCCCGCTAAGGTGATTGCAATTTGAGCAATCGCCTAATTCAAAATGAAGTGCAGAGGGCTCTGTGACTTAACTTTAAATCGAAAAGGGGAGTGCGTCTTGGGCACACTGTGATCGGGTGGCTAAGGAAAGCTAATTAGCCATCCAACTCCCTCACAAAACAAACAAACGAAAAAAAAATTGATGATACTCTTAAAGGATACTTCTCGTCCATCTATGACCGCGAACAAAGCAAAAGAAGTATGCCCACAGAGCAACTTCTAAACGAAATTACGAAACAGTAACCATTCCCATCAAGAACACATCAATTTCAACGTCAAAATGATGTCAAACTGACGTCAAGGATCAGAAATATATCTAATTTTTGTCGACAGTTTGACATCATTTTGACTAAGTTGACATTGATGCGTTCTCACTGACCCACTGGGTTGTTACTGTTACGTTGTGGCCGTTAATTCTTACTAGGATCCGACGTCGCCGGGAAAAAGGAGGTCCAATGCTATATCCAGTTAAGAATGACGCCCAGCGCGGCACACGCTTTCGCAGGCGTGAGCAGGGTGAGGGGCAGGGAGGGGACGGCCGGGCGCGACGCCGCGCGACGCCTAACCTCACCCCGTCCCCTCCCTGCCCCTCCCCTGCTCACGCCAGCGAGAGCGTGAGCGTGCGCCGCGCTGGGCGTCATTCTTAACTGGATATAGCACAACAAACCCCGATTTTAAAGTACTCACTTCGTACACTCCGACGTTCAACAACTTCTTGTGTTTTTCTTCCAAAACTTGACGAACGCAAGTCGCAACGAGAACGAGAAAGCCAGAAGCCGCGTTGGGTGGAAGGTGGAAGCGAGTGAGAACAACAATCACCAGTACTACCAACTTATTGGCTGACCCGCTTGCATAGGATTGGTGTCCGATGGGCTGCAGCTTCGAATTTGAAGGTTCTACGTTATAAATTTGATTACAAAGAAGCAGAAATAATATTTTTTATTCATTCTTCTTGTAATGCAGACAAATAATTGTCAACGCTATTTTGACGAATGTTTCTTGAAGTGAAGAAGTGAAGAGGAAGGGGAGCGCGAGCGCGAGCCGCACGAGCGTGCCACGCGCGCCGCGCGCGCCCTCAATCGGGAGCCAGAGGCACTACGAAAGTAGTTCCACTCCGTGTTAGATTACGTTGACGGCCACACTTTAGTTTGTAATAACGCTATTTTTCGGTTTTATGATGTATTTTGTTATAAATTAAGGATTTTTAATAGTCAAAATCACTCCCTCATTTATTTTTGATAACGTCTTGGAGAATTTGGGTTTTTAAAAGCGAGAGTAAATCATATGATGAGCAAGTGATGAGCTGATGAGCGATGACTGATGACTACATTGTGGGAGCACCTGAACTGATCTCGACCGTTCGGCGCAGCAGGCCGGAGCGGGGGAAGGCGGTGCATCAGTGAAGGCCACAGAGCAGCAGAAGACGTTGAGTGACAGTGTTGACTTTTGGAGAAAGTTCTGTAATACAAATATTAGAAGCTTTATAGGCAGTTATTATTTTCTTTCTAATTCGTCTCCAGTTAAAATCTATGTAAACAACCATAGCTATCCCTCTGTCACACATGCTTTAGCGAGCAATATGGCTAAGTCCAATGCTCAACAGAGATTCGTCTCCCAAGCCAAGGATCCAGTAACAGCAGAAAGTAGGGCTAAACAGACCAATGATTTAGATGTAATTGATATTAACTTTCTGAAAGCCTGTTTAAAAGTAAAATTCTGTGAGAATACTATTATGGCAACTCTACTTTTAGATACTTTACCTAACCTATTAATTAATGGTAATTATCACTGTGACAACTTTTTAGGAACATGTTTGTGTGCTAAATGCACAAACATAATCTCTCAAAATATACTTGGTAAAATATTAATGGAAATCAGACAACAATTAGAGAGTAAGCTTAGTGTTGACTTTTATCAGAGCAGCAGAATACCAGCGCTTTCACATTTCATTGCAGCTCAGCGAGAAGACCCACAGCTACTCAAAATTATATCTACATTTGACTCTAAAGGTAACCCAACGTTAAGAAGTGAAAGGATTAAAGGCGTCCCTAAGTTTGCATTGAAGAAAGGCTTACTCGTCACTAATACTGACCAACCTAGAACGGTTGTCCCAGCCTCACTTATACATAGTTTAATAAAACTCTTTCACGATTTGAGTTTACATAGTGGTCGTAGTGCAATGCTCCTAGTTTTACGTAGACACTACTATTTTCCTAATATGGAAGAATGGGTAACTAATTATATTCAATCTTGTGTAGTTTGTAGTAGGCATAAATTAGCGTTTAAGAATTATGGGAAATTGAAACCAAACATTTCAACAGAAGTGTTTGAAAACATTAATGCTGACTTCACTCATATTCACAGTGGACATCCTAAATATAAGCAATGTTTAGTTATAAGTGACAGTTTTTCTAACCTAGTTTTATTAAAAGCCTGTGACAAGGCTACTACAGATAATCTTATTAAGGGTTTAATGGAATGGTTTTCAATGTATGGTTTATGCAGGACTTTGCATATTGATGCTGGCCCTCAATCAAAATCAAAAGTAATGAAAGCATTCCTTGAAAAATTAGGTATTGAACTTATTGTAAGCCCAAGCTATGCTCATTTTTCTAGTGGTAGGGTAGAGTCACAAGTAAAAAGGGTAGTATCTGCGCTCAGGTTTTTGATTGATAATAAGCAGTCGAGATTTAAGAAATGGAATGAATACTTACCTTTTATCCAGTTCCATCTCAACAAGACGCCAGGTTTGTCAACAAAATTAAGTGCACATCAGATTTGTTTTGGTAGAATACTTGACGACCCAGCAACTCTTAAATCAGTCCTTCCACAACAACAAACGCTACAACAGAGAATGAAAACACTTCAATTAATACGAAGTCAAACACAAGCATGTCAAGCTGACGCTAGATTTACTTACAAAAAGAGGTATGATAAGAATAAAAGTGATGTTTCCTTTGCCAAGGGGCAAGCGGTGTTTGTATTCAAAGAGAGAAAAGCTACAAAATCGAATCCCTTAAAGTTTCAACCTAAATATAAATTGGGGGTTGTAAAGAAGAGAATTTCAAAATTAGTTTATATAGTAGGACTCAAGGAACCCAACGGTAGGGTAAGAAACAGGTTAACTCATGTGAATCATATGAAACATAAAATACAAAGGAAAACGTATTTTAAGAAGGTGAATACTAATGTTTTCCTGGTTCAGGTGGACGGAGTTAGGACTCCGTTCCCATGGTTATCATTTCAGTCGGATAGGCGTCCCACACGGCAGTATGTCTCCTCCAATTCTTCCTCAGGAATATCTTCAGATGACGGAAAAACTGTACAATTTACTGATATAGATGTCAGACAAACATCCTGCCTAAATTGCCGTTGCTCCTACTTCCATCCAGGTATCTTGCCTTTGCATTTATGTGTAACTTGCTACCATAAATCAAAGTGGGCAAAACCTTAATTAATTGCAAATCACATAAATTATAACTCTTTCGTTTCAAAATACTTTAGACCTAAGTTGGACTTCTTTACTGTAAGTTAGGAATGAGAATATAGACTGCGGTACCTCTACAATTTAAGTTAGTGTAAAAGAGTTTTGGTGAGTTTTGATGTCCAACTTAGCTTCTCTTTAGTACTTTACCTTTAGTGTAGGCCTACACGAGAAAATTTTATTTAATTAGATGCTGACTTATGACGTCTGTGATTTGCAACTAGCTCTATTAATAATCTATGTGTTTATCTTCTTCGAAAAATAATAATAAACAGGAAAAGGGAAAATAATTAATTGATGGGGAAACAAGGATACCCAGACCGAATAATTAATTGATGGGGAAACAAGGATACCCAGACCGAATAATTAATTGATGGGGAAACAAGGATACCCAGACCGAATAATTAATTGATGGGGAAACAAGGATACCCAGACCGAGAATGAGAATAAATAAATTACGGATCCGAGAAATGACAAAGCTATGATAATTTATAGGAGTATCGGAACTGAATCAAAAGAATTAGGATCGGTAGTCAGCAATGGATAATGGTCGACATGTTGTAGGGTTATGTTGCCCATGGGACCCAAACCATGTGGTTGTATGAGAGTGTTACGCGAACAATGAGTCTTTGTATGAGAACCCCGCGGCGTCAGATTTAAAATTGTGTAAAAAAAAAAAAAAAAAAAAAATATGGATAATTTCGGTAAATGGTCAATGATTATCGTCAATGAGTAAACCATGAGTAAATATAAGAAACCTGAATGAGCTTAACTTCTGCAGTAGGATATAAAAAAAAAAAAAAAATATATTATTAGAGGGATTGCTAAAATAATGACACTAAGGTGGGAACCAAAAGTTTACTTTAGAAAGTCGATTGGGCCGAAACAAAAAAAAAAAAAAAAGGGTAGTTTTTACAAAAAAAAATTTCTCCCTCCTCTTCCTTCTTCTTTCTTTCCTTTTTTCTTGTGTCTAGTTTTGGGGGGGCAGCCTCCCCCGCCCGCGACCACCCGACACCAAACTATCGCACAGCCGCGCAATGCGCTGCGCTTCAGCGGCTGTATACGGGATAATTTAGAGATGTACAAAACTACAATTGATATGTAATCCACTATTATGTACCATTATAATACACTCACTCAGGCGGTGCCTCCGCACGCAGGCAATTGCGTCGACTACTAGAGGGTAGGCCCTCCCACACCACCCGCACCCGATGGGGGCGCGGAAGCAGTGGGCTGCAAAATGAATTGATATGGCCGTGGGGAGAAGGTACAAAGGAACTTCAAGAAACTGCAGCGTGTCTACCTTACCAGGGCCAGCCGCACTGGCACGGTGGCTTACAGCCGCTGCGCCGTTGACCGAGTGCTCCCCGCAGCACGCACAATATAAATTGCAGCACGGCTGCGCGTTCATTTTAACTGGAGGTTTTTTTTTCTCTCTTTCTCTATTCACGACTACACGTCCTACTTTCCAGCTCTGAGGCCGACGATACACTGACCAGAGTGGTCCAGACGCATCCATGCAACGCCGCGCGGAGCGCAGGAGACTAGCATAAGCAAAAATGGTTTTCTATCCCGCCTTAGCCAGGCTGCACTAGCAGCGCGCTCACTCCAACATCGCCCAGCAGACTAGGCACCCCACTTCCACGAACCAACACGTTTCGCTAGATAGCGCAGCCACCACCAACAGAGCAGGCCTTCCAGAAATAAAAACAACAACAAAATCTGCTATAAATAAAAATATAAATTTTACCCAGCTTAAAAATCCACTTGATATTTTCGAGGTGGAAATAGCTGGGTGGAACTTTTACAAGGTGAATTTTGGTTACTTTTACAAGGTGGAATTTGTATCCAAGGTGGAATTTTAAGTTTTCCACTTTGCGCTGGATTCCACTTGGGTGGAAGGTGATTCCACATGGAATTAGGAAGATGTGCACAATGAGTGCATCAGTCACGTTGAATCCAAAGTAATAACGTTACTATACAGTGCTTCTTACCCTATCTTTACACGCTACATCCATTTCTGATAATAGATTTGAGGTAGCTTCAACAGTTATCATGTTACTGAGGAAATCTGAAAGCCGCTCGGAGACTTCAACGCACGGGCAATAACAATTCCGGGTGGAATTTTTTACGAGATTCCACCTTGAATTGGAATCAAGGTGGAAGTATCAAATTTCCACTCGGAAATGTTTTCCACCTAGAAAAGTTGAGGTGGAAATTAGCGATTTCCACATGGAAACCTTGTCTAGGTGGAATACTTCGTTTTCCACCAGGCAAATCGGGGTGGAAATTCAAAAAGCCCAGGTGGAAAGACGTTATCCAGGTGGAATTTACCTTTTTTCAAGGTGGAATGTCTCTTTCCTAGGTGGAATATGCCCATTTCCACCTCGACTTGTGAGTGGATTTTTAAGCTGGGTAATTCAAATAAAAATGTGTTTTAGGCCGAAAATTTGAACCAAAACTAAATTTAAAAAAAAAACAAAATATAACTTTTAGAAAGGTATAATCCTTATACTCCTAAGTAAACACACTACAATTACTAACATGCTAACACTAAATTTTGCGCCTTTAGTCCAAAATTATAATATCCTCTTCTTCTGCCTTCATTTTCAAGTCGAGGGGGTCACTAATATCCAGTTCTTCATCCATAACCCCAACTGGGCCGCCCCCCGACCCCAATATCACCTCCTCCAAGGGTTCGGGCCCTGGAGAGGCGATCGAAGGGCCGGGGGCGGGCTCCTCTGGTGTAGGTGGCAGCGGAGGCACTACAACTCTATACCGTATCTGTATGAGATGAACGGTACTAAATTACAATAATGATCTTCTACGGTAATTACCGCGGCCACAGAACGCTACTTACACAGGTTGACACTCCACACACGGCACAGACATACCACGGATTGTCAATGTGGTCGGGACTTACTGGGTGCGTTTGGTATTGGACCTTTCCGCTGCGCCAATCCCGCGCAAGCCACGAGAATTTTTTAAAACGGCGCTCGCTTGACGCCCGAGCAAAACAGTGCCCGCAAATTATTACGGGCACTCCTTGCAGCCCCCTCGGCATGAAGAAGTACGACGCGATACCAATGTAGGGAACAGTAGCAGCCATGGCCAGAACGTTTCGCGGTATAAGCTTGACAAACACTGCCGAGTCCAACATGCAGGGCCCCCGTAGAACCAACTTTGTGCATAGTAAGGGTTTCGGACTGGCGCCGGGGCCATCTCCAGAACAGACATTCGCGGGAGAGCTGATGATAACTACCAACGTATAACAAATACTTACTTAACTATAAATATTTCGGAATGAATCAGGTATAATTAACCGTCATAGAATATAAACATTACACGCTACAAACCGACAGGAAGTAAACATAGCAGGGATAACTAGCCATAATTCCTTTTAAACCTAGAACTACATGCCCCGCACAGCATCCGCTCCAGTAGAAGTTGGCACTACGCACGCCAGCCACTAGCCGCGCGAAGGGACGCTGTCTCGGCGACAGCTGAACAACGACAGCGCGAATATTTAAAACTACTCTTCGATACTCCGAGGCGCAAACACTGTGAACATCCTGATAATTTTCTTTTGCTCATAGAAACGTAAAAGATAAATTTTTAATTGCTTAATTGATTTCGTTCATTGCATTTTCGTTTGAAGTTGGTGCGCTGACCGTTGTTTGTTGTTGTGTTGTGATGTAATTCTGTGTATTTGTTCTCCGCTTTTACAGAGAAATACAGAATGCAGTTGATCTACGTGCAAAGTGACTTGTTCTCATGTCCGTCTTATATTAGTCTAGTCCATTGTATTTCGAGAGACGCAAAAATGTCTCGTGGAATTGCGGTAAATTTCCAGCAGTTATTTAATCTGAGGACTGATATTTTAGCTTCACAGAGGAATGTTGGTGGTTTGGTGGCACTTTGGCGAGATACTCGATTTATTATAAATTTAATTACAAAGGATCGCTGTTTTCATAAACCTACAATTGAGGATTTGGAGAAATCACTGTTCGCACTGAGAGATTTCATGAACTACAATAATATCTGTGAGATTGCCATGCCCCGCATCGCTGCTGGCCTTGATTCTATACCGTTAGATTTAACTATTGATCTCCTGATCAAAATTTTCCAAAATACTCCGGTTATAATCTATATGTATCACTGGTGATTTCCTGACGACTGCAAAAACTTAGATATATACATTTGCTCTCTTAGAATCTAAATTATGACTATTATTAATTTATTTTGTCGTAAATATTAATTTTCTTTGGGAAAAATTTTGTTATAACAATGAATTAAATATTAATTGTATTAAATTTTTTCTCCATGTAGATGGTCGCTTGGTGGTGGGTTCTGGCTTGTGTGGCCCTAACGCCGCACATTGTGCGTTGCGACGCTGATGGAGTTAAGATCGTCCAATCCAAGGGGATCCAGGTAGAAGCCCTACCTCACGTGCTCATTGCCACTGACCTTATCCAAATAAACTTGACCGCTAACTTACCATCAATGACAGTTATTCAGTATTCAGATACAGTAACGTGTAAAGATATTAAAAATAATAAAGAAATTTGCCAGGTTATTGAAGGTCTCCATGAAACTAGTGTACAGATTATTCGAGAACTTTCCCAAATATTTACAAAACTAGGTCCAGTGGCAACCAGACAGAGGAGGTCATTGCTTCCGTTTTTGGGGAAAATTAGGCATTTTGTTGAAGGAACAGTTACAGATGATATGCTAAACGCAGTTATTGAAAACCTCAATAACCTTGGTAACGATGTTAATGCAATTAGGAATAAAACTAAAGATTTGATTTCGGTTACTAATACTCATGCTGTTCAAATACAAGGCTTATCAAAATCGATGCAAGAAATGATGTCCCAATATACGAAAGCGTATAACGTTCTGGTCGAATCACTCAATGAATCTCAATCGGATGGAGATATTGTATTTCATAAATTACTTCTCACGATCCAATTGCAATCGATGATTCAAATGCTTCAAAGTCACTTATTAGCGATGAAATCAGTATACTACAGTTGTCAGGCAAATATATTGGATCGGCTTGCTGTCTCGGAAGGAGAACTTAAAAGAATCCTAAACCAAAAGAATATTTTGTTAAATGCTGGCGACTTGAAATTAGCTATCCCTCATGATAAAATTGATTTGTATTACCTGTTAAAAACGGCACAATGTAATCTAATCAGTCAAACCAGTCTTGCCATTACGCTAAACATTCCGATTACTACAGCAGGAAATAAGTGGACGGTATTCGCCATCAAACCCTTGTATTTCTTGTTAAATTCACAAACATGTTCAGTGCTAGATAAAACGGTTCTGATTGCATCAGATGGTGAATCCATCCGACCACTAGACGGCGACGATATCCTTAATAATAAGTTTGTAAAAATTATACCAAGAGTCAGTGAAAATAGTGGTCTGACAAACTGTATACATAGAATTCTAACTGCCATGGAAGTGTCTGACTTGCAAAACCATTGTCATATCTCCTGTAATGATATAAAAGAATCTACAGTCCAGTCGATTTGGAACGATACATTCTCTGTGCTTAACCCGACTAGTGACTTAGATGTAATTTGTCATAATGTTGTTGTTCGTACTGTTAAGGCTTTGGTCTCAGGAAGGAATGAAATTGTACTCCCCTGTCATTGTACATTGATTGAACAAAATGCGGGTAGCCGTAGCTTAATACCGTCCGGCAGTGCTTGTTTCTTACCTCAGGGAACGACAGCGCACGTGAAAGTAGATAATTCGTGGTCTGATATGGGTAATTTCTCGCTCCTTGAAGTTTTTGTTCCTCGAAGCCATGCACTAGCGCTTCTAGCAGATAATGTGACTCTACCGCCAATAGAATAAGCTACAGTTGCGCCCTTTGGCAATACCGGTCCGGCATGGAAGCAGTTACCGCTTTATAAATCAGGCTGGGTTGAAACTATTCTTTTTATGTTAATTTGTTTTTCTGCAATAGCGGCAATCTGTTATTGGGTAGACTCAAAAACCGGACTGATTTCATCGTTGTGGAACTGTGGTCGTAGCGCGATTAGGAGATTTGCTGGGTCAGCAAATGTTGCGGCGCCCCAGCCTCAACCGGAAAACCAGGACGCGTCGCAAATCGAATTACAGGAATTGCGTCAAAGGGCTGCAGCTAGATTGTAAAACTTAGACATAGATTAATAAACTAGTAAGTGGTCTTTTTCTCTGTTTTTCTTAAATTAGTAATGTAGTAGTTAGCATAGGGTACTCAGTGAGCACCGTAGTTGCCAGTGGCGTGACCCACGTGTGACTTGCAGCATGAAGTGCGATGAGCCCAAGGAGCCATCGCAGAGCCTTACCCGGGACGTCAAATTTTCTGGATCACCATATTTTTCATGTCTCTGTCAAATTGCTGAGTCAAATTTTGAGGAAGCACAGCGTAGGCATCGCCACGCTGCCCAAGCTGAGTCCTGTATAGGAGAAAGCCGGACGGAAATGAGAAGGCGTCTGGCGCGCTCTATCCTAGCCGAGGGATTTGCAGAACTTCCCACGCCACCTACAAAATCTTGTAAATTTATATTTAAAATTTTGGTGGCGTAGGCCTTAAGTCCAGGCGTATAACTCATAATAACTAAGAGTTGCGCGAGCTGTGGCCAGGTGTAATACCTACCACAGCCCACTGTGGTTGCTTTGTGCGCCATAGCAGTGCTGGCCCACCTCAGCATTTTGCGAAAGGAAGAAGAAATCGGCCCTTTCGCCAACGTTCCCACGGCGCGGTAATAAAAGTCACACGGAGAAGAAGCCCTGCCCGGTACTCACGAGTAAGAAGAAAGAGAGTAGGAGTAGGGTAATATTAGTAGACCACTATACTAGTTAGCCTATATTTATGATATAAAAGCCCTTACTTTAAAGCACTATTTTACCAAGTAACCATAGTTACAGTTTTTTTTTCTCGTATTAGAATAATTTTGATGGAACTTGACGATTATTCCCTCGAAACTAGTAGAGTTTCAAATAACAGCGCTTCTCATTACCATTACGTCAAATCCATCCAAGAATATTAATTAATCAAAACTTATAACTGGGTATTAAGTTATAACATTGTTCGGGGTAGAAAATGTTCTCTTTGTGCGTGAACTGTGTATTGTTCTCCATTTGACTTTTGAAACATATGTAGATTAATTTTTTTCTCTTCACCTTGTGTTTCCTGTACTGTAAAAACGTTTTTTTGTATCTGGTCCACACACCTCTTAACTTGTATCATTAGTTTAATTTGTGTCTAATTTTGTTTGTAACTTACAATTATCGCCACGTACCGAAAATTTTACCTTTAGTATGTGTCGCGGGCGACAATCTTTAAGCTCGGCGGATGTTACGGTAGCGAAACTGCTGACCCTAATACAAAACCCCACTAGTAAACGCTCGCCGCGCGGAGGCCGGCTGAGCGACGATCCGCCGGGCCCTTGGCGGCCCGCGGAGCCCTGGAGCCCGAGGGAAGGGAGAGGCTCGGGGCAGTCGCCGGGAGTCACTATAACTGTGAAGGTGTGTGGACCGAACCGGTACCGAAACCGTATCAGAATATATCACCAGTAACGCATACCTAGTCTTGAGAACTACCTCGATTTCCTGAACCCTCTCCGTTTGGCACGATCCAAACAGACCCCCTCCACTTCCAAGGCCTCCCCCCACCACTTCGCGACCATACCTTTCGGTATGATCCCATGCGTTCTGGACGTATGGACAGCCATGTGGCCCCAAGGTATGGCCCGTATGCCTCAGAAGTATAATAAGCCATGCGGCCCCAAGGTATGGCCCGTACGCCTCGGAAGTATGATAAGTCATGCGGCCCCAAGGTATGGCCCGTGCGCCTCAGAAGTATGATAAGCCATGCGGGCGGCCCCATGGTATGGCCAGTGCGTCTCAGACGTATGAACTCCTATGCGCCCTCGACGTATGGGCGACTGTGTGTCCCGTAAGTATTATCATACGTTTAGAATGCGTGTACAGCTGTACAGTTCTGGCGGTTAGAGGGGGGGACGTAAAATATATGAAAAAAAAAAAAAAAAACGGGTTGGAATATCGCTCATGCACTTATTTATTAATCCTGTGAAAATATGGACAACAGAGTGAGCTGGGCGTGATTTTTCGATCTGTAATTAGACGGAAGCTGGCACACGTCCTCAGCCAAGATCCGTGCAGCTCCATAAGCGTTCCGCGGCAACTTCATACCGCAGAGGTAGAAAAGACCTAAAGACACGGTGATTGCGTCTGCAAAGGTGAATTCGCCATCCCCGCCAGGTTTGATGGTCTGTCCATCGGCTATCACCGAGAACGTGCTCTGCCGGTAGTCAGCCCACGTCAATGAATTGCTGTCTATCCTCACCACTGGTGAAGCAGTTTGGGGCTGCTTGGCCACAGAGTACCATGCGCTGGTGTAATCTTTTCCGCCAAGGGAGGGGAGTGCTGCTAGCACAAAATCCCGTCACACTGAAACAGCCACAATTAACAAAAATAAAACCACTGCACAAGGTCCAGTTTGCTTCACGCCTTAACTGCTCAATGCTTTCTCACCCTTTTCACCAGTCATGTTCCCCTCAATCCTTACAAATGAATTCAGGAGGTCAGTTGGTGTGTGTTTGTTCTGGCATATAGTGGCAAACACAGCAGTGCACACGGACAAGGTAAAATATGCCTTAAGTTTTGCAGGAATGTCTACATGAAAGTACCTTGTTACATCATCCTGTACCTGAAATGGAAAGGAGACAATCTAGAAAATTTGTACTGAAAGTGGCAGTAAATCACAGTGACTAATATGCACTTACATGTTCGGCCTGCTTTAAGGGTGGATACATCCCCAAGGACATAGCCAAGGTGTTGGCTGGGTTTGTCACAAATGCTCTCCTTATTGTGGTGGTCGTGTTCATCAAATCGACCATCAGGTTTCTATCTGTTGGAGGGTCTGCATTCCACAAGTCCAAGATACGCAATCTTAACACCTCCTGAAGTTCATCTCCGTCCAGTTCCTCAATCTGTTCATCCCCGATGGACTTGATTGCAGGATCCTCTGCGGACAGGATCTTGTAACGAAAATTGGCCGTGGCGGCGATCCGCGGTGAACGCCGCGGACTGATGGTAGCCTCTATAAGGCGCCGCGGCGCCAGCCCACCACGAGCCACCCGGCCCTTGGGCGTCAGCTGAACCGGCCGCTGAAAAATTAAAGGAACAACACTGAGAATCCAAACGCTATGAATATAGCGTCAATTGGCGCTATGTGTTTGAAGCCGTTTTCATCACGCCAATTGGCGCTATTCTTTTGCATCGCACGTGTGGTGCAATGTCCTCCTATGCACTAGCATAGGGCATTTTCGGGACGCATCGCACGTAAGGTGCAATGTGACTATGGCATTGCACGTGTGGCGCGATGTCTCAATGCATTGCACCACACGCGCTATGTTCATAGCGTTTGGAATCACAGTGAACTCAGAGGCGGTAAAGTGGAATCGGGACCTCATAAAAGGGGGACGACTGGCTAATGCCCAACTGAGTGAGCGGCACCCGGCCGACAGTGGGTGAGAAGACCGTTGAGGCGGCCAAAATCCTGGACGCGCCCTGCTCGATTCAAACGCACGGCAGGTGTGTGCCACTTGTGTTGCGCTTTTGTGCGGATCGAGGTGCAGTACCTCGACCGGGAGTTTTCGAATCAGTTCCTAGTCTGGTCAAGTCGGTGCACACAAAATTTCGTTTCACTACCGTTTAGCAGCTGCACGAAATTTAGACTTTGCCTAACCTAACATTCACCGCAATATTACCGGCTGGTCCAAAATGTAAACGGGCACGTACCATGGGCCCTTGTGAACGACGCGGAGAAGGTCCGGTGTGAATCCATCGCCACGGCTCCGCGCAGGGCCTGCCTTTGCCCGGCGGCCCGCGCGTTTTTCGAGGTGGCTCAAAAATCTTCATGCCCGATGCGCGGTCACTTAGCGTTGTCCGATTCCGCTCATCGAGGGCTTAAAAATCATGTTTAGTCAAGGCCTTTCAGAAAAACATGCCGTGGGTATCAGATTCGACTGAGTGAAACACCCTAGTGCAGGCACCTTGTCGTGGTGGGCCCTGGGTAGGTAAAGCAATCTTGGTTGCCGAGCTAAGACCTGCACATCCCGTGACATATTTAGGGTCCGAGCAAATTCGAGCGAAGGTCGATGGACATCCAAGCAAAACCGAGCAAGTACCGAGCAAGTGCCGAGCAACTCCGAGCAACGACCGAGCAACTTCGAGCAAATACCGAGCAAGTACCGAGCAAGAACCGAGCAACTCCGAGCAAATATCCTGTCGAGCAACGCAGCCGAGCAACGGCACCAGTCCACACGAAAAGGCCTTCCCAGGCCCAGGAAATAGTCCGACATGCATCGACCTGTCTGTTTTTGGAAAGGGGAGATCATGAGCCACACGAATAGATATGTGGCTTTGCCCTATTCCTATCTATTTGCCGAAGCACGCTTCGAAATTGAAGGAACACGAACAGCGAGCGCAGCCTCCGTGGAGGGTGGGCAACACGCCCGCGCCCGTGTCCAGCGGGGCGGCCCACCCTGTGGCCGCCGCGCACTGGACGAGAAAACCGGCGCAGGAGGCCAAAACTCCAGACGCGTTTGAAACTGCAGACTCGCTGAACTGGCCTCGAACTGAGGTTCGTCGTTCAGAGAGCGATCCATGGGCGGGGTCACGTTCGATTCGAGTCCCACTTGGCGACTCTGGAGCTCCTTACGCGTCCGCGGTTTGGACCACCTCCACTTTGTCTTCTGGCCCACTGTGCGTCAGGACATTGCCCTGTGGTAAGGCTAGGCCCCCGCCATGGACTCCTCTCCGAACGATGGTCTTGGTGGGGTCACATGATCAACTCGAGGCCGTTTTAGCGAGTCTGGAGTTCAATACGCGTCTGAACGTTGGGCCTCCTGCGCTGGTTTTCTGGCCCACTACTATGCGGCGGCCCTGCCAGCCTGCAGGGCGGGCCGCTCCGTCAGACACGGGGGTGGTTGTGTTGCCCAACCTGCACGACGGCTGCTCTCGGCACGCTTCGCTGTTCATGATCCTTCAGTTCCATAGCGGGGGCCGTGCCTAGCCACTGGGGTATTTCCCTGCGCACAGTGGGCTAGAAGCCGGGGCGGAAGCGGTCTGTCGGGGACGCGTTAGGAAGTCCAGAGATGCTATATAGGACTTGAACATATCTATTCGTACGGCTCATGATCTCCCTTTTCCAAAAATATACAGGTCGATGCATGTCGGACTATTTCCTGGGCCTGGGATGCACTGTGATTCCAAACGCTATGAACATAGCGCGTATGGTGCAATGCATTGAGACATCGCGCCACACGTGCAATGCCACAGTCACATTGCACCTTACGTGCGATGCGTCCCAAAAATGCCCTATGCTCGTGCATAGGAAGGCATTGCACCACACGTGCGATGCAAAAGCATAGCGCCAATTGGCGCGATGAAAACGGCATCAAACGCATAGCGCCAATTGACGCTATGTTCATAGCGTTTGGATTCTCAGTGTGGCCTTTTCGTGAGGACTGGTGCCGTTGCTCGGCTGCGTTGCTCGACAGGACATTTGCTGGTCGGCACCGCTACTGTCCAGCCCCGACCCGTTGGCCAGCTTGGGCGCCGTTGCCAAGTCGAGCAGTTCTGGCAGTTCGAAATTAAGGTTAGCACCCCACTGTGCAGGAAGTAGGAATTCCGTTTCCGGCTTTTGCGGAGAAGACGCTGCCGACGTGAGCCTGGACCGAATTGCCATCCTCCCGTCCACAGTCGGCCGGGAGGGCGAGCTTGAACGCTCCAAAGCCCACGCCTTTGATATCCTCGGTGCGCTGTGTTCCCGAGCACTCCGTCACCAGGGTCGCCGCCTTTGGTGCCGCCACTACAAACTCGTGAGCCTGTAGCCGCAACACCTCGGCCAGCGACTGCTCGTGGCAGTGAAACTCGCAAAACACGAGCGCGTCCTGGACGGTGCGTTTCGTGAGAAGGGCATGAATGCACCTGCCCGTCTCACCAAACGATCCTTCCACCCGAGGAATCTGGCAGATGGTGTTCGCCATGCAGTACTCCTTCTCCTTCCTTGTGAGGATGGCCATGTCCTGACCCGATGTTGCGACCAGGACATAGGCATCGTCCACTTTAATCCTGCACAGTGTGTCCTTCCACACGAACGGGATTGGCGTGAACCTGGCCACCTGCCAGGAAGCCCGCACTTGTTTTAGGGGAATTTTGACAAAAACGTGCACCGCGTTTTGCACCATCGTGCACGATGTCACAGGCTCCGTATACAGGACAGACAAATCCCTAACTGCCACAACATAACCCGCGTAAAGCGGTTTGTTCAAGGTTTTGGTTATGCCGTCCTGCAGCTGGTCCTGTGGCACTGCTTTGGCACAAAGGTGCTTACGGGCACACGACCCCATTAGCGCGTGTAATGTCAGTTCTTCCGACATAACATGCGCCAGTGTGGTGGATAACTGGATAAGTTTAATCAAAAGGTCCCGCTCATGTTTCAGGCCTTCGAACTGCGCTTGCACTGTGTTCTCGAGGTGATAGATAGCTGAACCCACACTGTTAAAAAAAATCTGAAAATTCAGACCACTTTTTTCGGACTTGGTGGTCTGAATCTATTTTTTCAGACTTGTTTCAGACTGCTTGTCTGAAAATTCAGTCTTTTGGTGTGAAAATTGTGACCTGAGAGTCTTACAACTTGAATTTAGACCTGCGCCGGCTGAAAATTTAGACGGTTAAGTCCAAAAATTCAGACCAACCTAAGATATCGTTTGTCCGCTGGATGGCGCACATGTTGTGAAACATACCTCCTTCTGTTTAAAAGGCCTTTAATGCAAAAATTTACTAATTGAAAAGTTCAAAATTGGCAACACTTAATCGGTCATATGAGAACCATGTTCTGTTGCAAGATTTATCTCCGTAATATGTGTGGGAGTTGAACAATTCACATTTTAATTTACCTCTCACAGGTGGCTCCGTGTCGCCATTTCCTTGGGAGCCGCAGGCCGGCTCCTCGTTAGTCAGGGAGAAGTCCCAAGAATCTTCTCCCTCATCACAATTTTTTACTCGAGGTGTCCTCTCGTGAGGACAACACACACACAAGATGGTTCCAATGTTGTACTTTACATATGACATGGACCTTGATGTTTGCAATCTTCATACAGGTCTGAATTTTTAAACCACCAACTCTTAAATGTGAGACTCTCCAGTTCTGAATTTTAAGACCATCTAAGTGGTCTGAATTTTTAGACCTCATGTCTGTTAATAACTTCTGACTAGTTTTGTCTGAATTTCCAGACTTTTTTTTTAACAGTGCATATTGGCCACCGTAGCCTGCACCCCCGCGGTAAAATTTTGGAATTGGTCTTGCAAAATTGTAATGTCAGCTGTCACGTCCGTCTGCGCCGAGACCACGGATTTCAGGGTATCATGGAGGGAACTTATATCGGACACCACAGGGGTCATAGACTGCTCGGAGACCAAATCACAGCACCACTCAAAAATTTGGCCAAGCAGCGCTATGCCCCTTTTTGCCCTGTACTCTCCCTCCATGATTTCCTTGTCATACGTTATCCATTCCAGCACCGCGTTCACGGTATCATTCCAGGCGTACAGGGATTGCCTGCCTTGGAAGGTTCGCCACTGCATTCTGGAAGTTACCTGACCTGCTTGCTTTCGGAGCGCGTCAATGGGGATTTCTGGTAGTGGTCGTATGAAGTGGAGCGTTTCGATGGTTTCAGCAATGAATTTTCCGGGCAGGGGCTGCCTGTAGAGGCCTGTGGTAAGTCTGGTCGTTGTTGCCCGCCACTGAGTATCTTTTGATCAGTACTCAAAAGTACAATTTAGCAGAGTGGCACAGTTAAAAAAATACGATTTCACGAAATCCTGGTAGTCACGAAGTTAATTTTCATTTATGTTCTGGTTTAACAAAGATAACTAAGGCTAGGACTGCGTTGTGTGTAGTTCTGTTTGTGTTTGTCAGACCATTATAAATAATACTAAAACTTACGTAAAGACCAGCTGCGTATCAATTTGTGTCAGACATTTAAGACAGTCTCATAATACCTGAAGGACAAGTTATTCACAGAAACGTGCAGTAAAATAGTCCAGTTTACCCAGTTCACCCAGCTTTAAGGTTAGAAAAAAGCACAGCCCCCGTGTCCAGATCGTTTCGTCTTAGATTCAGAAGTACCATCAAACCTCGCTACAAGGTGCAGCTACACGCCCACTGTTTTCGAAAAGGGACTTATAGTCACACTCAAACTACGTTAGGGATAGTTTTTTCACAAATGCATTTGCACACGCACGCAGTTTAATGTCCTTTTTCACTCCGATTCAAAGAGTTTAGAACATTTAGGGTTGGTATTTCTGAAAACAACAGGGCCTGCGCGCAGCGGCGCGGGACACTCTGGCCAACAATCACCGACCGACCGGCCGATCCAAATGGCCACGTTCGAAAACAACGTCTATACCATTGTTGGAGCTCTTCTAGCTGCAGTAAAAGACAATTTTGATTCGAACGCGCTTTTTCAAGGGAGCGAGCGTTTTTGGTGTAAGCTGTACAGAGGCGAAAAGGAGCGCTGCTATTGGTCGGATTCCATTTCCGGTGGCTCGGCTCCCCCCTCTCCCTGTGTTTTTCGCTGACGAGTCGAGTTTTGCCATGGTAACGGCGATTTCAACTCAAAATTTCTCAAAATTGGCCCTACACTTTTCAACCACATTTCACCACTGAAATCAGGGTACAAAGCTCTACCACTCTGCCAAATCTCATCAAAATCGTATAGAAAATTTCGGATTTGCATAAGGGGCCAGACTGACAATAAAAATAAAAAAAAATAAAAAAACCCAACCCCGGTGAGGCTATAAGGCTACTTCGTGCCTAAAAAAAGTCTGGAAATTCAGACAAAGTCAGAAGTTATTAACAGACATGAGGTCTCAAAATTCAGACCACTTAGATGGTCTTAAAATTCAGAACTGGAGAGTCTCACATTTAAGAGTTGGTGGTCTAAAAATTCAGACCTGTATGAAGATTGCAAACATCAAGGTCCATGTCATATGTAAAGTACAATATTGGAACCATCTTGTGTGTGTTGTCCACGGTAAAAACGGAGTCTGGTTTTCCCAGGAGCTTTTTACAATTTCCAGGAAGTGGTGACTTTTTCCAGGAGGGCTCCTGGGTTTCGCCAAGTAGCTCCCAGGAACTTCCTGGGAGTTCCCTATATTTCCCAGGAAGTTCCTGGGAACAGCGAACAGTCTTTCTTTCCCAGGAGGTTCCTGAAAAAAAAAAAGGGTTCCCAGGAGGGCTCCTGGGAATGCCTCACCAGATGGCCTGAGCGCTTCCGAGCGCCTGCGGAAGCAAGCCCGTCAACCCGCACGACCCGTCTGTTTCACGGGCTGGCCTACCTTCTCGGCAACAGAGGCTTAGGGAGGGGGGGGGGGTCTTTCTTTGAGATGGGCGAGTGAGATGAGCTTCGTCAAGATTGAATTAACGCGATCCGTGTAAAGTGAGTGGCTGTGTAAAACTAGACAAACGAAAATTATGAAAAAAATGTTTCTTGTTTTCCCGTTTTGGATTGTGTGTGAGCACTACAGGTAAACTGCCGTGTGCCGAACACGTCTCAGGTGGAATGCCCGGAAATGCGCAACAGCTTCGCGCGGCAGCGGCGGCGAACAGTGAACAACGCGCGGTGCGTCCGAGTTGACATTGGTTACGCTCGCTTTAGTGCTTTCTCAATTGACTTGATTTTTCTGCATTATTTCTTATCCGCTTTTACTGATCATGGTTTTTGGGCTACCGACTGCGTTTTAGTCGAGAAGGAATACCTCTTGCTTTGGCTTAAACCTGTCATCTTTGGCTGTTAGGTGTATCCTAACCTCTTAACCTCTCACCTGAAGTATTCCCTTTGCTGTAATTTGCCTTCTGCCACAACACTTCCCCGCAGTTGTGTTACTTTGAATGAATTGCAAACGTTAATAATCCTGTGGCGAACACAAGCGTGTCATAGTTTGATCATAAATATGTGTTGTGAACGGCAAGAGTTGCCCTTGGCTATGGCCTATGAAGTTTCTTGTTAACCAAACCTTCAATTATTAGTTTCTCTCTATCGTTGCGCTTGTGTTAAGGAAATTTCAAATGCATGACTATCACATTTGACTCCTTGCTTTGATCATGAGTCGCTGAGCTGACTTAGGCTCATAGCATAGCACCGTTGTTTCATTGCGTTGTGGTTTTGTCACAAGTTTGCATGCGCCTATTTTGTACTGATAAATCGTTTGTTTGTTTCAGGGTTTGGTCTTATTTACCCGCTCACCGCTCTCCAAGTGCTGTTGCTGATGGCAGTATTGGTTGGTGCATTGGCGGTGTCTGTTTAAGCTTCAACCCCAAACTGTGCCTCGCTTCATCGTAAAAGGATGTGAGCACCTTTTTATTTTACGTTTACTATCCTTTATGCTAATCATGGCTATCATATTTGACTTGCTTGCTTTGAACGTGAGCTAATTTTGGCTCATGACATTGTACCTTTGTTATTGCGTTGTGGTTTGACTCCATTGTATGGACACTCAAAAATTTAATGGAAAGACTCTCCACCAAAATATGGCTACACAAAAAGTCTTGCCAAGTTTTGGCAGACAAAAATGTCTCGCAATAAAATGGTGAGACTTTTTTGTCTAACCGCGGTACAGGCCGCATATTGACTTCGTTCAGAAGTCTGACCACATTGTGGTCAGACACAAAAGTCTCGCCATTTTGTGGCGAGACATTTTTGTCTTAAATTTTGGTGAGACTTTTATGTCTGACCTAAACTACACAAGACATTTTGTCTCTCCTCTGGAGTGCGTTGTGGTTTGTCACAAGTTTGTGTGTGCGAACACAAGCGTGTCATAGTTTGATCATAAATATGTGTTGTGAACGGCAAGAGTTGCCCTTGGCTATGGCCTATGAATATATATGATTTAGGTCTTCTGAAGTGAATGTTTTGGGATTGTTTGCATTATAAAGTTTCTTTTCCTTTACAGTTTCATTTTTTGACAATGGGGGCCCTACCACAGTCGGTCAGTCTCACATCTTGTACGGATCTAAGAAATTACTTGCTGCAACAGGACATCGTCAAGGAAGAGACAGCCCATTATCTTTTTGGTTTGTGTTCATCTTGGAATTTCTTTAGCCTTATTTTTGTGTTGTGTGCTTTTGAGTTGCATGTTCCATATTCTGCTTTTGTGTTTTGTGTTTTTTTTTTTTTTTTTGGGGGGGGGGGGGGCACTATAGCTTAGTTATTTGTATTTGGAGTGGCATAAAATGGAAGTGGATGATGAATATGAATTTAACTCGTCTGATGAGGAGGAAGATGATGATATGGTTGGCCTGGAACTCCTGCCAAATGGAAGAAGGGACATGCGCCATGCAGCTGTTAATATGGTGATGGCTATGAGGGGAGTTGCAGCTATGACTCGTGTAGGGGTTCGGAGGGCCATGACAGGAGCTGACCTCATTCTGAGGGTGAACAACCTATCCCTAAAGCATGATGTATCTGAGTATCTTGAAAGAACTGGACAAAGAAATAATGCTAGGGCACAAGAGCTTCTGAACAAATTTGATAATATAAACCCCTTTGAAGGAATCAAGTCCAATCAAGGTCAGATATCAGGCATCAAGAGATATTATGATTATATTGCGCCTTCAACATTTGGTGTTGGTGAGCGCCTTGATCAGAGGCTTGTTGGTGAAGGGGGTGCATATGGTTTGGTACAGGTGCCTAATACTTTTGAGTATTGCTCAATTATTGACTTTCTGACAATGCTGTTAAGAAAACCAGAAATTATGGAGTATGTCAGAAACCGTCGTCCATCAGAGAATGGTATGCTAGAATCTTATATTGATGGATCAGAATATCGTGAGCATCCATTCTTCCAAATGTTTCCTGATGCTCTCCAGCTGGTGCTGTATGGGGATGGAGTTGATCCTGCAAGAATGGCAGGACCCAAGAGTGGGTTACATGAGATGTATTGTTTCTTTATAAGTGTACTGAACCTACCTCCTCATCTTTTTTATTCTGAAGACTCAATTTTTCCCATGGAAATTGCTAATGCTCAGGATTGCACAGACACTTTTGCTGGAGTACTGACCCCATTTGTGGATGAATTGCGTCGTTTAGAAGAGGGTGTTCGAGTTTTCATCAGAGGTGAATTTGTAATGTTAAGAGCTACCCTCGTTTCAGTCAAAGGTGATGGGAAGGCCATTCATGAAATGCTTGGTATGTTGGCATGTAGTGCTAGACATTTCTGCCCACAGTGCATGATATCTAGGCAGGAGCTTCATGCAGGTCAAGTGGCTGTGGGAGAGATTCGAACTCAAGCAATGTCTGACGCTCAATTGCAGAGAGTAGCTCAAAACCCTGCCTTTAGCACAGAGTGTGGATTGAGGTTCAGGCCTGTGCTGCATAACAGTGTATACTTTCGGGCTGAAAATAATGGAAATTTTGATCTAATGCATGATGGTCCAGAGGGCATAATCATGATGCTTATACGACTCTGTTTGATGAAATTCATTGTTACTGATGGATTATTTACTGTTGAGCAGTTAAATGGACGGATACTTGCTTTTGATTATGGGCAGCAGAATTCAAAGGATAAGCCAACCCCAAACTTTTCACTTGAATCTCTTCAAAATGCTGAGACTGTATACACACAGAAAATGAATGCAGGGCAAACACTAGTCCTCTTTCGTGCTCTGCCATTTATCATTGACAACTTGGGTGCCGGTGTTGATGAAGAAGATGAACATCTTCAATATTTACTCCTGCTGTCTGAGATATTTCAAATAGGAAGTGCACCCAGAATTCCTCAAGGTGTAATTCCCCATCTGAGAAGATTGATTGAAACCTTCAGAAGGATGTGGTATGTGTTGTTTCCCCATATCCATCCTATAAATCGTTTCCATCACTTCATGCATCTGTGCGACAACACATTACGGAAAGGCCCTCAAAGACAATTTTGGTGCTTTAAGGAAGAATCTCAAAATTGTCCTATCAAGAGACATGTAGCTACGTGCAACAACTTCATTAATCCCCCAAAGACTGCGATGGAGCAGTGCCAAGTCCGTGTGTCCAAAGTTTGGGGTATTCGAAATGAAAATGTGAGGGACAACAGGACATATGTGAGAAGAGAGAATGTTTATGTTCTTGGAACACCTGTTAGAGCTCAATTGCATGCTATGGGATTCAGGGACAACGATGAAATCTCAGTTTGCAGAGCGGTGACAGTATGGGGCTTTAGCTTTAGGATCGGAGAGTTTCTGCTGTATAGTAGATCATGTGAAAACAATGATGGATTGCCCCGCTTTGGAAGGATTGTCTCTATTTACTGTCCTGATGGGACTGATCACGTTTGGTTTGCTCTGAAGCCGTGGAGAACCATTGGATTATATGATAGATTTAATGCATATGCTGTTGCGGAGTATGAGCCTTCTCCTACTCACCTAATACATTCAAGGGATCTCCCCATTCACCCTGCAATTAGTAGATGGACTGATTATTCCACTGACCAGTTCTACCTTTGCCTCAAATATAAGGTGTATTAATGGTTAGTAGCATGAGGAGATAAGTTGGTGAAGGTTGTGTGTATCCCTTGTTTAATTTTTTTTCCCCCAGTTGTTATTTTTATTGAGATGGAAGTTCCTAATGTTTAGTCTAGGTTACTGTGTGTTAATTATTTTTTTCATTTTTATTGCAGAAGAAGAGGTGGATGGGCCGTCATTTGTGGAGTTAAATGAACAATCTTTGCTGGTTAATTTCCCAAAACTTAATTTTGGCCAGAGGAAGGCATGTTTGAAAGCAATCAATGAAATTTTACTTCATAAACATAAATTTATTTTCGACAACACAAGTGGGATTAATTCTGAGTCTAATGAACCAATTATCATAACAACAAAAGCAGATGGGAGCAATACTTTCAAATTTGATGAAAATGTGGTTGTCCTACCTTTCGATGAAGAATTGGTAAAGCATATTAAATTATCATGTCTTAAATTTGTGTCCTGTCTGCCTACTTAATATCTGGATCTTACATAATTTCTTTCCCGATCCGTCTTATCAGGGTTGCTCAGTTCTAGAAGCTTATGTAGAAGATGGCTCTCTCCAGCCTGTTACGATTAGCTCAATTGATAAAGTAGAGGTGATGCCGTGTGTGAGTTCCTCTTTTATTGTCAATAAAAGGAAAGTAGGTGACAAAAAGGGAAAAAATAAAGAAAAAAGAGCAAAAGTGTCTCCAGATGATATTGTAAGTACCTTTGATTCGCTGTTAATCTTGAGTTTCCGTTGATTCATCCTAAAATGATTTTAATCTGTTTTAAAAACATTTATTTCTTAGAAGCCCCTGAAAATTATTGACTTGTTAGACAAAACACATGAAGGAAAAACCGTTGTTGAGTTTATAAAAACAAATGGGTTTTGTGATAGAAAGCATCAGTTGGCTATGATGAAAATAATTTATAATCACTATATTGCTGGTAAAGAGAGCCCAGCAAAATAGTAAGTATTAAGCTAAATACAAATGAAGTAAAGGAACTGATTGTTTTTCATTTATATCCTCCCAATTTTTTGTTTGTTGATTTAGCTATCCAATAACAGCAACCAAAATTGCTATGGCAAAAGGAATAGTGGCAGACTTTCCAGTTTTAGCTGATGTTGGAGAATGCAGCTGGGTATGTTAAATAGTTCTTTTTATATGTTTCAAGCATCAGTGGTTCAAGATTATATTCCCTCCCCCCCCAAAAAAAAACACTATTCTCTTTCTTATACTGACTCTATCCAGTGGTTACCGTTATCCATTTCAGAAGTCGTGGCTAGAAGTCGTCAAAACTAAATTTGAAACTGTGCAATCTGGCCTATCACCTAGTAAAAAAAAAAAATTCGAAGGCACCATCAACTGAATTGACATCGTCTAAGAGATCTACTACCTCTTTCTCTAAGGCAGCTTCAGGTTCCAGACTTTTGACCTCTGGAACTGTATCTTCCCATGAAGCTGAATCTGAAGAAACTACTGAATGTATTGAAAATCAGGTTTGAAGAAAGGTTGGGATATTCTAATGGTATCATTCCTTCACAATTGTGTAATATTTTTGTTCATGCATTTCAGAAAACAACAATGAAACTTCTACTGCCAAATTCTCAAAATAAGCAATTGATAAGTCTAGCTCTGAATCAGACATTTGCTAGCAGGAGAAGCTGGATCAATAGGACGCAACCATCTTTAACTGAAATTCTTCAGCAGTATCCTCACTTGACCAACTATGATGGAGAAATGGTACAGACATAATGCATAAGCTCAATACCTTTCAAATTTAAATTGCATATCAGAAATTATTATGGTAAAGTCTTATGTTTTTATTATTTGTTAATGGATCAAGGTTTTCTAAACTTCTCCCCTTTCAGATTTGCGAAGAATTTGCTCGGATAGAAAAATTGCAAGATGACGGAGTCTCAAAATTTAAACGTGCTGTGCCTTACATTTTAGACTATGCCAAGTCATCAAAGCCAGCAATCTATCACGAAGTATCGGAAAGGTTTTCCAATGGTAAGGCAAGGTTTAGGAATCAGAATATTTTTATTTTATAAATGATACAAAAACGTGGAAATCAACTTATTTGTGATTTATTTATTCAAAGTAAATTGTGTTGTATTTGTTCTGGTTTTCAGACAATGTCAAAGCATTGGTACTGCTGTCTAAGGTTTTGACACCTCCGCTGAACAAAAACACAACCACCCCAGAGGAATTGGAGCATGTGAAAACATTTAAACCAACAATTATTGAAACCATTCCCACAGTGCATTATTTCAGATTGCTCCTGTAAGAGTCAAGTTTACTTATGACATCTGAATTTATTTTACTTGCTGTAAACTTTAATATAATTGCTTTCTTTCATTCAGGAAGGAACAGATGTTGATGGCTATGTTTCTGTTGAAACACACCCCATCCTATCAGAGCAAGCTACTCCTATTTTCCCATTTCTTTTGTGGCTTACTAATGATTCAAAAACTGGGCTCCTGTACCTGAAAATAGACAGAAAATCCTTTTGCATAAGCCGCAGCTTGGATGAGGACAGTGTCATCACTGCATTTGACATTTTTATGAAGGCCCACCATGTTTTTAATCTCAAATATCATCCGTTCCTTAGATATACAGTTTGTGATTATTTTGAATATTTGTATGGCATCAAAACTCCTATAACGTCAGTTCAACGTTTTATCACTGCTCTAAAGCAAATAAGTCAACGCACTTACAGTAGTTGTTAATACCAACTGTTATTTTGTAAATTGTCTTCCTCTGTAGTTGTATGTAATATTTGGGACAACAGGGCTTGATCTCTTGTTTCATTAAATTTGAAAAAGTCTGAGAAAGTTATGCTAAGATTGATTATTTAATTTAAATCCCATATTTGATGAATATTAATTCAATAGGAAGGTCGATCTCAGGTGTGTCTGTTTGAAGTGGGACATCAAACCGCTTTTGAATTTTTAAAAATCACATCCAATCTTATGCAATTAACTGACACCTGTGCGGGTGTGGAAGCAGCAAAGGTTGTACCTCATTTAATTTTTTTTTTTAATCTGATGATGCTTTTGCCCTTTAAGTTGCGTGTGATGTTCAACTAATAAAATTTCTAATCTTATTACTATGCTTTTAACATGATTGTGTTTAAAAATATCATTCTTCCCAAAGATACAGTTAGCAGTTTTTCATCACAATGCTATGCTTCTTTTACGCATTTAGCGACTGTAACTTTAATCAATTTTGTGAATTTAGGAACTGAGACAAACGTTATGCTTGCAAGAATTGAATTGAATGGAAACTATGTGAAAGACTCAAACTCCTTTGTTATCTGATGTTATACATTAATCTGTTGACCTTTCACTCTTTTATTTTGTTTATCTTGTCCAATCTGATGTAATGAATTGAATACAACCTCAGGAGTTTTCATTATTGCTATATGCTACTTTTACCCACTTAACAACTGTAATTTTAATCAATTTTTCCCTCTGTAGTTGTGCGCATTGATTGATCTAATGCTTGCAAGAAGGTTGAATGTAAACCATGTGAAGGACTAAAAACTCTGTTGTTATTTGATGTTATGTATATTAATGTATTGACCTTCATCACTCTGTAATTTTTTGAATCTTATCCAATATGATGTAGTGAAAAAATGCAACCTCAGGAGTTGAGAGAAAAGCATCTGATGTAATGAAAATGGTACATGTGACATCATAACAGTGCATTTACTTCTTAAAAAGTTTTATTATGTACAATCAGAAAGTACTTACAAATTGTAGTTGATTTGGTTTATTCACGTTTCTATTTACCCCCAACACTCAAATACTCAAAAACTATTT
Organism: Stenchaetothrips biformis; assembly: GCA_030522485.1. Lineage (NCBI taxonomy): Eukaryota > Metazoa > Arthropoda > Insecta > Thysanoptera > Thripidae > Stenchaetothrips > Stenchaetothrips biformis. The sequence continues at coordinate 6,124,614 of CM060095.1, read as the reverse complement.
GCTCACAGAAAATAGAGATTGAAGAGATTGAACAAATTAACAGACCAAAAAACATGCAGACAGACATTGAACTGAGCTGAAGACAACTTAATACTTCAAACAAAGTGTTGGAGAGCAAGAACAAGCCGCCTTGTTGAAGCAGGTTGTCCCAAAGTTGAAAACAAAAGACGCGTCTCCATATTTGGAGAACAGTGGCTGTTCTCAAACAAAGTCAGTGCCTGCAACAGATGAGGGTAAAGGTAAATTAAGCGCGCAAGGTAGAATGCACCAAAACACGTACCTTATAAATTAACATTCTGCATAGATATGAAAAAAAAAAAACTGGAGTGTGATCCTATCCCCCAACAATCGAGTGATAGTTGACAAGAAATATTTTATAGAACAAGAACATTCCTATGAATAACAGTCATCATTCACTCGCAGGATCCAAATATTAGAAAGGCATCAACCAATCTTCAAAGTTCATGGTGCTAATACTTTGTCAAACACTAGGCTGAACAAATCAACCCATTTTATCTTATGATCCATTTTAACCGTTGAACTAAAAAGATAAATGGTGTTACTTACTCTCAATAGTAGCGTCCAATTGTTAAAACAAAGGACCATTGCATGCGTAATACAAATATAATGAAAAATAGACTTTAAATTTTAAGGATAAGTTGATGCTTTATAAATATTTTCATCTTGGAAGTAAATGAGTATCAATTCAAAAGGAATGTTTAAGTTACATAAAATAGTTCTCGTCAATCAGATGATTTGTTCGGCATTGACTCGCATGTTGGTGAATCCTTAGCGAGATGAATAAAATAATTTTTGAACATCCACACAATTACCCATTATAATCCACTATTGATTTTAGCCTAATCAAATATACGAGGTAAGAGGATTCATCACTCACATTAAAAAGATGAAATGGCTGGCAGATGGGTGTTCCACAGACAAAACTTTCTCATCTCTGTATCTAAAACCTAAATGCATGAAAAAAAATAATAAATTAAAACAAATCAATCTTAAAATACGCATAATATTACAACAGTAATAATTATGATAAAAGTAAAGAAGGCTATACAAGTAAAAGTAAAAAGGTGCTCACATTCAACTAAGATGAAGAGAGGCACAGTTTAGGGTTGAAGCTTGAACACACAGCGCCAATGTAGCAAACAATACTGCCATCAGCAAAAGCACTTCAAGAGTGGTGAGTGGGTAAATAGGACCAAATCCTGAAACAAACAAACAATTTATCACTACAAAATGGGCACACACAAACTTGTGACAAACCACAACGCACTCCAGAGGAGAGACAAAATGTCTTGTGTAGTTTAGGTCAGACATAAAAGTCTCACCAAAATTTAAGACAAAAATGTCTCGCCACAAAATGGCGAGACTTTTGTGTCTGACCACAATGTGGTCAGACTTCTGAACGAAGTCAATATGCGGCCTGTACCGCGGTTAGACAAAAAAGTCTCACCATTTTATTGCGAGACATTTTTGTCTGCCAAAACTTGGCAAGACTTTTTGTCTAGCCATATTTTGGTGGAGAGTCTTTCCATTAAATTTTTGAGTGTCCATACAATGGAGTCAAACCACAACGCAATAACAAAGGTACAATGTCATGAGCCAAAATTAGCTCACGTTCAAAGCAAGCAAGTCAAATATGATAGCCATGATTAGCATAAAGGATAGTAAACGTAAAATAAAAAGGTGCTCACATCCTTTTACGATGAAGCGAGGCACAGTTTGGGGTTGAAGCTTAAACAGACACCGCCAATGCACCAACCAATACTGCCATCAGCAACAGCACTTGGAGAGCGGTGAGCGGGTAAATAAGACCAAACCCTGAAACAAACAAACGATTTATCAGTACAAAATAGGCGCATGCAAACTTGTGACAAAACCACAACGCAATGAAACAACGGTGCTATGCTATGAGCCTAAGTCAGCTCAGCGACTCATGATCAAAGCAAGGAGTCAAATGTGATAGTCATGCATTTGAAATTTCCTTAACACAAGCGCAACGATAGAGAGAAACTAATAATTGAAGGTTTGGTTAACAAGAAACTTCATAGGCCATAGCCAAGGGCAACTCTTGCCGTTCACAACACATATTTATGATCAAACTATGACACGCTTGTGTTCGCCACAGGATTATTAACGTTTGCAATTCATTCAAAGTAACACAACTGCGGGGAAGTGTTGTGGCAGAAGGCAAATTACAGCAAAGGGAATACTTCAGGTGAGAGGTTAAGAGGTTAGGATACACCTAACAGCCAAAGATGACAGGTTTAAGCCAAAGCAAGAGGTATTCCTTCTCGACTAAAACGCAGTCGGTAGCCCAAAAACCATGATCAGTAAAAGCGGATAAGAAATAATGCAGAAAAATCAAGTCAATTGAGAAAGCACTAAAGCGAGCGTAACCAATGTCAACTCGGACGCACCGCGCGTTGTTCACTGTTCGCCGCCGCTGCCGCGCGAAGCTGTTGCGCATTTCCGGGCATTCCACCTGAGACGTGTTCGGCACACGGCAGTTTACCTGTAGTGCTCACACACAATCCAAAACGGGAAAACAAGAAACATTTTTTTCATAATTTTCGTTTGTCTAGTTTTACACAGCCACTCACTTTACACGGATCGCGTTAATTCAATCTTGACGAAGCTCATCTCACTCGCCCATCTCAAAGAAAGACCCCCCCCCCCCTCCCTAAGCCTCTGTTGCCGAGAAGGTAGGCCAGCCCGTGAAACAGACGGGTCGTGCGGGTTGACGGGCTTGCTTCCGCAGGCGCTCGGAAGCGCTCAGGCCATCTGGTGAGGCATTCCCAGGAGCCCTCCTGGGAACCCTTTTTTTTTTCCAGGAACCTCCTGGGAAAGAAAGACTCTGTTCGCTGTTCCCAGGAACTTCCTGGGAAATATAGGGAACTCCCAGGAAGTTCCTGGGAGCTACTTGGCGAAACCCAGGAGCCCTCCTGGAAAAAGTCACCACTTCCTGGAAATTGTAAAAAGCTCCTGGGAAACCCAGACTCCGTTTTTACCGTGTCCTCACGAGAGGACACCTCGAGTAAAAAATTGTGATGAGGGAGAAGATTCTTGGGACTTCTCCCTGACTAACGAGGAGCCGGCCTGCGGCTCCCAAGGAAATGGCGACACGGAGCCACCTGTGAGAGGTAAATTAAAATGTGAATTGTTCAACTCCCACACATATTACGGAGATAAATCTTGCAACAGAACATGGTTCTCATATGACCGATTAAGTGTTGCCAATTTTGAACTTTTCAATTAGTAAATTTTTGCATTAAAGGCCTTTTAAACAGAAGGAGGTATGTTTCACAACATGTGCGCCATCCAGCGGACAAACGATATCTTAGGTTGGTCTGAATTTTTGGACTTAACCGTCTAAATTTTCAGCCTGCACAGGTCTACATTCAAGTTGTAAGACTCTCAGGTCACAATTTTCGCACCAAAAGGCTGAATTTTCAGACAAGCAGTCTGAAACAAGTCTGAAAAATAGATTCAGACCACCAAGTCCGAAAAAAGTGGTCTGAATTTTCAGATTTTTTTTAACAGTGGGACTCCTTTAAATTTAGCATAAATCTATCAACTGTGCAGCGCTTAGCCCAGCTAAGCGGCACATTACGTGCTGCCCTTGTATGGGCGGATCGCTGCGCTGCTCTGGCAAAGTCACTGTGCTATGAGATAAGCCTGTACCTAGGCACAATCCGCAAGATCACTTATTAATTAATTTCACAAGCACCACACAAAACACGTGTGAAAAAACACTACTTTTTGAAGAGATAAAATGCTACCACTTGCCCTTCATTATTAAGAATCCGCCTGTTTAAATGCATGTTATGTGTTGTGAACTCATCCATGAATCATTTGTTATTAATTAGTTTAAGGATTTTCATAAATAAAAAACAAAACTTTACAGAACCTTTTTTATTTACAATACCCTCCTCACTGAACAGATTTTCAAGGGCCTGGTGGCCTTACGGACTTCTGGTGAATTTGGCAGCGGGGAGAGCAGTTTAGCCGGTGGAGTCCATGACGGGCATGAATGGCTTGTTTTCGTCGGGGTGGCGCGGAGTAGTGAAATGAGCGGTGGCGGTGGTGACCAGGATGGTGTTGCTGGGGATGGGGGTGGTGTGCTTGCAGGTGGTGGTGGTGGAGGTGAAACTCGCGACGGAGGCGGTGGTGGAGGGAGTGAACCTCGCGACGCAGCGGGTGGATGATGAAACTCCACGGGGCGGCGCACCTGCCCACGTGGGTCCAGAGCACAACTCGGTCTAATCTCTGGACGACACGGGTCGCACTCCTCGTGCCCTACATCAATTTCAATCAGCCTCCACGGAACTAGGAAAATAAAACGCACCAAACTTAATCACAGTGCACTCTCTCTCTCTCTCTCTCTCTCTCTCTCTCTCTCTCTCTCTCTCTCTCTCTCACACACACACTCACACACACACACACACACACACACACACACGCACACACACATCACACGAGCGCAACACTAACCGAACTTGACGGACTGAAGGGCACGTCGCTGTGCACAGGGCATTTTAAAAAAGCGCTTACGACGCTCCACTTTTTCCATTTTTCCACGACACTGCAACTCACAAAACGAGACACTATGCTACACCGCAGGACGGGGGCACAACTGACGCGGCACTCACGGTCAGGGACTCGAGTCCGAACGCGACTCAACCCGCTCCACAGACGAGACGGGTGAAGTGGGGGGTCCGTGACACGAAAACCCCGCGAAACACCCGAGCACGGCGAAGCACAGCAGCACAAAGTCCCAAAACCCCGCGTCATCAGATTGGAAAGAAATTTGTGGTTCACTTGCAGTTGTCTCATTGCATTCAAACAGGGGCGCCGGAAGTGTATTTCGTCAGGGGGGGCAAAAACTTCAGAATCCTAGGTTTCTTATCCCCCCCCCAAAAAAGTGTCTTTTTTAAACGTTTTCACAAATGTCATTCATACCAACTTTTTCCAGCTGAAAAAAAAAGTTGCGTCGTATTGTTGTATCTATGAAATTATTGAGGTAGAATTAGTATTCTGTTGACTTTAACGGTTCAAAAAAAAAAAAATTTTATTGATTCAAAGGTGTGCAAATAGTACAAAGAATACAATTCAAATAATCTAATGAATGAATAATACAAAAGTACAAACTATGACTTATGATGACTTAACATCAACCACTAACCGGTAATGACTATGGCTTAGCAGCGCCGAGCCGTGCGCGGAGCGGAAGGGAAGGGGAAGGGGGAAAAAGCCGCCGCGCCGCGTCTCGCTCCGCTCGCTGCGGAGATACTCCGCGTTGCCGGTGCCCGCCCGCGCCCGCCCGGCACGATTTTCGCAGCTTTCCACCAAAGTCCAGGGGGGGCGATGCCCCCCCTGCCAAATTCCAGGGGGGGGGCAGCCTGCCCACCCTGCACCCCACTTCCGGCGCCCCTGCATTCAAAAAAGGACGCATTCCTCAAAACCATAGACATAGCTTAACGGAAAGCGCACACGGTAGTGAATCGAGGGGCGCGGGGACGACTCCAGCCGAGGCGGGGGTTTTTACCCACGCTCTCTGTTATGTGCCCCTGGAAAGTATACAACCCGCAAACCAGAGACCCGCGGAGCAGCCCCCTGGAGGGAAAGCATCCCGCAAACCCGAGACCAAACCGAGACTAGCCGGCCCACACACTACTTACTACAACACTTACACTAGAACATTGCTTAGAACTATCCCACGCTACCTACTCTATGCACTACCTAGCAGAAGTGACCACCTGTAACAACATTAATTCTACCCGGCTTAAACACACACTTACCTACAACTACAAGCTTGGATAGACTGACGAATTGCTTGAGATCACTCTAGCCATATTGGAACTATGCACTAATCCAACGTACATGAGGATTCCTTCCGATAAAACTCTCAATCCACGATCGCCTCCAAAATCGATCTCCCCTTCCTCCTCGTCCAAAGGTATTCACAGCTCCACCGGCTCCCTTTCCCCCACCACTCGCCCACTCCTCACGGCTTTCTTGAGCTCTCCTCCCCCTCCACTCAGTGCTGCGCGGGACTCCCATTCCCAGTCCAGTTCGCCCCCCCCCCCCCCCCTCCACTCTCCATCCGACTCGTCCGGCCCGGGGCACGCGTTTCCTGGACTTAGGGCAGTTATGCCCCGCACAACAGCGGGGGTGACCACCGAACAAGACAAAGTCCAGTACATTCAAGATGCACTGAAAAAGGACGGCATCAAATTAGACCCGTCTAGAATGCAGCGGAACGAAGGACCTCGGACTCTGTCCAAGCTCATCCTCAACTCCTTTTGTAAGTGATTTTTTAGACGATTTATTTCCCTCAGAGAAAACACAAAATTATCACTTGTCATTTTTTAAATTTTATTTTTATTTTTGATGTGTTGCAGGGGGTAAAATGGGAGAAAAGACACGTCGTACAAAAATCAAACTTGTCAACAATTACAGTCAAATAATGGAGATTATAAACGACCCAACGCTTGAAATCCGCTCTATGCTGCCAGTAGGAGAAGAATGCTTGCAAATTTCTTGTATGCCGAAAGAAGACCATGATGCCAGCTTAGTGACCACAAGTTAAGTAAATGCCGCCTATACCACTTGTTAGGGTCGACTGCATCTGCTCAAGTATTTACAAACGGTGGAACAACGCGCCGTTTACCATGACACAGGTAAAACCAACTGTTTTATAATTTTTTATTTCAAATTAAAAAATTCAGATTTAAGTTTTTTATTTTATGCGCAGATTCCGTGTACTACATATTCAAGCCGGGATACGTGGACCCTCCAATTGGAAAGCACATTGGAGACTTGCCTGACCAGGTGGTGGACGATTTTGGACCCGGCTCGTTCTGCTTTGAATTTGTTTCGGGAGGGGCCAAAAACTATTCTTACAAAGTAGCGGTAAAGGCGGATGTGAACAATGTCAAAGTGGTCAGCAAAGTGCGTGGAATCAGCATCAATTCTTCAAATGAAGACTTGATTACGTTCGAGAACCTGAAGGCCATGGTCGTGGACGATGCGCCCCCGAAAATTGTTCCGATTCCGATGCAAATTGCGCGTCTCCCAGATTGGCGAATAGTGACGAGAGACACTTCAAAAAAATGGCTAGTGTGTCTCAATAAGAGAAGACGTATTGACAAAGAAAAGACTGCTCTTTGGTTATAAACCGCCGTTTGACAACGAGGAAGACATGGAATTTCTGGAAGTTTTACATAATCTTGCTCAGTTGTGAAAACTTTTATTGATAGTAGTGGTAATCATTGTAAATAGTAAATGTAAGGATGACTGTACGTGATCCCAGACACTGACACCCCCCCCCCCGCCGCGCCCCGCCGCACCCCACCGCGCCCCGCGATGCGGGGCCTAGCGGAACGTCGTCCTCGTCAGGTGGTGTCGTAAAGGCTCCCTTCTCGAGGAAAGTGCAGCTGTCGTCGACCTCAACGCGAAGAAAAGCAAGTCCTGAAGCTCTGGATTCAAGCAAGAAAAGTCCCTTGCGGTCGACAATCAGTAAGAAATGTGTGAAATGTGATGTACCGACACAGGCGGTCTCTTGTGCGTCAACGTAATGAGAGTCGCGGTGCAAAGAAACATGTGTGTTCGCTGTGTTGAAAAGTGTTCAAAACTGAGAGAACACTGAAACACCATGCTCGTGCGTGCTCTACAAACTGAAGTGTGTACTCAGTATGCATCTACAGATGCATACCTACAAGTACACATCTACAGCTGCATACTTAGCTGAGAACACATCTACAGATGCATACTTAGCTGAGTACACATCTACAGATGCATACTTAGCTGAATACACACCTAAAACGTATGCATCTATAGGTGTGTACTCAACCAAGTATGCATCTGTAGATGTGTACTCAACCAAGTATGCATCTGTAGATGTGTACTCGTAGGTATGCATCTGTAGATGCATACTGAGTACACACTTCAGTTTGTAGAGTGTGTGCGTGCGCGCGTGTCTGCGAGCATGTGTGTGCGTGTGTTGCATGAGTGTTTGCATGCGCGTGCGTGTGTGTGTGTATTTATAGTACTTCTTTTACATCCATTTCTTTTCCACTGTTACAGAATGGCAGCCAACAACGCCAACCCTCTAGAGATCCCAGCAGACGTTGAGATAGACGCCTTCAACGCACTGGCGCCGGTGCAGCCAACTTACGTGACGTGCTCCGCCCTCACCGTTGGAGCCGCATACACCACCGTCAACTTCTTAACCTTGACGACGCGCTACGGGCGATGCATTCTCGTCCAGCTTCGGGACGAGAAGGGAGGAAATCTCCCTTATCCTGCCAGAGCGCTACGCTTCCCTGTCCGACACGCGCTCAGCAACTATAATTCTTTGATCGAGGTGGGGCTCGCGCCAGTATTAACGTACCGAGGCATGTTGGGGAGGGCTTACCATCTGGTCACAGGGACGCCAGGAGTAGGGGGCAGGGGGGGGGGGGAAGCCGCACAGCCCGAGGACGCCGTCGTCGCGCCACCACTAGCACAGGACCAGCTTCAAGCCCTCATCGAGGAGCTGGGTATTGGCGTCATGGACGATCCGGAATGGTAAGCCTCGCTCTAATTTTTGTAATTTTGATTTTTTTTGAAATGCAGCTCGTTCACCGATTTTTTTTTGTTACAGTGCCATTGAAGACCTAAGCCAGATGAGGACCGGTGTCCAAGAAGCGGGCATTGAAGACCTAAGCCAGATGAGGACCGGTGTCCAAGAAGCGGACATTGAAGACCTAAGCCAGATGAGGACCGGTGTCCAAGAAGCGGGCGTCCCCGTCGAGGAAGAAGACGACATGGACTACGTTGAACCTCCTGCAGGAATGGACGTACCAACGAAAGCGGTCTGGCCAATGGAGTTCAGTTTGTCAATGTTCAACTTTGGCGCAAAATCAGTCCAAATTGGGGTTGACCTGCGGAGGTTTGAACCCTACGTTGCTCTTGTTTCCACTACAAGGACGGGGCAGAAGTATTTTGTGCGTATCCATTCGTCGGAACTCATTGTTTTGCGACACGCTCATTTTCTTACGATGATTTTTATACATAATACGATGATTTGTCACCGTAAGGTATGCTTAAATTTGCACATACGTAATATGCATAGTTGTGTACGTGAGATATGCATGATTTAGCCGTATTATGCATGTTTCGTACATAAGGTACGTATGATTTCATCGTATTACGCATGATTAAGCGTAAGGTACGATGAATTTTATTGTAGTATGCATGTTTGCATTTTTACGTATGTTACGCAGACCGTTTCAGCGTAAGAATATGAGAGTGCAAAATCTGATATTATAAACAAAATTGTTTGCGGAATGATGGAAAGGCACACTGGTCATTTGTTCGACATAGGCGGGCTGCATGTGACACTTGACCAACACTCTAATGTTCAATTCAGCAGAGGGGGGTGCTTCAAGTTAAGCATAGGTCTTGCTACTGTCCAACGTTTGTCTCAGCTTAGCGGCACGTTACGTGCAGCCCTTGTATGGGGAAAACAATGCGCCGACCTGGCTAAGTCATTGTGTTATGAAATTAGCCTGTACTTAAAGCATAATCCTGATGACCGGAAATTGATCAGTTTCAAAAGCATAACGGTAAACTCCTGTCAAAAGACTCTTCTATGTGGAGAGATAAATTGTAATCATCTAGACTTCATTGTTAACTATCCACCTTTGTACGTGTTCAGTTCTAGATAAAACCCATTGCAATTCTAGAGACGCAAAAACGTCTCGTGGAATTGCGGTAAACTTTCAGCAGTTATTTGATCTGAGGAATGATATTTTAACTTTACAGAGAGATGTTGGTGGTTTGGTGGCACTTTGGCGAGATACTAGATTCAGTATAAATTTAATTACAAAGGATCGTTGTTTTCAAAAACCTACAATTGAGAATTTAGAAAAATCACTGTTCGCACTGAGAGATTTCATGTATTGCAATAATATCTCGAGATCGCCATGCCCCGCATCGCTGCTGGCCTGGTTTCTATACCGTTAAATTTAACCATTAACCTTCTGATTAAAATCTTTCAAAATACTCCGGTTATAATTTATGTGTATCACGGGTGATCTCCTGACGACTGCAAAGTAGCAATATATTTGCTCTCTCCTTATTTAAATTAGAACTATTATGAATTTATTTTGTTGTAAACATTTATTTTCTTTCGGGAGTTTTTGTTAAAATATTGAGTTAAACATTAATTGAGTCAATTCTTTCTCCATATAGATGTTCGCTTGGTGGTGGGTTTTGTCTTGTGTGGCTTTAACGCCGCACATTGTGCGTGGTGACGCAGACGGAGTGGAAGTCGTCCAATCAAAGGGCTTTCAAATAGAAGCCTTACCTCACCTGCTCATTGCCACTGATCTCATCCAGATAAATTTGACCGCAAACTTACCCTCAATGGCAGTTATTGCATATTCAGATATAGTTACATGTAAAGATGTTAACAGTAATAAAGAAGTTTGCCAGGTAATTGAAGATCTCCACAAAACTAGAACACAGATTATTCAAGAACTTTCTCAAATCTTTGCAAAACTAGGTCCAGTGGCAACTAGACAGAGGAGGTCCTTGCTTCCGTTTTAGGAAAAAACAGGCACTTCGTTGAAGGAACGGTAACTGATGACATGCAAAACGCAGTTATTGAAAGCTTAAATAATCTTGGTAACGATGTTGGCGTAATTAGGAATAAAACTAAAGATTTAATTTCGGTTACAAATACTCATGCTGTTCAAGTACAAGGCTTATCCAAAACTATGCAAGAAATGATGTCTCAATAAAAGCGTACAACGTTCTGGTAGAGTCACTTAACGACTCTCAAACTGATGGAGATATTGTCTTTCATAAATTACTCATGACAATCCAATTGCAATCAATGGTTCAAATGCTTCAGAGTCACCTGTTAGCGATGAAATCAGTATATTACAGTTGTCAGGCAAATATGTTAGATTGGCTTGTTGTCTCGGAAGGAGAGCTTTAAAGATTCCTAAACCAAAAGAATATTTTGTTAAATGCAGGCGATTTGAAACTAGTTATCCCTTATGATAAAATTGATTTGTATTACCTGTTGAAATCAGCCCAATGTAATCTCATCAGTCAAACTAGTCTTGCAATTACGCTAAATATCCCAATTACTACAGCAGGAAATAAATGGACAGTATTCCCTATTGAACCCCTGTATTTATTGTTAAACTCACATACGTGTTCGGTTCTAGATAAAACTGTTGTAATAGCATCAGATGGTGAATCAATGCGGTCACTAGACGGTGACGACGTGCTCAAAAAGAAATTTGTAAAAATTCTACCCAGGGTTAGTGAGAATAGTGGTTTGACCAACTACATAAAATTTTGACAGGAATGGAAGGGTCCGATTTGCAGGACCATGGTCATGTCACTGTTATCCAAGTTGCGATACTTTTAACACAAAAACGTGCGATGATAGGCAATCGAATCATCGCTCTCCAGATGCGATGACTTTTGTATCACAAAAATTTGCAATGATCATCGCACATTTCTGCAATGAAAAAAGGAATAATTGCACAAAAATGCGATGATGGCAACACAAAATCAGCAATCATTACAGTTTTTAGCAGTGATCATAGCAAAATTCTGCGATACAGCAGATCATCGCACCTTTATGCAATGATCATCACAGAAAGGAGCGATGAAATTTGTATTGCACTGAAAGTGCGGTCTGCGTCGTAAGTGGAACAACAGTGTGCCTCTTTATAAATCAGGCTGGGTTGAAACTATTATTTTCACCCTCATTTGTCTTTCCTCAATAGCAGCCCTCTGTTATTGGATAAACTCAAATACCGGATTAATTTTAAGGTTGTGGAGCTGTGATCGCAGTCCCATTATGAGATTTGCTGGGCCAGCAAATGTTGCGGCGCCCCAGCCTCAACCGGTAAGCCAAGACGCGTCACAAATTGAACTACAGAAATTACATCAAAAGGCTGCAGCTAGGTTGTAAAACTTAAATATAGACTAATGAACCAGAAAGTGGTTTTCTTTTCTCTGTTTTTAAATAAGTAATGTAGTTAGCGTAGGGTACTCAGTGAGAACCGTAGTTGCCAGTGGCGTAACCCACGTGTGACTTTCAGCATCGAGTGCGATGAGCCCAAGGAGTCATCGCAGAGGCTTGCCCGGGACGTCAATTTTTCCGGATCACCACATTTTTCCGTCTGTCAAATTGCTGAGTCAATTTTGAGGAAGCACAGCGAAGGCATTGCCTCGCTGCCCAAGCTGAGTCCTGTCTAGGAGGAAGCCGGACGGAAATGAGAAGGCGTCTGGCGCGCTCTATCCTAGCCGAGGGATTTGCAGAACTTACCACGCCACCTACAAAATTTAAAAAAAGTTACATTTAAAATTTGTGGCGTTAGCCTTAAGCTCAGGCGTATAACACATAACAACCAAGAGTTGCGCGAGCTGTGGCCAGGTGTAACGCCTGCCACAGCCCACTGCGGTTGCTTTGTGCGCCAAAGCAGTGCTGGCCCATCTCAGCATTTTTGCGAAAGAGAGAAGAAATCGACCCTTTTGTCAACGTTCCTACCACTGTTATCCAAGTTGCGATACTTTCAACACAAAAACGTGCGATGATAGGCAAAATGTGATTCCCTCGAATCATTGCTCTCCAGATGCGATGAATTTAGTATCACAAAAATTTGCAATGATCATCGCACATTTCTGCAATGATAAAAGGAATTATTGCACAAAAATGCGATGATGGCAACACAAAATCAGCGATCATTACAGTTTTTTGCAATGATCATAGCAAAATTCTGCGATACAGCAGATCATCGCACCTTTTTGCAATGATCATCACAGAAAGGAGCGACGAAATTTGTATTGCACTGAAATTGCGGTCTGCATCGCAAGTTCAAAGCGTGGTCCGCGCTCTGCAAACACGGAGCGTCCATTCTTGAACATTTCACCGCTCCAGGTGTCTGGTGTTGAAACATGCAGCCCAAGAAGAAGAAGAAAAATGCTTTAGCCTTGATTTACCCGCTACTGACTCATGAGGAAAGATTGATGCTTGCACTTTTGTCTCCTTATTCTCAACCTGTGAAACGATTCAAAGTATACCTATCAGTCTCTAAACCGAAAGAAATTTATGTCGCACCTCTGTGGAAAAAGTGAAAAATAAAATGCAGAAACAAAACGCACTCTTTTCAGTTACCGTGTGCCCCCGAGAACAAACGAAGACGGAGACTTACACAGCGAAAAAAACGCCGTTCACAGGCTGAGGATGGGCAACCCGAAACACGAGACCGCGCGGAGGAGCGATGCCGGCATGGCAGCGCGAGCCGGAGCAGCGACCGAGGCGAGCTGACTCAAGATCACACTGCCAAAGCAATCACACTGGGCTTCCACAGCGGAGCGCGCGCCGAGAGAAGACTCAGCTCGTCTCTGATGGTGTCACAAAGCTTAACGGATAGCGCGCTCAGCTTTGAATCGAGGAACGCGGGGACGACCGACTCCAGCCGACCCCGGGAATTTTTCCAAGGCTCTGAGCCCCTGAGAAGAATGCAACCCGCAAAACCGCGACCCACGGAGCAGGTCCCTGGAGGGTAGGCATCCCGCCACAGAGCACGGGGTCACATGTTGTGGGCCGCCGAAGGAATGTCGAGCGCACACTAAATTACTATGTAGGTTTTTCTGCGCGCCCGCGCACGAAGTTTAACATGCACTTTGAAACGCACTAAATTTGTTCGCGACAATGCACGATTTTGTGCGCGGGTATGCAGAAAATCGTACGTTGTTGCGCACAATTTTGTGCGCAACGCAGCGCATGTTCAATTTCGTACGTTACGTATGCATAAAAACCCACATAGTAGTTTAGTGTGCGAGACCCGAGGGGTCCACCACTCAGATCAGGAGTGCACACACGATTACTGATTACCAGTGATTACCTAGAAAAAATCTCAAAAAGCTCTATAATTTTGGCCAGCAAAATACATTTTTTGCCTATTTTCTTAAGATGAAATCCCAAAAGCCTACACTGGTAAAACTAAAGCGTAACTCTATGCTTGAGTCAAGCATAGAGTTACGCTTGAAGACGTTACGCTTGAAATGAAGCATACTCTGGAAATTCCCCCATGCATTTAGAAAGGGGAAATATTGGCGGATGAGCCTGTGTTACGCTTGATTTCAAGCGTAAACTGATTACGCTTGAAAACAGAGGGTAATATACGCTTTAGTTTTACCAGTGTATAAAAACAGTAAAAATATCTAGTTTTGGCATGTGATAATTATAATTATGTTATAATAACTGCACCAATAATTACTGGACACTGGGAGAAAAAATGAAGGTTGCGACTGTTAATCTTAATGCCACTCTTCGCTGTACATCGAAAGAAGGTGTTTACCGTACCCAGGGATACAGCAGACACCGTACCTCAAGGAACGGAATCCACTGTACCCTGGGAACATGCATTCACCGTACCTCGGAAACTGTTCAGACATCGAATTCATCATAAATGTAGAATGAAGGCAAAATTTTAAATTTGCGATAGAAACAATTCGATGGCGGAAATAAATACATCTCAACAAGACGAACAAAATATTATAAGCATGTTATGACCTCAGACTCGAAGTTCAGCAGCAATCGGCGTCAGAATTTTCTTAAAGTACGATTTTGGACCCTTTTAGAAACTTCTGACGCCGATTGCTGCCAAACTTCGAGTCTGAGGTCATAACATGCTTATAATATTTTGTTCGTCTTGTTGAGATGTATTTATTTCCGCCATCGAATTGTTTCTATCGCAAATTTAAAATTTTGCCTTCATTCTACATTTATGATGAATTCGATGTCTGAACAGTTTCCGAGGTACGGTGAATGCATGTTCCCAGGGTACAGTGGATTCCGTTCCTTGAGGTACGTCGTCTGCTGTATCCCTGGGTACGGTAAACACCTTCTTTCGATGTACAGTGAAGAGTGGCATTAAGATTAACAGTCACAACCTTCATTTTTTCTCCCAGTGGACAAAGTGTACACAGGATTACCAGAGAGGTAGACCCCCTCGGAGACTGTGGACGGCGTCCTCCGCGCAGGCTGCTCCACGTCGACGCGCGGCAACGGCAAGGTGCCGGGCGTCGACGTGGGCTCGGTGCTCCGCGGCGCTGCGAAGGACCGCGTAGACGGGGCCCGGTCAATGGCGACGCCGAGCGGTCGCACCATTCCGATGCCCGCGCTCGTCGCTCTGTCTCTCTCACTCTCGTGGAATGAGCCGTGGAGGTGCGAGAGAGAGCGAGGAGTGCGAGTCGCGGAGTCGCTGCCCGCGGACGGTGCACACGCGGCGACGGCGCAGACCACACTGTGCAGCTGAGCGGCGAGGAACGCCGGGCTGGAATCCGCGGCCGCGACGGCGGAAGGCCGCTTCCGAAAGTTGTTCCATCGCACCGTCTCACTCGCGTCTTTCCACGACACCCCACCCCAAGTAGTGCGAGAAAGAAGAAAGAGCGACGGTAGCAACTCTCGGAGTCAGCCCGCAGGCTGCTGCGCAGAGGGCGACTGGCGTCGCGCCACCCGACGCGAGTGCTGACTCCGCGGAACACGGCCCCGGCCAGCCGCGCGCCCAGCGGTGGGAAGCTCCAGCGGGTATCCGTGCCACGCGGGCCGGGACACAGCTGAGAGAGAGAGAGAGAGAGAGAGAGAGAGAGAGAGAGAGAGAGAGAGAGAGAGAGAGAGAGAGAGAGAGAGAAAGCGAGAGAGAGAGAGAGAGAAAAAGCGAGAGAGAAAGAAAGAGAGAGTGAGAAAGAGAGAAAGAGAGGAGAGAGAGAGAGAAGAGAGGAGAGAGAGAAAAAGAGAGGAGAGAGAGAAAAAGAGAGGAGAGAGAGAGAGAAAAAGAGAGGAGAGAGAGAGAGAAAAAGAGAGGAGAGAGAGAGAAAAAGAGAGGGGGGAGAGAGAGAAAAAGAGAGGAGAGAGAGAGGAGAGAGATAGAGAGCGAGAGAGACACACACAGAGAGAAGAGAGAGAGAGCGCGCACTCTGAAAACCTTACAAACTATTTGGGGTTTTCAGACAAAAGTAGCTTTTTATGACGTCCGTGAAGATGGCCTTACCCATACGCGTACAATTATTAGTACCATGCTCAAAAAACTGTGCTTTCAGAATATCACAATTGTGCTCGTGCCGGTGATGCACAAGCAGACACTTTGTTTTGGGCGAGGCTCACATGACGCCGCTGCCCTCACCCAACTGAGCACTGTTGATAAAACCATGCTCCAAAAACGGTGCTCTGATTGTCCTGAGTACAGCCTAAGCCTAAAAAGGTGAAACTTTAGTGATTGACACTACATCAAAAAATAGTGATACATGGGACCCTCAAAAATGTGATACATTGGTCCCCTTTCGTAATAGCAATGGGAATTGCGGCACACTGCCATTGCACTGTACCTCGGAAACTGTTCAGACACCGCATGCATCGTAAATGTAACATTGAGGCAAAATTTCAAATTTGTGCTTGAAAGGATTCGATGCCGGAAATGAATACATCTCAACAAGACGAACGAAATAAAATAAGCATGTTATGGCCTCAGACTCAAAGTTCAGCAGCAATTGGCCTCAGAAGTTTCTAAAAGTAACTAAAAATCGTACTTAGGTACTTCCTCCTTAAGTCCCTTGTAAGGAACATTGTCCCAACTTTTTGATGTGGGAGTGAGCGTAAGGGCTTTGACAACAATCAACAGTGCCGAGCAGCAACATCCGAGCATAGGTTATGGCCAGTGTATGCTTGTTCCCAGGGTACAGTAAATTCCGTTCCTTGAGGTGCAGTGTCTGCTGTATCCCTGGGTACGGTAAACACCTTCTTCCAATGCACAGTGAAGAGTGGCATCAAGATTAATTGTCACAACCTTCATTTTTTCTCCCAGTGTGGGTCCACATCGATCCCCTCGAACAAAAGCAAATGCTCCGGAAGTCGGGTCGCATCGGCCAATCAGGAGCCTCCTTCCCTCACTGTTAGGGCCTAACTTAGTAGGACGGAGGCTTCTGAGCTGAGAGTACCTCGGAGAAGATTTAAACCGGAACACAGCAAGTCAATGAGACAAACAAAAGAGCGTCGTGTGGCTGTGTGAGGCGGTCACCGTTATTCTACGAATGTGACGTCATATTCGTTTGAATGTGAATTTTGTCACGTTCGTTTGAATACGATGTCACATCGGCTTGAACGTGACACGGCCGTTAAATTTGGGTGTCACATTCGTTTGAACATACGTCAACATTCAAACGAATGTGACAAAATTCACATTCGAACGAATATGACGTCACATTCGTTGAATAACAGTGGGGGTGGTGGCGAGGGCCGTATTGGAAAGAGTAGGGCCATGGAGGCGGCGCGTGGGCGATCTTGATGCCTTACGATTTCAATCTTCTCCGAAATACTTCACTTGCCGGTGGGACCCGACTTCCGGTGCTTCATTGTTTTTGCTCTCATTTTGTTAGTCGGAAACACTCGCTGGTTATTGATACAGTAAACGATCGCGCTGTAGTATCAGCGATGATACCCTAATCGAATCATCACTAAGGTGTTACGGCGTGATACGGTAGCTGTGTGCTTTTATTGCTGAAACTCAAAAACCAATAGCAGCAGGAAGCACGGAAACAAATTCTTGGTGTGCAATGTGTGCCGGAGTAGTTCCCACGTGGTTCAAACATAAATTCCGCTTCCTTTGGTCTTGGTTATTTAAGACCCTAACATTAAAATGTTACGGAGGTTGAATTTTGACTTGGCCCATACGGGTACGAAACTTAGCACAAAAAATAGCTGTTTACTTGGTTCTTAGTGCTAGTTTAAGAGTTTCAGTATGAAATGAAAACTGCCGCCGAAACACCTTGGTTTTGCCTCGGGTTTCATCCCTGATGGTCCATTGGACCATTGCCATTGTGTGTCGTCAGCTTAATTTCATGCGTACCTTGAGACCGGAGTTCGGGTATACGCCTTGCTTTGATCAGTCTTTATCCTCTCAGTCTCATATCGACTTTTTATTCTCTGGCTTATAGCAGACGTAAATTGTACTATTTTCTTAATGGCTGTGCACAATTTTGATCGTTACTGGGATTGAATCGTCCGAGGATCATGTTCAAGTCAAAAAGTACATTGCAATTGACAAAAAGTCAGGTCTAATGGGCTTAATACCCTATATTGTGAACAAAATGTGCAGAGATATAGAGAAAATAGTAAATGTTACGTTTGCACAAGAAACCTTATGGCAAGAGATATACATTTAGTACGGGTATCAAAATTGTGAGGGAAAACATTTTCCCACCTTCCAATAATCCATCTGATTTGATCTGAACTGTAAAGTGTCTCGTACATAGAATTTCGTCTGACAGTTCAGTCACAGGGTACGCCAACCAATCTTGAAACGGAAGAAGAACAAAAGTTTGCCCTGAAAACCGCTTCTGCGCATGCGCTCTGGTGGTGGGGGACGTCTGCGCATGCGCTGAAGCTGTTTCGCGGGATTCCCTTATAAAACGAGAAGGCTCCGAAACGAGCCCGATCGGACGGCCCGAAACTGTCCTGAGGACAGTCCGAAATCTTCCGTCGGACTCCCCGAAATCTTTCCCGGACTTGCCGCGAAATGGTCGAAAACTACCACAATCAGAAGGATTTCGGAAAGTCCGAGAGCGCTAATCGGGCTTGCTCTGGGCTGTCCGAGACGAGTCCGCAAAAAAAAAAATGGAACCGGCGTTGGATTAGTGTGGCTGTATTCGTTCCCGGGCCCTTCGTGCTTGGAGTTTCCTCGATGCTTGTTGTCGACGTCGGAGACCACTGCGCTAACCTGAAACATGAGGGCCGGGCCCGCAGGCGAGCCTCTTCAGCAGCGCAGCCGAGCGCAGCGCTCCTTCCTCTCTCTGGCGAGCGCACCGCGCACAATACAAGATAGAAGGATACGGTTTTCGACACGCGTCTTTTCTGAACCCGTCTCGCGGACTTTGACATGGCGGCTCGCTTCCATAGTTCGATCAGGCTAAATTTAGCAGCTTCCGTGCTCGTAGCTTTTGATTGTTTGTCAAAAATATTTTATCAAAATCTCTTCGCTTTCAAAGATTTAGGGCAGTTACCGTATTAAAAAAGCAATATTTAAGCACGCCGCACTGCGTGATCCAGCTCTTAATACTGCTTCTGCAGAATAACTGTTTCTTAAATCGCATGCTGTCTTCCCCGCAGGTATGGGAGGGTTAGAGGCGACCCGGGGGTGAGCCAGCCCCTCGCGCGCCCCGCGTGCAGGCCTGGGGCTTTCCCGCGAGCCACACAAGCCATTTGGAATTTTTTTTAAAATTTCTAGGAATTGCCCGTGCCTGAATAGCTTGAAAGGCAAACAACAGAAGGCCTACCTAGAGTGAAGAATGCCGATCAACACAACGTTATCAGGCACTTGTTTTCAAAAATTCAAACTTGTCCAACAAGATTGGCTGTATCCCGACCGGGCCTGAGGCTTACCGACAGTCACCTCTGCATCCGGACAGAAATCGGACAGACCGTCGGACAACTTCGGACTGTCCCTAACTCTTTGCGCCCAGAATCGGGTAGTCCGTACGGCTGCGAGCGGGCTCGGGCTTGATCAGGCAAGTCCTGGATGGAAAAAGGACGAAAATCGGATCGTCCGAGTGCCATCGGACAACTTTGGAGCTGTCCCCGGCCAGTTTCGGATGAAATCGATTTGGTAAGGGTACTTCTTCTTCCGCCTCAGGATTCATTGCAGACCCCATTTCGTTTTCTCTGACCTCACTTGATGCTCCGCCGTTGTCACGGCTTGCCTTTGGACGTAGTGATCGCGATGGAGCCTAACGCTGTGTGCCAGCCGGTGAAGACGAAACCTCAGCGCAAACGGGTAGCCTCCAAGAATCTGCTGCCGACCACGGGCGAGCGCAAGGCGACGATCGCCAAGCAGAAGGCATCTTCATCGCCACAAGGTGCAGGACAGCTCATTCCACCGAAGCCGCCGCGGGCCAAACGGGAGGCAGCCGAGCAGTTGGTTCCAGAACGTATTGCGGGTGAGTTGATGGGATAGGGTACTTCGGAGAAGAGCCGGACCGGGAGTTAGAAAGAAATTTAGAACGAAGCATGCGAAATTTGTGAGAATGAGCGTCTGCATCGCTGTTCTGCCGCTGAGCACTATTCTCATCCAAGTCCGGCTTTTGTTCTTGATTTCCTCTTAACTCCCGTCCCAGCCCTTCTCCGAAGTACCCGATTTTCTTTTCACGACAGTCTTGTCTTATTCGGTAGAAGGGGACGTCCATTAATAGACCCATTAATGGGTCTGTTACGTGACGCACTTAGGGGGACGGAGATGTGGTCTGCGTAACGCCGCATTGCGGTATTACATGGGGGGCGGGGGTGTTACGAATGTCTGAAAATTTCAGAGCGGCATCCGAACTTTTTTACCTTCATCGGGATGGATTTCGAAAGGTACTTAGTGGTTTACATGGACGATTGGAGGTCGATTTGAACTAAATTTTATTTTTATGGTCATTAGGACACGAGATGCGTCGAGTGAAATTTGGTCGGTTTTTTTGGTCACTATTTCATTAACATATATGGCCTCACCTCCTTTTTGATCCTTGTAGTCCTGAATGCCTCAAGTGTCCCAAGTGACGTGGAATTGTTTAACTACACTGACAACTAAAGCGTAGTTCTAAGCTTGTGTCAAGCATAATTACGCTTGAAAACGTTACGCTTGAAAACGTTACGCTTGAAATCAAACGTAGTGCAGAAACTTCCCCGTGCACTTAGATAGGAGGAATAGAAGCGAAAGAGCCATTTACGCGTACCATGTACGCTCTAAAAACAAGCATAGAACCATGCTTCATCTTTACCTGATCTCTGCGTTATTTGAGGACTAAACTAAACGCTTAGCACTGATCGAAAGAGCATAAAATTTGGGGTGCTAAGGACCCACTGGCCTTTCCGAAAATGCTTATTGTATCTCACTCAAGAGAGAAAACCTTCACATCAAGCTAGCGTAACCGCGCTTTTCCAAACCAAAAAAAAATAGTGGTTTTTAGGCACGAAGTAGCCTTATGGTTTTGTCTCGAAAACGAAAGTATGGCCCTTTATGGCAGCTCTGAGATTTTCTATACGATTTTGATGATTTTTTGCAAAACGCGAGAACAAAGCACAGTCATTTCACTGATAAAGTCTGGTAGAGAATCTTCTGATCAATTTTGAGAAATTTGGAATTGAAATTATTGTTGCCATGGCAAGGCTCGACTCGTCAGTGAAAAATTTGGGAGAGGGGGGAGCCGAGCCACTCGTATGTACATGTCATGCCAAAAATACTAGATCCCGTGAAAAAGCGCGTTCGAAACAGAACTGTTCTTCACTGGTGTTAGAATGCATGCAATAATAGGAAAAATGATGTTTTCGGATGTGGTCGTCTAGATGGTCGCACCAAAGTATAATTGTTGGGTGCACTCTCAGACCCGTATTGACTTTTTATCTCTTGCCATAAAGTTTTTTGTGCAAACGTAATATGTACTATTTTCTCTGTAGCTATGCATGTTATTGTCCATTATATAGGGTATTTAGTCCATTAAACCTAACTTTTTGTCAATTGCAATGTATTTTTTGAGTTCTACATGAACTATTGACAATTTCATCTTAAAAATGATCAAAATTGTACATAGCTAAAGAGAAAATAGTACAATTTACGTTTGCTCAAAAAGCTCCATAAGCAAGAGACATAAAAGTTCATATGGGACTGAGAGTGTGGACTGTCCATTGCGCATGCCCAGTAGTGTTCAGAAATACCAACGTGAAATGCATATTAGTTATACCCAAAGTTATAAAAGCATCTATAAGAAACGAAAGTAAATTTTCTATTTATAAATTTTGTTTAATAAAAATATCACTTAAACTAAGGATATGTGTCCTAATTTCAATGAATTATTAGAAAATTCATGCATAATTTCTTAGATAGTGAGTGCAATGCAGAGGAGGCAACAATGAAGGCGCTGTTGTTTTCAAAAGTGCAAACCTCAAATGTTCGTTACTCTTTGAATCGGAGTGAAATAGGTAAATTAAACTGCGTGCCAGTGCACATTCATTTGAGAATTAACATTTCCTAGTGAAGTTTGAGTGTGACTGTAGGTCCCTTTTCGAGAACAATTGGCCAGTAGCTGCTCCTTGTAGAGAGGTTGGATGGTTCTTCTGAATTCAGATGAAACTATCTGGACACGGCGGTGATGCACTTTTCTAACCTCAAAGTATTTAAAAATTGGTGAAATTAATTATTTTACTGCACGTTTCTGCGAATAACTTGGCCTTCATGTATTATGAAACTGTCATAAATGTCTATTTTTTGACACAAATTGACACGCATCTGGTCTTGTACGTAAGTTTTGGTTTTATTAATAATGGTCTTCCAAACATAAACAGAACTCTACTCAACGCAGTCCTAGCTCCGCTTTATTTGTTAAACCAGAACATAAATATGAAATTAACTTCGTGACTACTAGGATTTCTTGAAATCGTATTTTTTTTAGTTACTCTCATGTATAGAAGGAAAAAAAGGAAGTATAGAGACGGGCACTAAGCTGAACTCGCCCTAAATTTCATGCTCTTTCCATCCGTTTTAGGCGTTTTGAAAACAACGGCCTAGTTTTTATATTTTTGTAGAAATGCGTAACCTTTGCACCGAAGGCGCGAGCATGACTCCACGCTCTCCTTAGGCCATCGCCAACCCCTGTGACTGGTTACCTATTTAACGTCGTGACCTGTATTTTCACAGAAATGACTTCGAAGTCGAAGCAAGGAACATGCGCAGGTGAGCCATCTGCCGTCTTCGCTGAGCATCAGAAAGCACAGCCCCGCGGCAGAGGCAAGGCAGTCAAGGCAGCCGCCACAGCGGATCCCACCGAAATGGCCAAACCCAATCGTAAAGGTAAAGCTAGTGCAGAAGTTCAAAGCTCTGTGAAATCAGCCGTCAGGCCTGTCACTGAAAACGCCAAGAAGCCATCCACTCAAGAACCGGCTGCGAAACGGCCTCGCAAAGACCAGGCACCAGGCAAGGCCGGTTTAGAGCAAGCAAGGTCTCGAAGACTGGAATCCGAACACGTTACGGCGTTTTTGGGACCTTCATTCGATGAACCTCTGATCTCGAAGATGGCTGACTGCGGCTCCGAGCCTCGTGCGTCCAAGCACCTCGATAGCATCCCCGGAATGTCAATGGCCAAGCCGAAGCGGAAGCCTCCACCACTGAAGTCTGGAATAATGTAAGCAATGAATTTGGAATGAACCCAGTTACCCCAGGAAAAAAACGTGCCGAAGGTTTCTTCGTAAATTCACAAAGGTTATCACTGTGGCAAAAAACTACGAAAAAGTCAGTTAATTATCCGTTTTCCCAGAATTTTCTGTACCATAAACCCAGTATTTCCTGTAACCTCTTTATAGTATTCACTTCTCTTCAGTATTCACTGTGATTCACAGTTTTCTCCGCGTGCCCGTCGCAGAACATTGAGGCGTACGGAGATGACTGTAAGTCCTGCAGGAAATACTGTGAGTCGCACAGTGAATATTGTAAAGAGTATTCTGGGATTAGGATACGGAGAATTAGCACAAGTTGCTCACATACAGAATTCTCTGCAACTTTTTGCCTTAGTGTTCGTAAATTGTAGGGAAGAATCATCGTGTTTTACCGATGAATCTTCGTGATTTGACGACATATCTTCGTGAATAAACGAAGAATGTGCGTAGATTTAAGAAGAATCTTCGTGATTTAACAAGAACCTTTCGTGACTTAAGTTTCCTTCGGCAACATTTATCCATTTTTATCCATTCGTCAATACCGGAGATTTTTTTTTTTTTTAGTGGAAGGACCAAAGCAGATGTCCAACGGGGTTACTATGTCGACGTGCCACCGCCTTACCGCATTAGGAAGCGGACGAAGGGTGCAAACGAGGCAGCTGGCAGCAATGGAAGGTGAGTTATCGCACCCGAGGCTCCGCCTGTTCGAAATATTTTAGGATTTCACAAAGAAGTCGTGTAAAATCATGCCAAGGATATTCGCAAACCCCTAAAAAATTCGATTTTTCCTTTTAAACCGGTTTTTAACTGACCCAGTATGCGGAAGAAGGGGATGACTCGTAGCTAATTTTTGAAAATGTTGCTTTTTTGTCAAAAAATGAAGCTGCAAAGCTCATTCTGAGCTCATTCGAAAAGTCTTGAGTTGGCTTTTAAATGTGATGAAACCTTCTGTGAATAATCTCCAATACGGATGCGTTCTTTGCACTACGCAAGCTTACAAACACATCGGTTTGCAAGGTTTTAAGAGTGTCGGTTTTATTTGAGGAAGTTGTTAATATTGATCCTCAATCAACTTTGTTGGCAAAAGTAGGTTTTTTCAAAATCTTGGGTGGATTGGGGGGGAAGGCAAATCTCATCAAGGGGCGTTTATCGCCCGAAACGCCTCACGCAATTTGTAGACGCCCCCTAATGAACACCTACCGGACACTGTTATTCAACGAATGTGACGTCATATAAGTTACAATGTGAATTTTGTCACATTCGTTGTTACGTGACTCGGCGCAGGATGTCACGTCCGTTTGAACGTAGATCAACATTCAAAAGAGTGCGATATCATATCCAAACGAATGTGACAAAATCCATATTCTATCGAATGTGATTGTCACATTCGTTCTCACTAAATGCTTATGTCGAATTTTGTGCGTGTCAGTTGCACGATTTTGTGCACGCGCGGAATTTGAAAAAGATGCATAAATTCATACTAAAACGTCACGCAGGTTCACAATTATGCATCACCACGTACAAAATTCTACATGAACATTTAGTGTGTTGATTAAGAGTGGTGTGTGTCCACTGTCGCAGCCTGACCTAATCCAACCTCCACCACTGTTATTCCACTTGCGATGCAGACCACATTTTCAGTGCAATTCAAATTTCATCGCTCTTTTCTGTGATGATCATTCCAAATGGTGCGATGATCTGCTGTATCGCAGAATTTTGCTATGATCATTGCAAAAAACTGTAATGATTGCAGATTTTGTGTTGCCATCATCGCATTTTTGTGCAATAATTCCTTTTATCATTGCAGAAATCTGAGATGATCATTGCAAATTTTTGTGATACAAAAGTCATCGCATCTGGAGAGCGATGATTCGAGGGAATCACATTTTTGCTATCATCGCACGTTTTTGTGTTGAAAGTATCGCAACTTGGATAATAGTGACGACTCTTTCCAGGCCGTGGTGCGCGGACTGCGCTGCCGAGGCGGCGGCGGGCTGCGCGGCCCACGAGCTGCTGGGCGTGGCCGAGGCGCGCCGGCGGGTGGCGGCAGCGCTGGCGGCCGCTGAGCGCGCCATGCGGCGCCTGGACGCGTTGGAACTGCGGGAGGGGCCTCGCCTCGCGTGCACGGCGGAGCTGGAGGGCTACGGCCGCAACAAGTTTGTCGTGACCCTGAGCGCCTGCTGCGGGGACCTGGCCGCCGGCGAGCGCGAGGCACTGTGTGCCTTCCTTGCCGTTCTGACGCTGTGCCCGGAGGTACGCACCTGAATCGACCTGGATCCATCCTTAGCGCGTATACGCTAAATTTTATGTACAATTTTGTACGAGACATCACAGTTTTTCATGCAGGTGAACTCATCGTACGAAAATGTGCACCAATTTCCTTTTTTTTGTACGAAATCTTGTACCAAATTGTACGAAACGTTCATCTGCACGAAAGAATGTGATGTCTCGTACAAAATTTGTTCTAAAACATTTAGTGTGTACTGGGAATTAAAAGGGTATGAACGAATACAAGCGTCAATTATTGGGGCAATGCGATGGGCGGTACCATTTTCACCGGTAATTAGGTATTGGCGGGCTCCAACACTCTAAATGTCTTACAATGAAATAAGACCTTTGTTATTCTTATGTTACAGTGAATCTGGCGAAAGCATAATACGAAGCAATATTTCTTCGTAATACTAGTTGTTTTAGATTTTTCATCAAAGAAAACATACGTAATACGAATAAAAATCACCTTCGTAAATGCTTGCGCCATTTCCTTCGTCTTACGTGAAATTTCTTCGTACGACAGTTAGAGTGACGTTCCACAACTAATAGAAAGGCCCACGGATGAAACCTTTTACGAGGTATTTTGAGCATATGTCAGGTCCAAACAGTTTAGTTTGTTAGACAATTAAATAGTTCGTAAATTACGAAGTATCTTCTTTTTTACCTTATGTTTGCTCAAAATGCTTTGTAAACACAAGCTTCTTTTCTTCTTAAGACGCCGTAGTCCAAGAACTACACTCAAAATTCCTTTTTACAATGTTCGTACGTGATCTCACACAATTTAGCGCGAACGTGCTTTTCGTCCATAATTGTACGAAATTTTGCTCAATTTGAGTGCGAATTTGCGTCAAAATTTGTACGATTAGGTTCGCATGTTGAAATTTGTGTGAGACCACGTACAAAATTGTGCAAATACATGATTCAGAAAGTGGAAAAAGGGGTAAAGTCTAGTTGAAACCGAGCACTTTTGCACGGCTCAAACTTGCAGGTGGGAGACCGTTTTTGTGAATGTCATCTAAAAATTGATGCAAGAGGATGGGACTTGTCTCTCTTCACTTGATTTTCGACCAAATTTTCGCTCATGCTTACTTGATAGACTGATAAGAGGTCATGGAATCAACTTAAAGTTAACCCCTTCTGCCGCTTCCTGGACCACATTTAGTGTGTATTCCTCAGGACACGCACCTGGCGGCTGAGGATGACGACGAGAAGAGCGCGACTGCGGTGGCCGCGGCGGCCGTCTGGGCCAAGCTTCCTGAGCGGCCAGCCGGCGTCAAGCTGCAACCGGGGGCCGTGCTGGTGTTAGGCGAGGAAGACGTTGCCGAGGACGTCCGCGGGGCGAAAGGAGCTGCTGGCCTGCCGCGGCTCGCCACGATGGCTGCTAGGAAGACCGCCATCGTCCAGCCGCTTCCCGCTTCCAGAGGTAACACTGTAAATCAAATGGTGATACATCTCACCATCTGAGGGGTGAGACGGAACTGTCTCACCGAAAAAGGGTGATACTAAAGTGTATCACCGTAAAAAGGTCGTACACGAATGTATCACCGAAAAAAGGTCGTACTCGAATGTATCACCGAAAAAGAGTGATACTTCCTCAGGAAAACAAGGGTCCATCTCACTGATGTCTGGCCATTTTTCGGTGATACATTTGTGTACGACCTTTTTTTCGGTGATACATTCGTGTATGACTTTTTTTCGGTGAGACTTTTTGTATCACCAAAAATGGGTGAGACGTCTCACCCTTTGAATTGCAGTGAATTATCTAACAAGTGGATCGGTTACTCAGTGCTCGGCGGCTTTTCAATGTATTGACTTTCAACTCGATATTTTCAATATTGATATTTCAATATCAGTAGTGGTGTACGAAGCGGCCTTCTCCAATCGCGAATCGTATCAGGGCACATTTAATTGGAATACGAATCGAAGTGTTGAAAGGGCTAAAACGAGCACTTTTTTGCTGTTTTCAAGAAAAATAATACGAACTCGAGATTTAACCTTTTTTTTTTCGGTTTCGAACCGAATAGAATGTGGCCTGATTCGATTCGGTTTTGAAGCATTTGCACACCACTAAGTTTGGCGTAATGAAGTGACCACTCCGCAAACTAAAGTGTGTACATAGGACTCTCTTATAAGAGCATGCTTGCAAGCACACTCTTATTTACAGCATACTAGCTAGGTACACGCGAAATAAGAGTGTGCCTGGCAAGTACACGCTAAATAAGAGTGTGCCTGCAAGTACACGCTAAAATACACTCGATTAGTCCTATCTAAAAGCATAGGCCATTTTTGGTTACTTGCCAGGCACACTCTCATTTAGCGTGTACTTGCCAGGCAAACTCTATTTTAGCGTATGCCTTGCAAGTATGCTGTAAATAAGAGTGTGCTTGCAAGCATGCTCTTATAAGAGAGTACTATGTACACACTTCAGTTTGCACAGCAATCACTGAAAATCTATCGGCGTGACTTCGTGCCGTTTAAGGGGCGTGAATAAAGTGTCACGTCAAAAACGGCATGCCAGAAAAGTCATGCCAAACATCGGCGTGACTCAGAAATTCACGCCTTTTTTTGGCGTGAATTGCCTGTCATACCGGGTTTTGGCATGACTTTTCACAGAGCGCATAATTATTCATGCCAGATAACGGCTTGACTCACATGTTTGAATTTCCTGTCACGCCATTTTTTGGCGTGACTTTTTGTCACACCGTAATTTGGCCATGTGTTCGATCATAACCTTTTCAGTGATACCAATATCCGGTATTGATTATGCTTTTGATATTTGTTATTAAATCAATGTCTCAGTATTTGATGTCTCTTCACTGGTAAAACTAAAGCGTAGTTCTACGCTTCATTCAAGCATACAACTACGCTTGAAGACTCTACGCCCTTATTGAAGCGTACAACTCCGCTTCAAGGAAATTCCCCCATGCATTTAGATAGGAGGAAAGGAGCGCATAAGCTCTTGTACGCTTCAAGAAGGGCGTACAAACTGTACGCTTCACGAAGGGCGTAATACTACGCCTTAGTTTTACCAGTGTTCGCCTTTCATTCCGCTCCCATGCGCAGTGTGCCTTGAGGATTCCGAGAGCAGCGACGTCGAGGACAGCGACGACGACGTTGACGATGGCAGCTCCCGTTCAGGCGGGACCGGTTCTTCATCAGACGCGAGCAACGCACCCGGCCCGCCCGGCCCCGCGGTGCGCGTCTACTACGACGCCGCCGTGCAGCCCCACCAGGCGAGAGCCGCCAAGGTGCTGGGGTACATCACCGGCAACCTCAAGTTCATTGCCTGCGCCAAGCCGGAGAGGAGCATCTGGGGCGGCGGCGGTCGCTCCGGAGGATGCCGCGTGCACCTGTCGGAAGCCAAGTTTATTGAAGACTGAATCTCCTGTTGGGTCCACGAACACTTGTTTTCGCTAGCTGTGTAAAAGCGATGCCAAGTGCCACCTGCAGTGGCTGTGCATTTTACCCCTTGTGTATCGAAGGATCATTGACCTTAGGGAGCTGATAGCGTCGTTGCATGTTAAAGGCCTTTAATGTGGGGATGAAAGTTCCCTGGCGTTCATTTCGTGGTATGTTATGTCTCACCAACACTTAAATTTAGAAGGACCGATGTAGCTAAAAAACAACTGTTGTCGGATTAATAAATAATTATTTATTGAGTACCTAATTAATCCTGTGTTTGTGTCAGGATGCAAGGCAACGGAGTTTCATGACTATAGGACTAGTACTGACGGCAGGAAGAACACACTCTAAGATTTTTTATTTTTTTTTGTAAATTTACAACAAAACTGCTGCAAAATTTGTACCACGAATTCTTTACATTTTTTAAGTACGACAGGTTTGTATCTACAAGGTGCTCCGTAATTTAGCGGGGGATATTTTTGGGCTCACGGAGGCTCTCACCAAATACGACCATAATCATAAATTGAATGAAATAATCATCTTTTTATGGCAAAACTTGTAAAAAATTGAACTTTATTGTTCCGAATAAGATATAACGTAAGTCATCAAAGTCAATTTACACCACAAAATGTAAATAATTGACAAAGGTCTGACTGGGGAAATTGAACCCGTGATGTTTACTTGCGGCGCACTCTCTTTGCCACTGTGCTATTAAGACATTACAGGGGTCATGGTATCACCTCACCACAGCACTCTGAGCGCACCACTTCTTTTTCCCCAGACAAGGTCACGCAAATAGAACAATCGATTTTTTTCATAAATTAACAACATTGTTTGTACTTTGCAAAAAAAAAAAAAAAACCCAATGAGTTCGTTTATTGCTTTTAGTGACCGTATAACATGTATTGTACTTTGCAAAATTTATCAAGCCCATCCAAATTTTTCGTAAGTTCACAACATGTGTTGTACTTTAGAAAAGACATGAAGATCACCCAATTATAGTACTTTGCAAATAATAACTAGATAATCTTTGTTTTTTTCGTCAATTTACAACATGTGTCTTACTTGGCCTAAAACAATGACGTTATCTAACTTTTCTTTGTACATTCACAACATGCGTTGTACTTAGCAAAACGCAGAGCAGAGTTTCGTAAAGTTCCAACATGTGTTGTACTAGGCCAAAAACAATGAGACCATCCAATTTTTATTTGTAAATTTACAACATTTTTTTTAGAGTGCACAGTGTGTACGGGTTGGCAGTGTGGCCAGAAAAGTAGGCAAAAAGTAGCCCAAACACACAGGTGTGCGGTGGGCTGCATCTCCTCCTGCCTACTAGGCAGCTACTGAACAGCTGTGGCGAGAAGTCGCCTAGTAGGCAGGAGGAGATGCAGCCTGCCGCACCCCTGTGTGTTTGGGCTACTTCTTGCCTACTTACCTGGCAACACTGCGGGTTGGTTCAGCCTCACTCACCGAGCTGGCTCTGAATGGTGCTGCCGCTGTCGAGCGCAGTCTACGATTGACAACTTGCGGCCGAGCCAAACGCCGCGAGCGTATTCCACTTGTATCAGCATTTCCTTTTTTTCCTATGGAGGCCCGTGCCTGTCCCTGACGTGCCCCCCTTAAAAAAATAAGCTTCCTCGATTATACTTAATTGTCCCTACCCTTAATTCTAGGCGAAGGCGAAATGCTGATTTCCAAATTTAAATAGTGTCAAAATTTTGACCAGGAATTTTAGATTTTGTGAGTGTACGTTAACTCTGTTCGTCATTTTAGCTTGGTAAAGCAAGGGGTGTTATATATTTCAAATTTCTTGGTTCTTCAAAATTTTAAATTTTAGGTAAAAAAAACCCTCGATGCCCAACATTTTCCAAAACATTTCAAAAGTTCCGCGCTAAATCAATTCAAAAAGTAATCCGAAAACCAGATTGAAAATCACGCTGACTTAATTGGCTATTCCTTTTTCTTGTGGCTCCAAATATCAAGTAGCTGACTTATGGTAATTTCCCAAATCCTCTGTATCTCCAGGTAACAGCCCTATATAAATACAGGCAGTGTTTTGCCCCAAAGTGTGACATTGTTCAAAATTTCTCCCACTACAGGGTCTATTGATGTCATTGAGTGGTACTCCTGTGTGGCCTGAGTAGTTGTTTTGATGAATGTGTAACTTTTTATTGGCTGAGCGATTAGCGAAGCCAGTTCCTCCACTGGGGCTGGAAAGTTTTGTCTGTGTGTGTGTGTGTGTGTGTGTGTGTGTCTTTGTGTCAGCACTACTCCTCCTGAACGGCTCGGCCGATCTGTCTGAGATTTTGCAGGGTTATTAAGTATGTCCTTGGCTCGCCACACGCAAAAATTCAGCTTTCTATCTCATTCCATTCAGTCGTACTAACGAAAAAACACTAAACAAACGGCAGAAAAAGTGCAACTTTTTAGTGACTTTATATTTTAGAGACATTTTTACATGGTTTCTTATGTTTTTGAAGTTGCTGATGACGCAAATGAAATCAATTTCGACCCCTGACGAAACTTTTAACTGCGAATTAGCTACCTCGGCCCGAATATTCTAGCATAATCAACTTCGACCCTTCATCTTGAAAAAAGGGGATCGACCGACTAGAAAATTTTATTGCAGATTTCGATAGGTCTCGGCAAGACCTTTTTAGTGAGGGTCGGAAGGGGGGTCTGTGAGCCCGCCTTCATGTATTGTGAATATTGGTGCAACGGCCATGTTTTGCACATTAACTTTGGCACAGTGGGAACACAAGAGCGGGCCTCAGTCCTGATGTTACATCAATAAGTTTGCGCTTTACCTCCACGGGGTATGAGGTGCGAGGACCGAAGGCCCGAGAGACGGCCTCCGATTGGGCCAAGCCAGGTCTGGTGCGAGGGCCGAAGAAGGCCCGAGAAGAATCTGCCGGCAGGCCAAGCTAGTATGGGCCCCTGTCGAACTGAATTGCCGGCGCAGCGAAGCGGAGCTGCCTACTCGGTTCGACGGAAGGGCGCGCCCTAGCTTGTATACTTCGACCATGCATCGCGTAGAGCACTACTCATTGCCCTAATGAACCCTTAAAACAGCTTGCCGAAGGCAAGCAGGAAGCGCCGCAGGCCAAGGTGGGTGTAACGCCAGGCGTGGATTGTCGAAACTGGCGCAGCATCGCGAAGCCTGTTACGACAAGACACGGTCTGGCGTAAACTTACCTTGTTATTGCAACGTGTGACTTATTCTTACTGATGAATCACTTACCAGAAAAACGCCCAGAAAAAACCGCGAATTCGCTTAAAGTTAAATTATTGGTAAAAGAAATTTTCTTGACAGTGTTGACAACCAGAGGAGTAGAGTGACTATACCTCGGTGCGGCGGTATAATTACGACAGGCCGGATACAGCACAACAGGAGCCACGACAGGCATAGACTAGAGCTTCTGATAAGATTCCGGAATCCAATTGAGTTTAGACAGCAGCTTCACCGAAGAAGGCAGACGGAAGGCGATTCGCAATATGACGTCAAGATTGGCACTCGATCGACTATGACGTTATGGTTTGCAGGAGAGTGACGCCATTAACGGACGCGTTCTCCGTCACAGAACAAGTGGGCCGGTTACTACACCGAGTACTCACGTTCTTATCAATTATCAATCTATCGAAAAAAAAAAAATACTTGCCAAAGAACCCACTATTTGGTCAATGGATTTATAATTGAAACCTTTTAAGTCTCGGGCAAAGGGAGTGTGATTTGACGAAAGCAGTTTGACCGGAAATCATGACAACCTCTTGGCCGCCATGTTAATGTTCCCTGATAAAACCAAGCGTAGTATTGCGCCTCTTGTTCAGCGGACAAGTCTGTATGCCCTTCTTGAAGTGTACTATGCAGCGTCGTTGTACGCCTCAAGAAGGGCGCACAGTCTTCAAGCGTTGTTCAATGCTTGGATAAAGCGTAGAACTACGCCAGTGTGGGCACGGGTGGAACCGAAAAGTTAAGGGTTCCAATTCGCAGCCTTGGGTTGGCTTCACACACTGACCGTCACAGGTTTATTTTTAATTTTATCAAGAAACTATTGTAACTTTACAGATGTTAGCGGTAATGTCCGAAGTGCCGGTAAACCTAACTTTACCTAAGGCAATGTGCAACAATGCATCTGTCACTCGGATACGTCCACTCCACTGCAAAGCATACGCTACTCCGCTGATGGAATCGTTTAATGATGCCAGACGAATTCGAGAAAATCGGGACCCTCGCTGGGCAGGGGAAGCGTAATGAGAAGATTTTCTTTTGTAGGATGCAAAACTGTTGTCAAAAATTTGACGCGGGCCTCTTGGTGTCATGCGTGCACGCAGTGCCCAAACCTTTCTTCACCTTTTCCGAGAGACCTTAGGATGCAGAGGTTTAGTCCAAGTGTCAACTGACACTTCATTTTGCATGTCAAGTGAGTCACATGAAAGACGGAGGAAGCACTTCAGAAGCCCTGACGACGACAATCCGGTTAAATCCTATCTTATCTGTTGACTCTACCGCTATTTCCTCCCGCCAGGGTATAAGTAAGTCGCTGCCAAATCTGGTCCACTCGTTGACGCAGGAAGCCGGACAACAGAGGTACGTGCACTCAGGAAGATCAGCGCACAGTGGGACAGAATATTAGTGGAGGCGGCCAGAACCAAGGGGAAATAGGCTTCAATTTCAGTGTATCTTTTCATGAATTTTGAAGAATTTCAATGAATTGCGGTGAATTTCAATGAATTGCGGCGAATTTCCATGAATTGCAATGAATTTTATGCGAATTTCGAGAAAATTTAGCGTCAAGTTCGTTGAATTTTAGTGAATTTTCATGAACTTTGGTGAATTTTCATGAATTTAAAT
Source organism: Stenchaetothrips biformis (assembly GCA_030522485.1). Lineage (NCBI taxonomy): Eukaryota > Metazoa > Arthropoda > Insecta > Thysanoptera > Thripidae > Stenchaetothrips > Stenchaetothrips biformis. The sequence continues at coordinate 6,090,814 of CM060095.1, read as the reverse complement.
GATTTTGTTTTCAGAAAATTTTTGTTACTGCGCGTAGAATTTGTTAAATGATCCCGGAATTCGGAAGCATTCCAGCAAATTTTCACATGAATTTCGATGAATTTCAGCCAGTTTTCACATGAATTTCGATGAATTCCAATGAATTTTAATGGAATTTCATGAATTTGAATTTCAGTGTATAATTTTCGTGAGCCTATTTCCCCTTGGCCAGAACTCAGGACGCGTTCAGAGCTCAAGTTTCGCTAAGTGCGACTTGAACCGAACGTCCGATCCCTCTAATGCATTCTTCGTTTGGGTTTGAATCAATTGTAAGGGTCACGCGTTCGGTTCAATTCCTGTGAAACGATTCTAGAGCTCAAAACCCGTCTGGGATTTTGTCCGGCTCAACTGGCCCACTCTACAAGCTGAACTGTGTGTATCGCACACTCCACTTGCGGGGCCTGCATGCGCCCATTTCACAGTGCAGTGTGCTTGTCATGCACACTCCTAATAATGTGCTTAGCTCTCTTCCTCGGCATGCTCTCTGTTCCCAGTAATTTTCCCTGTTTCAACAGAATTTGAAAAAAAACAAAAAAACCTCCATCAGCACGGTTATAACGTTGAAATTTGATCATGTTGCACTCTATATTTTATTTTCAGAGGAAGAATGCAGTTTTGCGCGGTTCTTGCTCTGCTTGGGGCAGTGGCTCTATCCCCAGCTGCCCAAGGTAAGTCCATAAGCAGTTCTCATCAAAAGGTTGGACTTCTCACCCTTGAAGCACTGTGAAAAATGAGGAGCAAGGTCTGCCAATTCTGGAGCAATTTCCTACTGTGGGGGTAAAGCGGGGAAGAAAAGAACAGGGTAAGAAAAGTATAGACCCTCGTGTGACCTACTGCAACCCTCTCAACATAACTTCGACAGAGATTTCACTTCCAGACAATGTTTAGTTAAAAAGACTGGTCAAGGGTTGGCCCAAAGTTTAGGAATCAGCTCCATTAAAGGTGTACTTTTTTCACCCTGTACTTTGCTTCCCGAACTTACCCCTCCCCTGGGCGACGTTGTGCACTGTTCACTAGGTTACAGCAGCCACCGAGCGTACAGCACGCACTGTAGACAGCGGAGTCCATGAGGGTGCATGTACACAGTGCGTTCTGATTTACTTACAATTAATCCTGTACCTTATCAGGACACGGTAGCTGCTGTGCACCCTGAGTACAGCGCACGTCGTCGCCTCGAGTACAGCGGAAAGTGGCCAGTGTGGCAAAACAGAGCAACTCCTTGCACAGTCCCTACAACGCAGTATAGGGGGTCATAACACAAACAGTAGTTGGACGCCCGAAACTAACCATGCACTTTGTTGCTCTCGTGTGCGTGCTCCCTACACGCATGGTTCTGTGCTGCGTACCAGGAGTAAACGGGCAGTCAGAAATGAATGATAAAAAGGTACCGTTCAAAGACAAGTGAATATGAGGCACCATCGGAGACATCGGAGACACCGACGTTTCCTGAAGAAATGGCTACGATAGGCCTAATCCTTTAATTGCCAAAGGTCGATGGCTGCATTTTAAAAGCGGCGACTATTTTTTGTGACAATGACGTTACTGAGACACTGGCTGCCTGCAGAAACCCCCACGACAGCCTTGTCCGTTCACGGCTCCAGGTCTATGGCTGTACTGTAGCTACTTGTTTTGTGACATGACATCGCTTTTTTCTACAGGGAGGTCAGCCGTGATTGGTCTGAGTGGAGACGACACTCGACATGGGATTGCAGTTTTGTACGGCAACCTAGGTGGCAACCAGGTACAGTCCTAGAGGGAGGTCTTTGTCTGCACAGCTCAATCCACAGTGATAAAACGAAGGCATAAAAAACAACACCCTGCATGGGCGTGATAAGAAAATGCCTTTGGAAACGTTCTGTAAGGGCAGAAATTTTATACGTTTCTTTTACCAGTGCTCCTACCCACTTCATTTGTGCCTTTCTGGTTTTGAAATAGACGAAGGTGCTTCTGCATCACGTAGTTCTCTGGTTAAATTAGTGAATAATCGTCAATTGAAGGAGTTCGCAGAGAAGTTCTTCCAGTGTCACGTTTGCCATAAGTATCACTTCGCTGTCTTTTTTCCACAGGTGGAGTTGAGTCGCTACCACGCGGATACTTTGATCCAAACACGCTTCGCTCGCACTGCGATTGAAGTCGAGATCCGGAACAATGGGGCGGCAACGAACACCACAGTTCCGTTCGCGATTCCCGAAAATGCCATGCTGGTAACCTTCGAAATGTGAGTTCATAACTTTTTCATCGATCATCATATGTTGGGATTCCTCCGTACCCTAGACATTCTGGAGAACAGTCCTTTTCTCTGGTCGACCGTCTGCTTTGTATCTCCTATGCCCAACTGATGACGCTTCACGCGGAAAATCCAGTGGCAAGTTTTCTTGCGACAAAATTGGCGAGCCTTTTTGAATGTCAGAGCCTTGACTTGTAATCTTCAGTCAACAGTCAACTATCGTTTGATTGACAACTTGTTATCTCGAGGACCTGACAGCCAGCTTGGGCCAAATGAAAGTTAAACTAAAAAGGCCGTTGAAGCTTCGAATGCCTCTGCTGTTTGGGATCAATCTGTCGATTTCTCCTTATATTTCTTTTTTTTACTCGTTCTTTACACACAGAGAAATGGATAGTGGTATAGTATAAAGAACGACTATTATGCTCAATTTTTTTTAAAAGGATATGATTTATCTCAGAACTTACAACATCCACAGAAAAGACAATAGTATGAAGTCCAACAGCCCGTCAGTAAATCGTAAACGGATTGTTTTTCGACTCACAATGGAAAATATTGAGAAAACGAACATAAAAGAGACGCGATTTGAGTAGCTTATCTAAAACTAACCTCTTTTCAAATCCGAATATCTTTTGTTCAATAATGATCGGGTTAAACCAATCATTACGAAAAGGAACACCGATATTCACTTGTTAGACAACCTGGGACGTATTTCACTAGCCAGGGGAAGGCCTTCGGCCTCGATGCTGAGCTGGCTTTTTTTGCAGATGCAAATGCATGTTGGCCTATAGAGTTGCACCGATAGAGCTTGGCCTAAAGAGCTGGGCCTATACATATATGAATATGGTAAAAATAAATAGAGGAAGATACCTCTAGTAAACTAAAGGTATCCGGGGGGAGGGGGGGCAATGACAGCAAAAGACGCACAATGAAAAATTTGGAGAATTATCAGGTCAAAGAGTTACTTGTATGGGCAAGTTCCTCAATGGTACCAAACAGCATGAATTTACAAACTCGCGACATGTTTAACGCTGATGTCTAGTCTTTCATAATACGTATAATTTCAAATAGTATAATTTCATAATAAGATGTATATAGCACAGCACAAAATCAGTTGTCAATTACCAACCACTTTTAATTAGCAAAATTGTAAAGAACGAGTCTTCTCGTCTTAATATCAAATTTTTGATATTATACAGCATTTTGACTTTTGCCCTTTCTTTACTCCTTGTTATTTTTTGTTTTGTCAGTGATGACAGCAATGGGAAGGTGCACCAGGCTCGGCCCATGCTAAGGGATGCCCTCGTCATTGACTCTGCATCGACCTCGTCGAAAATTCAGTACGTATTACCTTGACTCTAGTGCTCCTGTTCAGTGTAAACACAGCTGCATACGCATAATGGGCCAGAAGACAATTGGAGACGCGTTTTGAGCTCCAGAGTCGCTAAACAGGACTCGAACCAAACATCAATGGATTCCTTGTTCGGAGAGCAGTCCATTGGTGCGGGGACACACGTCCAGAATTTTGGCCTCCTGCGATGCGCCCTTCATATTTTCCTACCCCTGTCACGCAGAGCACGCAATGTGGAGGCCTTTGACGTGGACATCGAGCTTGCCGGAAGCGGCAGTGTGGTGCTGCGCGTCGTCTACGAGGAGCTTTTGACCAGGCAGCGCGAGAAATACACAAACGTGCAACAAATTTGGCCCGGTCAGGTACGTAAAATATCCGTCGCACAGTGGGCCAGAAGACCGGCTCAGGTGACCAAAACTGTAGACGCGTTTTGAGCCTTAGAGTCGCTAAATGGGGATCGAACTGAACGTGTGACCTCTCCAATGGATTTCTCGTTCGGGGAGCGATCTATTGGTGGGGCTGCACGTTCTGTTCGAGTCTCATTAAGCAACTCAGGACGTCAAAACCTGTCCGGGATTTTGACCACCCGCGATTGTGGCCCACTGTACGTCCCACGATGCGCTGTAAGATTGAATTATCTTTGGCTCTCGTAGTACAGACGATGTTTGGTAAGCACGCTGTGCGGCTAATGATCTTGGTCAAAAGCACTGCGTACTTGCTTACCAAGAACACAGTGGTGATTCGCCGTAAAATAAGGTGGAGGAATAACTGGCCCCAATGCAGGAAGTTTTATTTAATTGTTCTCTGACCAGACTGTCGCAGATCTGAAGCTTACTGTGCGCATCAAGGAATCTTCACCCATCAATAGCGTGAACTTCACCTTCTCCACAGAGTCTGGTAGGATGAACGGAAAGACACTTTATTTTCTGTACAGCAACTAGAAAAGGGGGGGGACATAATTCATCACGGCATTTCTAAATTCCACGTTTCATTGCAAAAACGAGTCTGCGAAAACATAAATATCCTCCATCGCAAAACACACGGTAAAAACGGTTCCTGGTTTTCCTAGGAACTCCCTGGAGATTGCCTAAGTCTTTTCTACAGACTTCCTGCGAAAAACGGGAACCGCTTTTACCGTGCAAGTCTACAAAAACATAAAATATCCTCCCTACATATTTGTAAAAAAAAAAAGTATTTCTTGTTTTTTTTTATTTTTCAGCTAACAGCGTTGTGACGACGTTATTGGATCAGCTGATGTCCGTGGTGAACGTGAGCGACTCCGAGGTGCTTCTGACTCTGCAGCCCACTGTGCGGCAGCAGCAGGAATTGGCAAGCAGTCTGGGCCAAGACCCAGAGGTCGGAGCCGCTGGTCAGTTCAACGTCATGTACGACGTTGCGCGCTACCCAACAGCCGGCGACATTGTGGTGAGTACACTTCCCAAAGAGTCTACGAAACGTTTACTTCATGACCGTGAAGAAAATAGGAAGGCATTCTAAAATTGCTTCTTCTTATAATGAAGAAATGCTTCGTATAACGAAGGATTTTGTTTCATAATGCTAAGCGTGTCCTCCAAGATTTAACAATGCCCTCGTTTACTTCGTATAGTTTTTACTGTGCACTGAATCCTTTTGAACAATTAATTCAGATGACCAGCTGTACCCTCATACCTCTTTGTGGTAAAAAGGTGGAATGTTGCTAAAACTGTCATTGACTTGAATCGTTTGCCGCACAGAAAAAAGGTATCGCTTCGTAATACGCATTAAGTTAACGAAGGGATTGTAAAATCTACAAAGAAATGCCTTGTATTATGATAATATAATGGACCAAAATCCTTCGTAATACAAAGCAGTTCTTCACAATATGAAGCAATGCTACTATTCCCGACAATTTCTCTATTTTCTAATAAGTTACGAAGCAGATTCTTTGTGGGCTTTTTTGATTGCACAAACACTAAATGCTACGTACAATTTTGTACGAGACATCTCAGTTCTTTGTGCAGAATAACTTTTCGTAGAATTTTCGCACGAAAAACTGCAATTTTTGTTCAAAATCGCAAACAAACTTGTACGAGAAGTTCATCTACACATAAAACTATAACGCCTCGTACATAATTTGTACAAAAACGTATAGGGTGCATGCTCTGCAAACTCAACAGTGTACTCAGTACACTCTGTTCATCGTGCACTCACAAGCACACTGCAACGAGAGTTAACTCAAATGAGCACACTTCCAAGAGAGTGTTCTCAGATGAGTACACACCTAAGCACGCCTAGCAGTACATGCAGGTGTAGGTGTGTACTCATCTGAGTGCACTCTCGTGGGGCACACTAGCGGCTAACGCAAAGTTTGTTGCTGCAGGTTCGTGATGGCTTCTTCGCGCACTTCTTTGCGCCCTCGCAGCTCCAGGCCATTCCCAAGTACGCCCTCTTCTTGCTCGACGTCAGCGGCTCCATGCAAGGCCGAAAGATTCAGCAACTCAGTGACGCGATGGTGACCATCCTCGGTCAGCTGGGCGCTGACGACGTCTTCACCGTCATTGAATTCTCAGATGGCAACAAGGTAAGTTCTCGGACTAATGCTGAGCAACCCTAGTCTCGAGGCAGCACGCGCACAGTGGGTCAGAAGACAGGCGCAGGCGGCCAAAACGCAAGACCCGTTTTGAGCGTCAAACGGAACGTGTGACCCCACCAATGGATTCCTCGTTCGGAGAGCAGTCACACGTCGGTTCCAGCCCCATTTAGCGACTCTGCAGCTCGAAACGCGGCCATCCACAGTGTTGGCCACCTGCGCCGGTCTCCTGGCCCAGTGTGACACGTAGTCTTAGGTCACGCTCACAACCGACAACGGATACCTTAATATGAACGAATAACAATTTTTTCACAGATGTGGGACCTAGGATATTTGCCTGCGCCGACCGCCGGAGCGAGCACGACCCCGGTCCCGGCATCCCCATGCAACATTTACTCCTCCCAGTACATCTCAGAGGCGCAGCAGCGAGCTAGTTACATGTCTGCCGGTGGTGGTAAGAACGAGCTCAAAATATTATCTGGTTTACGTATATTCTGGTTTTATTTTCACGATGCGTTCTTCGTCCCGTTAACCTTACCAATTATTTTAAAATTAGAACGAAATTTCAATTGCAACACTTTTTGTCGTAGGCACTGCCATGCTGGGCGGTCTGCAGCAAGCCATTGCGTGCGCCGGCTCTAATGTCGCTGGTCGGGAGCCCATCCTTGTCATGCTGACTGACGGCATCCCCAACGAGTCCACCGGCCAGATCCTGAATGAAACCGCCGCGGCCAACTCGTAAGTGGCTTGACTCTCTGTCAACTAACGAATATGACGTCATATTCGTGACAATGCGAATTTGGTCTTGTTCGTTTGATTACGATGTCACGTCTGTTTGAAGGAGAAACGGCCGTGTTATTGGGGTTTCGCTTGAACGTGAACTTGGACTAATTAACATTCAAAACCACTGAGAATGAAGGAGTCTTGAGCGATATCAAATTTCGGGCGAGGTGACCTTTATCACCCAAATTTGGGTGAGCTTTTTTTCCTCTCCCAAATTTTGGTCAGGAAGGTTTCCTCACTCAAATTTGGGCGATAAAGGGTGTATCAGCTACCTGTGCAGCTAGACAGTATTATCACCCAAATTTGGGCGATAAAATGATTGTCGCCCAAATATAGGTGATGAAGAATACCACTTCACTCATAATTTTAGTCCTTATAATGACTCTTTCACGCTCAATGACGTCACCTGACGCTGATTCTTGTGCTAAACCATTGCTTTGCTGGCCCAACCACAGCCGCAACGAGGATCCCAACGACCTCGTAACGTCCATCTTTACCATGGCACTGGGCAACGACGCTGACATCGGTTTCCTTCGTGAGTTGGCGCTTCGCAACGGAGGAAAGTTTGCACAAATCTATGAATCCGGAGACGCTTCTGTACAACTGCAAGATTTTTATAAGAGCATCTCTTTACCTCTGCTCATCGACGTGACGGTCACTTTCAACTACCAACAGGTGAGTAGATGGTGCACATCGAGTCAATATTATTTCCTCTATTCAATGAATGCGAGAGGATATGCACTCTCAAAACCAGTGACCCTAATATTACTTCTGTTACGCTTTCTGACGCCTCAAAATTGTCGAAAATCACTTGTAGATAACCAAATCCCTGAACAGACCAAAACAACTGATAACTAAACAAAATCCTGAAAGATTCGGCTATGATGCTACTATATTACGCGGACTACTACCTGACCTGACTGTGACGCAGGCTGTGAAGGAGTCGGTCACGCAGAAGGATTTCCGCACCTACTTCTGGGGTTCTGAACTCGTCGTGGCCGGCCGCATCATGCCTGGGCAGGGCGACGTGCTCTCCGGCCTGGTCACGGCCACTGGCTACGGTGGCCAGAACGTCACCTACCCCATCCAGGTAAGGCTTGGTGCGCCTTGTCGGGAGCCGCGTCTACTTAACAAAAATCAATTGATAATACCGACGAGCAAGTTGAATGCGAAACTTATCAGAGGCGACAAGTTGTCCAATATTTGACAGCTCTGTCAATGTCAAATATTCACGGCAAAAGTAACGCCCGGGATTCCCAGACGCATCATGCCAAAAAGGGTCTTTTTTCCAGGCGCTGCCTGGGAATCCCAGGCGGTACTTTTGCCGTGTTGGGGCCAGAAGACCGGCGTCGGCGGACAAAACTCTAAATGCGTTTTGAGCTCCAGAGGCGCTATACGGGACTCCACCAATGGATTGCTCTCTGATCGGGGAACCAATCGGTGGGGTCACACGTTCGGTTCCAGTCCAGTTTAGCAACTCTGGAGCTCAAAACGCGTTCAGAGCTTGGGCCGCCAGCGCCATTCCTCTGCGTCCTGAGTCGAGAGCTGCATTTTTGTCAACAGAAATTAACTTAATAACTTCTATGAGGATTCAACCTAAAACACATCAGCCGTCAAATATTTTGACTCGTTACATGTTGCAACAGGCCTTGAACGGGACGGACCATTGGATTCCTCGTTCAGAGAGCAATCCATTGGTGGAGTCTCACGTTCGGTTCGGTAGGGACTCTGGAGCTTCAAACCCGTCCGGGACTTTTGACCGCCTCCATCGGTCTTCTGGCCCACTGTGTATTGTTGATGGTTGACTTACCCTTATCACTCACATGCTATGGCAGGTGACCGCGCAGCCCAGCTGGCAGCCGGAGTCTCTGGGTGGCCAGGCCAACTCCGAGCGTCTGTGGGCCTTCCTGTTCACTAAGCAGCATCTGGACCAGGAAGTGCTGGACGGTCCCACCAGTGCCGCTGCCAAAGCTTCCATTGATATGGCTCTGCTGGTAAGATATTTTACATGCAGCTACCGGGGGAGGAACAGCTTGAATTTTGGTGTACGTTTACGTTTCACCTTGAACTAAAAGAACGTTGAGGTAACGCTGAAATAAAAATTAAAGTAACGTAATTTAACGTTAAAATAACGTTGAAGTAACGTTGAAATAATTTGAATTTGAACGGCGCACCAAGTTTTTCGAAGTTGTTTGCCCCTTGGCAGCTCCTTTGGATTAAAAAATGATGAACAATGAACCTGCGTCAGTTATATTTCAGCATTAGTCATAGTTCCTTTTGCCGTCTTTAAGTTAAAACCTGAGTCTAAGGCTGAAATTGCCGGGACCGACGGAACGTGAGCAGATCAACTTGCATGGTGTTTGACTCCGGTGTAAACGATTGAAGAGAAGTCCTGCGTTCCGCCTAGACTGTATTCGTCTGACATGTTTTCTCTTTCCGTGCAGTATTCGTTTGTCACGCCGCACACCTGCGTCGCTGTGGACATCATCAACCCTTACATAGGTATTCACCACAATGCATTCACATCGGAGGATTCCCAGACCTTCCGTCATTTTATGGTTGGAGGCTGCACTGTTTACCCCCACTGACATCAGTGCGTCTCAGATATGCTGCCACTCTTGGGTGGTTCTTGCTTGATTTTATCGATTGTTTTCGTCTTCGTTTCAGCGCCTACTATACCACCCCAACCAACAACTGCGAGTCCGGCTCGGCCCACCACGCCCCCTGCCCCCTCAAGCCCGACCATTCCAACTAGCCCCTCTCCCCCTCCAAGACCCTCTTCCTCTGTTGGCCCCCCAACGCCTCCTACCCCTGGCAACTCTGAAAGGAATAACATTATCAACATTGGTTCCATCTCCGTTGGTTCCATGACCGTGAATGGACCGTTGATTCAATTCAACCTTCGACGATAGACCTTCGGCGGCCTAGTCACTCATGCAAGAATTTGAACGTGTGACAGGACAAATAGGCTACTTAACCGTGAAACGATAGTTCATATGTGTATTGTTTACCCTGGGTTCTAAAACTTACGTAATAAAACAAGTTTGGAAGCATCTTGTCTTTTCCTTTGTTCACCTTACTATCTACCACACTGTACTATTCAAAAAAGTACAGGACCTCTTTTTTGAAAGTCCTTCAGTTCGTGTTAATTTTTTTTTTTTTTTTTTTTTTTTTTTTGCAACTGTTTTACGTGCAAATATGTGTGCGTCTTTGGGACTATTCCAATATCGTGAAACAGATGAAGTTCTATGCTTGCAAACTTGAACCTGTCCGCGCACGCTAGAAACCTTACGAAGTCTTTTTGAGCATATGTACGGTACAATCTATTTAGTTTGTTAAACGAAGAAATAGTTCGTAAGTGACGAAGTATTTTCATTGTAATGTTATATATGCTCAAAACACTGAAAATCTGTCGGCGTGACTTCGTGCCGTTTTAGGGGCGTGAATAAAGTGTCACGCCAAAAAACGGCATGACAAAAAGTCATGCCTAAAATCGGCGTGACTCAGAAATTCACGCCAATTTTTGGCGTGAATTTCCTGTCATGCCGGTTTTCGGCATGACTTTTCTCGTAAAACGCACTGCCATTCACGCCACATGACGGCGTGACTCACATGTCATGCCATTTTTCGGCGTGAATTTCCTGTCACGGCAATTTTTGGCGTGACTTTTTGTCACGCCATTATTTGGGCATGTGTCCGACCGTAACATTTTCAGTGAATGCTTTGTTAAAACAAGCCGCTTTTCTTTGTAAGGACCGAAATAGTTTGTAAGGGATTTTTCAGTGCGCTTCAATGCGTGGACCAAAAGGAGCTCCACACTTCGCTGCACCACGACAGCTCCTGGGTGTTAGGCAGCACATCAGGCGGCGGCGATGGTTTGGTTGCGGGGCCTCCAGGCGCGGGCGTTGCCTCAGGCGCAATGGACAGCTATCTGATGGTTCGTTGCCTAGCCGACTTCAGCTTGTTTCCAGTGCGCCAAAGTCCAGTGGATTATCAACAATGACGGATCCACTTCCTCCGCATCGCGCAGCAAAACTGTCCATTTCCGGCACATCCAAACAGGAAATGATGCCTGAAACCCTGCCTCATCATCAGCGCCAATGGGTCTCACGCTCACGTGTCAAGAGACCTTTAGCGTTGAGTCAGAAACGACAACGAACACAGGACTCAGACCTCAAATGCAAGCAATGTTAAGCCTGCAGCAGTCACCCTCTAAACTCGTGTAAATTTTGTGAAAATGTCAGAAACATGACTGAAATCCTGATGAAAATTCGCCTGCCTCTGAAAGCTGAGATTCTGCAAACTTATTTTGCAGAACTTAGGCCATGAATATGTCAAAATAAGTTTCCATAATTTCAGCTTTCAGAGGTGCGCGAAAATTTATCAGGATTTCAGACATGTTCCGGACATTCTGGCAAACAAACGAACTTTTGAAAAAGGGGGGGGGGGGGAGGTACGGGCCGCCTCCGCTTAGTAAGAATACGCCATGGAAGCATCACGCATACCGGATTGGACAAAGATGAGTCGAATGTTTGTACAGCCGCTTTGACTTGCCAGCTAAAATCAAAACGCATGTCAGCATCTGAAGATACGAAATGCCTGGCCTGGCACTGATTGCAACGGACATGCAGATGTGGACCTTGCGATGTTCTCAGTGTGCATGGTTCTGTGCTGCAAGCCTGTCGCATCTCTAGGCGTAAGTCTCTTCTTAAAGCTCTTGTTCTCTGAAATCGCTCCAACTTCAACTCAAAATCCGTTTAGTTCCAAAACTGAATATTCTATTCCAACGAAAAATCTGTTTAGTTCCAAATCTGACCTTTTTAGTTGTTTTATTCCAAAACTGACCAATCTTTCTACCAATGGGCGCAAAAGAAAGCTGACGGTTGACTAAGAGCAATTATTAGTTTTACTTTGCTGTCTGCAGAAAATTTTATGATGAAAATTGTAACACTGCTTTGCGTAGACTTGCTTTATTAAGAACAAGGAGGGTCCAATGCATCGACTTAACTAGCATGCATGCACCTCTGTCACCTAGAAATAAAAATAGTTTAATACTCGATGATTACTCTCCGATTCCGATGCCTCGGAAATCTGTTTTCAGAGTGTGTTAACGATAGAAGTTACTAAAATCTCGTACAGTCTGTCTTTCCTTCGGTTCTCGCATTTTCCACTTGGTGTTTCCGTACTGTTCCACGCCTCTCTCTGACGCAGCGCAGGAGCTGCGGAGCTCTGCTGTTTCTAGTGTGGGCAAGAGTTGCCCCGGTTAGGGGACTGTTGTTTGGGCGCGAAATGGGTGCCTTGCATAGTCCGTGACCTTGCACCCCTAGATAAAGAAAAGCTCCGCCTGCTGCAGCCTGACTCCGAACAGCGATGGAGTCGATCCGTCCTCTTGACGCGTTCTGTGTTGTACAGTGGGACAGAAGACCGGCGCAGGCAACCAAAACTCTACACTGGTAAAACTAAAGCGTAGTTCTAAGCTTCATTCAAGCATACAACTACGCTTGAAGACTCTACGCCCTTATTGAAGCGTACAACTACGCTTCAAGGAAATTCCCCCATGCATTTAGATAGGAGGAAAGGAGCGCATAAGCTCTTGTACGCTTCAAGAAGGGCGTACAAACTGTTCGCTTCACGAAGGGCGTAATACTACGCCTCAGTTTTACCACTGTAGAAGCGTTTTCAGCTCCAGAGTCGCTGAACAGAACCGAACGTGTTACCCCGCCAATGGATTCCTCGTTTGGAGAGCAATCCATTGGTGGGGTCACACGTTTGATTCGAGTCCCACTTAGCTACTGTGGAGCTCAAAACCCGGATTTTGACCACCTCCACCGGTCTTCTGGCCAACTGTGTGCTGGTGCGAGGAAGACGGGATGACGAAGCCACGGTTCGGAATCAGACAACTGGCTTTGCAGATGCAGCGGCTCGTGTACACTCTGTTGCTGGCGGCGGCCGCGTGCGCCGTCACCAGCGCCACCTTCGCCAAGCACCGGCAATTGGCCGCCCAGAACGTGTTGCTGCCCACTGTGCAGTGGCCCGCGCAGAGCTACTACGTGTCGCCGGGTCAGCGCTACATCTACATCAACGGCCTGCCCTGTAAGTGAAAATTGTGTCACGAAGCACAGTTGGCCTGACGACCGGCGCAGGGGGCGCGTTTTGAGCTGCAGATTCGCTACACTAAATACAGAAAGGTGAGACTTCTGACTCTGAAAGGGGTGCTCCTGAAATGTAAGACACAAATGTATGACCGAAGAAAAGGTTATACACGAATGTATGACCGAAGAAAAGGTCATACACGAATGTATGACCGAAGAAAAGGTCATACACGAATGTATGACCGAAGAAAAGGTCATACACGAACGAATGTATGACCGTTGTACAGGTCATACACAAATACGACCGAAAAAGGGCGATACGTACTTTTTTTTATCACCGATGAAGGTTGATATATCCCCAAGCTAAAAAAGGGCCAGCCTCGCTAATGTTTGACCTTTTTTTCGGTCATACATTTGTGTATAACCTTTTAACGGTCATAGTTTTTGTATTGCTAAAAAATAGTCCCATGTCTCACCTTTTGAATTTCAGTGTAAACAAAATTCGAAACTGATCGTATGACCCCACCATCGGAGTCATCGTTCGGAGACCAATCCAGTGGTGGGGTCACACGTTTGGTGCGAGTCCCATTTAGCGACTCTGGAGCTCAAAACGTGTCCGGGATTTTGCCTGCCTCCGCCCGCTGTGCGGTGCGAGATCTTCATCTCGGTACGACTATTTATGGGTTCAGTCGACCTGAAATAAGGTGTGTTAGGTTAGGTGTAAGCGCGAAGGCGGATCCAGAATCTGCCCCAAGGAGGGGCAAAGTAGTGCTTGTTGGCTGCTTGCAGGAGGAAAGGGTCAATTTTTTCCTTCTTTGGCTGAGGGCCCAGTGCACCACCTCAGAATCTGCAACTCTGCAACCCGCAGGGTAGGCCTAGGCAACATTTCAACGTATCTTTGCGAACACGGACAGGAAGCATAAATATGTCAAAAGATGAAAAGTCGTGAGGGCTTAACTAGTATTTTAACACCTCCAATCACCAATTATTAAAATGAGAACCATCATAAATTTGATTTGCTTAGTGGGAACGTAACCTTACATGTCGTATTGAGGTTCTGTAGTTGGCAAGACAAAGATAAAAGTCGGGTGCAGTTCAGAAACGTTGTGTGTATATGAATGGTCGATCTAGCCGGTACAAGAGGTTGCACCTGTTGCACCATGTGGGAAAGGAAATAATTGTCGAAATGCATAAATTAAAAATGCTCTGATGGCTCCCAGGAGATGTTGTGTGTGCGAATAAAAAGGAAATCGGGAGGACTTCACTTTCACGGCTATGTAACAAATATATCAGACAATCGTGGGGGTTACTGACCAAACTAATGTACCGGGTGATGTAAATAATAAACATTAAATTGTGTCAACATAAAATAGGCAACAAAGCTGTGAAAGTACTCGAGAACAATTGTTGCAGTGGATTGTTGAAGTAAAGGGCTTGGATATTAATGTTTTGCGCTCAGAGAAGAATATCCTGGTGTGCAGTGACCATTTTAAACCCGAGTAGCAAGCCCTAAGAAACCTGCTGCCAAGGGCACTACCATGTCAGTACAACAGCTAAATTCGAGTACCAGCTGTGCAGGTTACTCTTAATGATACAATTTAAATGTTGTTGCTACTGGTTACAATATTGGCAAAATTCCAGTCTGCTGGTGGACCCTTCAACAACTCTACCATAGAGGAGAATATCTTAAGAATTGACGAGCTCACAGTCATACCACCAACAACACCACCCTACAAGCAAATATCTCAAGAAGTGACGAGCTCTCAGAGAAAGCCACCGACTCCACGCTAGAAGAGCGTCACTAAGTCTTGGAAATGATTTGCCTTACACTGTAAGTGGGTAGCATTGGTTCGAAGTCATACCTCTCAAGAAATCATGAACAATTTGTATAATGTATTTTCTACGTGGGGTTTACCACATAGTATAGTAACGGATGATGAATCTTCCCTTTGTAGTAACCAGTTCAAAGATTTCTGTGCAAATCTCAATGGCACACACTAAATGTTTATGGAGAATTTTGTACGTGGTGATGCATGATTTTAAACCTGCGTCACTTTTTGCATAATATCGTGCACAAATTTCCATAAATTTATGCATTTTTACGCATAATTTTATGCAAATTCCCTGTATGCACAAAATCGTGCAAGTGACACGTACAAAACTCTACATAAACGGTTAGTGTGCATGCTATTGCATAGTCCTAAGTGTCCTTCCCCTATAAATGGCCAGGCGGAAAGGGCTGTGGATATTTGTAAAACTGTTCTCAAGAAGTAAGCGTTGGACTCGTGCACAATGCCGCTGAACCATCGCTTTTTTAGAGTTTTATTCACTCATCGGAATACTCCTTGTCGTACAATGACTAAAAAGTCTGCCAATCAAATGTTGCTGGGGTTCCAACCTCGCACTATGTTGACTCAGTTGGTGCCTGGTAAGGTGAAACCTACGGTATCTAGTCCTTTTAACTCTAGTGATGTAGTCATTTTGACAATCAATCATCAAAAGATGATAGGAACAGCAGTTAAGGTCGCAGCAGTAGCTAGTAAATGTTAATGGTATTCAAAAGAAACCACATGTAAATCAAATGGTTTTAAAAAAGTGATTGTCTGTGACTTTAGTCTGAAGGTTTTTACTTGTTCAATTTTTCTTTCTTATGTTGTATTACTGTCCAGAGTTTATCTTATTCCACCTCCTGGAGGGTGACATGTATTAGTCTTAAGTTGGCAACATGTTCTAGTCTCAAGTTGGAAACATGTTCTAGTCTTAAGTTGGTAACGCTGAGTATTCTGGAAGGCTGTGCTGTAACCTTTAAAATAGGGATCTCTTGTAATGCTCGTCTCTTCTGGAATAAACCGTCACTCTCTCAAGAACCCTGAGTCTCAGTCAGTTCACCCTCGCCCTGAGTCAGACACGACACCGCTCCAAGAACACGTCACAAGACAACGAATACGGAAAGGAACGTCCCTAAATGCGATGACAGATAATTGGTGACCATTTCCGACCAGCAGAGCGGGTTAGAAACAAGCTACAATTTTTCATGAAAGTGGAAACTTGGGCTCAGCCTTGAGTATTGACTCCTCCTTGTATAGGGATGATGTATTGCCTTGCCTACATTTTACTCATTTCAGCCGGTTTTCTCCCCTGCAGATGCCATCCTAGGGGAGCAGCAGCAGTACCTGCCCGCCGCGAGCGTTGGTGCTGTTTCTTCCGTGTACACAGTGACGGGGGGTCAGTCTGGCGTCCAACCGCCTGCAGGCGGCGTGAACCCAGCGTCCGACCCACCTGCGACTTCCTACGCCTCCGTTGCCCCCGTGCAAGCACAAACCGTCGTCGAGAGTCCGTCAACATACGTAGCCCCTGCTCCGGCTCCTGTACCAGCCCCTCTTCCTGATCCCGCCCCTGCTCCTGAACCAGCCCCTGCTCCTGAGCCAGCCCCGCTGCCTGAACCAGCCCCTGCTCCTGAGCCAGCCCCTCTTCCTGAGCCAGCCCCTGCTTCCGAACCCGCTCCCACCACTCAGCCAGCTGCTGTTCCCGACCTGACTCCTGACTTGAGCCCGGGACTCTCTGCTTCGGCTTCCACTGCAGAGCGCGGACTCTCACCCCTCCCTGAACCTGCACTGGGCACAGCTTCCACCCACAACGCGGGAGAATCGACCATCCTCGTCACAGCCGGCAGCCCGAACGGAGCGCACAGTAAGTCAAATCAGACATAATCGGTAAAAAAAATCGCATAATTACGCTCCTGACCGGAACCTGAGGTGGCCAGATTCTGATTCGCTAAGAAAACTTTAGTCAGAATCGTGAAAAATCGCCGTGACTTTTTCAAAACCTGCCTATGTTTGGGCCTCCAAAACAGCTATGGTTGAATATCAAACATTACATTCTGTTAACATAACCCACACATCATTAAGTTTTCAAAAAGTCGCGGCGATTTTTCGTAAATCTGACTCAGATATTCTTGGGAAATCCGAATCTGACCACTTCAGGTTGCGGTCGGAAGCATAGTTGTGCGAACGTAACTGTTTTCTTCACAATTTTGGCCGTTTTGACCTACTGTGCACTTGTGCAGCGCCCACGGTCCACACCGCTCAGCCCGACCAGACTTCTTCCGTGTACCTGAGCGGGGGGTCGGAGCTCGGACTCCCTGCTGCCCAGCGGACCGTCAAACTGACGGTGTCCAACCCCAGGGTGACCGTGACGCGGCGGGTCTACGACTACTCCTGGCACCACCCCGCCCAGTACCCCAACGGCCCGGTCCAGCTAGTGTTCTACAACGACGGCAAGGGGGCGCCCGCGTCCATTCCGCTGGCGTCCGCCAGCAACGCTTTCAAACTGCAGTTTGATGGCGTTGCCTCTCCAGTAGGTGAGGTAAATATACTTTCAAAGAAATGTCACTGATGTACTTCCAACTGAACACTAATTTACTGTTTTTTTTTTTTTTGTGCATAGCATTTGCAACAAATTAAACATGAATGCACAGGTTCATACGGTTCATACGCAACAACGCATTTTTTCGTGCTTTGTTGCCCACAAATTCGTGCATTTTAAAATGCATGCTCAACTTTGTGTAGAGCTTATTCATAGGTAATTCAGTGTGTGATTCACTGTTGCCCCTCTTCCTGTGATTGTCTTATTGTGACATACAGTATGCACAGTATATCTCTACGAAGAAAACGGAGGCATTGTAAAATGTATTAAGAAATGCTTTGTATTATGAAGCAAAAGCTTTCGCAATACGAAGCATTTCTTCATAGTACGAGGCAATCTTAGAATGCCTTCATTTTCTTCGAAGTCTCGAAGCAGATTCTTTGAAGGCTTTTTTTAATATGTCGTATAAAAAAGGGGTGATTTTGGAGCATTAATGTTTAAGCACGTTGAAGACACCTCACATGCATAAAAAGTACGACAGTCATAAATTGGGGGGGGGGGGGCAGTTCCGTGTGCAGTGTGTGGGAATTATAGGAATTCAATTCGACAGAGTGCCCCTCGCAGAATATCTCTTCGCCGTTGCGCAGGACATCCGTGTTTCATGATGATTATGCTTTGTCCTTTGCAAGGTGCTTACCAATGCCGTAGGCGGTCAGGCTGCTAAGCCAACCGTCTACTCCCAGCCCTCCCCGTCCGCGGCGGACTTGATCGACTACACACTGTCGCAGAAAGCGCTCCTGCGCGTCTACGTGGACCCTGCGACCCGCACGTCGTACATTTTGGACAGCCAGGGTCGCCGCGTCGACCTTCCATGTAAGTCCCACGCTACAAAAAGTGATAGAAATTTCACCGTACAGTGGTCTTGCAAAATTCCTTCACATGTGTAATTGGGTAAATGTTTCATGTATTGGAACTTGACAACAAATTTTTATACATTGCATTATTTCTATGATGTGGACGAGGATTACGTCCATGAGTCACGTTATGGAGTGGGGGAAGGGCACTGTGCACACTAAATTACTATGTAGGTTATTGTGCACACGTAACGCACGGAATTAAACATGCATGTGTTGCGCACAAAATTATGCGCATGAACACACGATTTTCTGCATACCCGCGCACTAAATCATGCCTTGTCACGTATCAATTCGTGCGTTACAAAGTGCATGTTTAATTTCGTGCGCGGGCGCGCATAAAAAGCTACATAGGAATTTAGTGTGTGTGTTCTACAGTACTCTTCGCCCGCAGACGCCGCCCGTGGGCACCTCGGGCTGGGTCCGTAACGGGCGCTGATTGTTTAAGCCTAAGTTCACTGCAACAAAAGACCACAATCAAAGTGCAACAATTCCTGGCAAATTTCTTAGCCAGTTTTTGTTGTACTTTCAAAGTACAACGATTACTGTACAAAGTTCAATGGGACCGAAGGTACCGGTCCAGGTGTCGTTGTGCTTTACACAATTCTGATTGTACTATCCACAATCCTCAATATACCCCTTTTTTCTGTACAATCCCCGTTGTCCTTCTGTAGTACTATCCACATTTTTTCTTGCAGTGTTCTGACCGGTTCTGACATCATGACAAAATTTACACGAGTGACACACCCCACTCCGACCGGCGGCTGTAAACATTATTACTCGGATCGTATCCTGTGATCGATTTCTTGTGTTCTCTGATCTGCGCAGCTTCGGCGCCTCCGGCAGCGGCCGTGCCCATTGGTCCGCCTTCCTCTCAGTACCCGTACACCCCGACGTACACGTCTTACGCAGCTGGTGCCGCCGCCCCGACTGAGACGTTGACGTCCCACGGCGGAAGCAGCGGCGCGCCGACTGCCACGATCACGTCGTATGGGGCAAGTAGTTCTGCCCCGACGTTCACGACGTATGGAACAAGTAGTTCTGCCCCGACGTTCACGACGTATGGAACAAGTAGTTCTGCCCCAACTGCGACGTTCACGACGTATGGAACAAGTAGTTCTGCCCCAACTGCGACGTTCACGCCCTATGGAGCCAGTAGTTCTGCCCCAGCTGCGACGTTCACGACGTATGGAACAAGTAGTTCTGCCCCGACTGCGACGTTCACGACGTATGGAGCAAGTAGTTCTGCCCCAACTTCGTCGTTCCAGCCGGACTCCGGCCACTCCACCCCATCGGCGCAATACTACGGCGCCGCCAGCGGCATGCCTGCCCACGCCGCGCCTGGTGCCAGTGAAAGCTACAAGGCTCAGGATATGACCGGACTGAAGCCTCTGGAGAGCATGTACGCGCCCTCCACCTATAGAGGCCCCGCACCGCAATCCCCTGGCTACGACAAGGTATTGCATTCTATCGGAAAACCGTTGACAAGTTCTGTCGTCATCTGACATAACAGCGTATCTACTATGGGTTTTCCATATGACATACGTTGATATATCAGATAAACACAGAGCAGTTGACCCCTGCACTCACTTGCAAATACATCACTGCGCTTGCGAACACACTTGTAGGGCTAGGTTTGGGAAGAAAGTACAGGGTGGGAAAAGTACATCTTCCTCCTGTGGCATACTTCAAACATCTCGACATCCATTTGACAAGGAGTTCACTCCGATTTTCATGCTTAGTTGAAATAACTGGCCCAGGGATGGCTCAAAGTCATAGTATTGGCTCCATGAGGGTTATACTTTTCGTACCCTGTACTTTTCTTCCTCAGCTTACCCAGTTGGTATCGTGACATACGTTTGAACGTAATTAACTTTGTTTCGCGTTATTTAAAGGAAAATGTACTTCAAAATTCAAGTTCTTTCCCCCGCGTAGTTACCAAACAAAAGGTTTCAAGAGAGTCTCAAGTTACCCCAGTTTACAGTACTTCTTGTCTCAGCCCAGCATGCCACCATTTTTTCCGCAATGAACGAACAACCCGATAAGACCATCGCGTCATATTAATCCACGTACCCATATGCCATGTGCCGTCCCACCCATAAATTCCCAATAATATTCCCTTATTTTAACCGTTTCTGGGTCTTTGTCGTGATTTCAGCCCCTTCTACTCAGCATCTCAACTGGAAAAGCAGCTGAAAGTTCTGCAGGACCACCATCGCCTCTCAGCCCAGGAGACTCTGGACCATCCAGGGGTGATTCCGTCGAAAATCCTGCAAGGCCAAAGCCACTCTGGCGTTAATGATGCGGCAAGTTTCCTTGCGGGTCCACAGTTGGCCAGATGGCCGGTGTAGGCGGGCGTAACTGTAGACGGTAAAAACTCAAAACTCACGAAATTCATAATAGTTTTTAATATAGTCAAAACTGAGACAAGGAAGGTGTTCGCCACACCGGGTCTTGTCGTAGCAGTCCTCGCGATGCTGCGCCAGTTTCGACAACCCACGCCTGGCGTCTACATGTACCTTCGCCTGCGGCGCCAGCCTGCATTTAGCAGGCTAGGCATCTTTGCTAGACGTCCGCATACAAATCTGTGGGACTAAAAAATCAAAACAGCACGTGGTATTTTGTTCCATGCCGATGCTCCGCCACCCAGACCCCCCGTAACTATATGGAATCAGAGGGTTTCCTGGGTCAGAGTGCATGACATCTTTTGGCTAAGCAACCTGAACGTAGGGCGTTTTGTACAAGTACATCCGGGGAAAGAAACCAGGCCGAGGTAGCCCCTACTTCGGTTAGGACCTTGATCCGGGGTCTAAATGGATTTCATTTTCTTCATCAGTACCTTCTAAAACCTAGGAAACTATGTGTTTCTTTCTATGAAATGTAAAGTCACTGAGAAGTTGCATTTTTTCTGTCTTTTTTTTTTGTGTTTCTTGGTTGGTACGATTGAATGGTCAGAGATAGTTAGCTGTTTTTTGGTAAATAGCGAGCCAAGGACACACCTGATAAACCTGCCAATTCTTAGCCAGATCGGCCGAGCCGTTCAGTGCAGACATACACACGCTCAGCCGATAATAAATCATTTAGCTTGACTTTTTAGTCCTCAGCTTAAGGGCAGCATTTACTTTTGATGTTGGAAGCCAGAAACAGTGTTGTGGGCTGTTCAGAAACTTGAAAGGCTCCATCTTCTGAAAATCCGTAGTTCTAACATCTTTATTTTCCTTCTTCCAGGTTTGCTGATTCCATAATGCATTTCCGTGTTTTGAGGTGTCTTCAGTTTTCGTGAAGTTCCGCACTTCCTTACCGCTAAGAGGACTCCGTTGCTGGTTCAGCTCATATCGCATGAAACGGTCTGAAATGTAACCTCTGCAAACGTGCTCGCAAAATATATATTGCGTCCAGAGATTCGGACCATTGAGATTTCTGTTTTTCTTTCCCCGTTACGGATTTCAGCACTCCAGATAACATGCACAGGCCTTGCCGACCTATTCTTAAGGGGTCAGTAGCACTTCGTGCACGTCTTTCTAATCATTTTCGAAGTTTCTGTTTGGACCGCAATAAAAAAATTGGTATAAACGCTAGAGACAAACGGTAAGCACAATGCAAAAGTACAGACTTTTTACAGCAATTTTAAAAAATAAGTTAATTGTTTTTGCATTAAATTAGGCAGGGATATAAAGCACGTAAAAAGTGTCTGCAAAAGCATACATGATGTCACTGCGCGCACGATTGCAGCCAAATCGGTGAAAAGCATCCGAAAGAGCATAAAATTGCCCACAAAATGAACCACCGGCGTTAATATCGGACGAAAAATACTGGTAGAAAAATGTACTTTTAAACAAAATTTCCGTTATAACAGTTTTTTGGTGTTCAATATTAAATATCTATCAGTATTTTTCGTCCGATATTAACGAATCATTTTGTGGGCAATTTTAAGCTCTTTCGGATGCTTTATACCGAGTGAACAAAAAGTTTAAAACTTTGTCCGCAATCGTGCGCGCAGTGACATCATGTATGCTTTTGCAGACATTTTTACATGCTTTATATCCCTGCTTATTTGATGCGAAAACATTTTTTTCTTTTTGAAATTGTTGTAAAAACTCTGTACTTTTACATGGTGCTTACCGTTTGTCTCTAGCGTTTATACCAAATTATTTTTGCGGTCCGAACAGTTCAGAAATAATTAGAAAAACGTGCACGAAATGCTACTGCCTCCTTGATGGGACGGGGATGTAACGTCATCATACTCTCTACACATTTACTCTAGGCCAGCAACTCAGAAAAAAAAAAAAAAAAAAAACCTCTTTAAATTCTAGCACCTCAGAGTTTCAGAGCGACATTATCAGTGTTTCAAGATGGCATCCTTTTCGGAGAGTTTTCAGAGGTTCAGAGTGGACTTGAAACACGAAACACCCATAACTTCTTATACCACGTGCCACATCAGCTTTGATTATAATACAAGGTAGGTGTACGCCAGACCGTGCCTTGTAGCAGGCTTCGCGATGCTGCGCCAGTTACGACAATCCACGCGTGGCGTTTACACCTACCTTGGCCCGCGGCGCTCCCTGCTTGCCTTCGGCAAGCTGCTTCAAGGTTTGTTGAGGCAATGAGTAGTGCACCACACGATGCAGGGTCAAAGTAGATTATGACAGAAAATTCGGGTCGAGGTAGCCCCTACGCGATTAAAACTTTAATCGGGGGTAGAAATTGACGTCATTTTCGTCATCAGCCCCTTCCAAAACATACGAATGTATGTAAAAATGTCTATAAAATTTGAAGTCAGTGAAACGTTGCCTTTTTTCTGCCTTTTTTGTGTTTTTTCCGTTGGTACGACTGAATGAGCCAAGGATACACCTAATAACCCCGCAAAATCTGCTCAGCCAGATCGTCCGAGCCGTTCAGAGACAGCGGACACACTTACACACAGCTAAAAGTTTTCAACGCCACTAGAGTTACTGCCGCAGGTCCTGGAATCGAGCTCGATCCAAATTCGCCATCTGTTTTGTGCCCCCACCAACGGTCCTCAAGGTAGCAGAAGAAGATTACCAATTTATATAAAATGGTTATGGCCCCGCTCCCTAAATGTTTCTTGGTACATGCTGCAATTGCGATCGATTACAGGCCTGTCTGGAGGCCTCAGATCGCCGGCTTTCACGTCAGATTCAGGATGCACACCCTCTTTCCTTCCAGGACTCCGCTCGGTGTGGTTCCGAGCCATATCTATGTATTTCCGAGCACTACCGTATTGATCTAATCAATTGCATTCGTTTTGGCCACAAAGTAGGTACTAATCTGGGAGTGGCCATTACCGTCCAGATCATATTCACATAGTGCTTCAATCACATTTGCCGCGCCGACTGCAGATTGATAAGAGTTTGCACGAAGCTGAACCAGCCTTTCATAGCTGAGCGGCACACGCCCCTGTCCAGAACGCCGACGCCCTTGCTCCTGAGAAGGGCCCCCCGCATCCGGGAAGCCAGCATCAAGTTGAGGCGCAGACGAACCTGTATCGAAACAGCTGGATCAAGGACCCAGGTGACCTCGTGACCATGTCGCACAGTGGACCAGAAAACCGGTGGAGGCGATCGAAATCCCGGACACGGGTGATATGCTCCAGAGTCGCTGAATGGGACTTGAACCGAACATGTGGCTGCACCAATGGATCGCTCTCCGAACGAGGCATCCATCGGTGGGGCCACATACTGTGCTCGAGTCCCATTCAGTGACTCAGGAGCTCGCAACGCGTCTCGAGTTTTGGCCGCCAGCGCCGGACTTCTGGCGTACTGTGTGTCCTCCAGAAATAGAGCATTCCAGTCGACGCCGATCGAACACTGTAAAAATTTCTGTACTTTGGTACGGAAAATGTACAGAAGAATATAGTACGGAAGTACGGACGAAAGTACAGAACGTCCGTACCTGCTCTATATAAGCTCATGTAAACGGGTACGGAAAAAAGTACAGAAAGTTCCGTACTTGGCAAGAACGGACGGTCCAGGCAAATTGTTGACCAGACATGTTCCGTACTTTTTCCGTACTTTTTTCTACCAGTGAAGAACAAGAGAAACAAAACCGGAAGCCGGGTAGAAAGAGAGTAAGTAGCGAAGGGAGAAATGTTGAGAAATATGTTTCGTTCCTTTGCCAAAAAGCGTTTGGAAAAGACGAAATTGCTTTGGCAAGAGGTACGCTTCGGCAAACTCTTCAAACTAATGCACTCGTACAGGTCTGTGAGGTTATGTTGGCGGCGCCATTTCCGGTTTTGTTCTTCCTCTTATTCTTCGGTCGGCGACGACTAGAATGCTCTGTTAGAGAAAACCAGACTACGTACGCACACAGGAGCAGAACCGTATCCAAATGGAAACTCATAAGGCTCCTTAATTTCCAAAGGCCTTTTTTTCTGTCCAGAAACGATGGTTATTGCTCACAACTCTTCAGAGTCATTGCATGAACATATGAACATCGAATGCCCATATTTTTAAACGGCCCCCAATAATGATGCATAGAAATTACGTTATCTATGAGAGGGATTAAATTTAAACGTTAAAATCAGACCGGCACTACAAATGTTTCAACGGAATGGAGATAACCCCTTTTAAGTAGACTGACTTCGTGCCCAAATCCCGAGCCAAATCCGCATAGAAACGTGCCATGCAAGTGCAGTTACTGCTAGCATAAAAAAAATTCTTGAAATTTCGCGTGTGGATTAAATCACTCGTGTAAATTTTGTCAGGATGTTAGAAACCTGTTTGCATCCTGATCAAAATTCGCGCACCTCCGAAAGCTGAAAATCTATTCTTACATTCGGTAGAGCTCAGGCCATCATGTCAGAATACTAAGTTTTCAGAATCTCAGCTCTCAGAGTTGCGCAAATTTTGATCAGGATTTCAGACAGGTTTCTGACATTCTAAAAAATTTCACTCGAGGGATGCACATAAGCATTAACTAGTTAAATCTGAACGGATTTTTCATTAACTTCACAGTTTGCAAAATAGTCCAATAATAGCTTCTTAACTCGCCCCGAATCACGGCATTTGCGCATTGTCTTCATAAACCACTTCGTCAAAAAAATATATTTTTAATGATAATGATTGAGATCAACGTCGTCGCAAACCTCGAAACGCTGCTCGTCCAGCCACGGCCCGCGGTAAGCACATTCGGCCAGGTCATCGTGTGCTTTCAGCATTATATCTCCCGCCTCACACATTGGCACGAACACGATGAGAACTACAGGGGCAACGCTGAGCGCGAATTTGTCAGCTTCTTCACCGTTGAGCACCACCTGTCAGGAACAAGTAGTGAGAAGTTGGTTACTTGTACACTGAAAACTAAACTGAAGAGCAGCACAGTGGGCCAGAAGGCCGGCGCAGACGGCCAAAACTCGAGACGCGTATTGAGCTTCAGATTCGTTAAAGTGGACTCGAACAAAAGTGTGACCACAACCAATGGATTCACTGAGAATGAAAGAGTCATGATCAGGACAAAAATTTTGGGTGAGAAATTCTTCATCACCCGAATTTGGGTGAGGAAGGTTTCCTTGCCCAAATTTGAATGAGAATACCATAGCCATATGGGTAGCTGATACATTCTTCCTCAAGGTTTCCTCACCCAAATTGGGGTGAGAATACCATAGCTATATGGGTAGCAGATACATCCTTCCTCACCCAAATTCGGGTGATATAGTGTACCTCGCCCAAAATTGGGTATTGATCAAGAATCTTCCATTCTCAGTGTTCCTCGTTCGGAGAGCAATCCATTGGTGGGGTCACACGTTCGGTTCGAGTCCCATTTAGCGACTCTGGAGCTCAAAACCCGTCTGGGATCTGGACCGTCTCCACCGGTCTTCTAGCCGGCTGTGAACTGGCGAGACAACAAATCTTGCCAAGTTTTGATGAGACCTGAAACACTGAAAATTAAATGGAAAGACTTTGCGCCAAAATATGGCGAGACAAAAAGTCTTAGCAAGCTGGCAGCTTTGGTCAGATCCGAAAGTCCCGCTAAGACTTGCTCAAACAAAAATGTCTCGCCACAAAATGGCGAGACTTTTATAAACATATATGACCAGACATGTATGTCTGGCCGCGGTACACGCCGCATGGACCGTATTGACTGGGTTCAAAAGTCTGACCACATTGTTGTCAGACAAAAAAGTCTCACCATTTTGTGGCGAGACATTTTTGTCTGACCGAATTTTGGCGAGACTTTCAGGTCTGACCAAAACTAGGCAAGACTTACGGTCTCGCCCCTGGAGTGGCGAGAAGTCTGTCCTTTGGATTTATAGTGAAGTCTCGCCGAAATTTGGTTGGATAAAAAGTCTTGCCACAAAATGGTTAGCCATTTTTGACTGACCGGATCTAAAATCAGCACTGAAGACGAAAATTTTGAGTTATATTAGGATGCTAAGCTCGAAAAATCTTGCTTATCGACGGACCCTCCCTTGACACACATCTAGGGCCGCTTGAAAAATGTACCAGGTCGGAAATAATACTTGTCAAGATGAAAAGATAACTGTTAAATTTGCGGCGAAGTATGGGGCTGCATTGGCATCCTCACTTGAGTCTTGGAACTTACGTCGACAGTCGCAAGCAGCGGTAGGACGAAAGATCCGAGTAGCCAGAAGGGTATCAAGGGTTCGAGAACTCGATTGATGGAGATTGCCGCTTTCAGCAGGTCACTGTGTAGCTTCACCAACTCCACTCCCGCAACTCCATGCTACGCATATGCACTCGTAAGTGTGGTGTACTTATTGCTGTTAGTTAACAGTTACGCACTGGTAAAACTCGGGGCGTAGTTCTACGGTGCTACGAAGGAATGTCCGCTTTAAAAAATGTCCCGCGAAGTATTGGCCGTTATTTTTTCGTCCAATACCAAAATGTCACATAAAAAATGTCTGTTCCCTTAATGGCCTTAAATTTCAATGGCCTTTGTATTTAAGTCCGGTCCCCATTGTTGGCCCCGGCCGCGGCCTTTCAACAGTAACAGAGGCACTTGCTGAGGCACTTGTCCCAGCAGTCTGGCCGTGCCAACCGGAGTCAACGATGGAAATCATTCACATGGAGCAGACCTACATCAGAGGGCATCGTCCGCTGCGGCGCCGCAATGCCGTGCCGCCACGCTTCCCCCAGGAACTGTGGAACGTGCATGAACAGGCCGTCGACAACACCTTCCGCACCAATAATGTAGTTGAGGCATACCACTCCAAGTTTCAGAAAATGATTGTTGTCCACCATGCTAATGTGTGGAAGTTCCTGGATGAGCTCCGCGCCGAGGAACATGATTTCCACCAGGTGCTTGCGCAAGTGCGCGCTGGGCACATTAACGTTAAGCAACCAGTAAATAAGAGGTATGAAATGGCGCAGCGGCGCATACATCGCTTAGCAGCAGATTACAACAACTACAAGGAAAGGGAGGACATCATGACCTATCTGGAGGCAGTGGCCTACAACCTTAAAGATCCACGATTGAATGGAATTGGTGGGTTCCTTAACTGACAGGAACTGGTCGGGCTCTTTAATTGCCAGGAGCTAGTAAGGTTCCAAAACTGAAAGGTACTGGTTCTGTTCCTAAAATGACAAATAGAAATAATGGGAACGTTGTTTCTTGTGACATTTTTGAGAGGCGGACATCAATCCAAGAGGACTTAGTAATCGAGGCCTTCCGTTTTAGCGGACACTTCGTGCCACGGGCCTTGAAATGAGCGGACATTCTTTCACCGGACATTCCTTCGTGAAACCAGTTCTACGTATCATTCAAGCATACAACTACGCTTGAAGACTTTACACCCTCCTTGAAGCGTACAACTAGGCTTACGCTTCAAGACAATTCCCCAATGCATTTGGATAGGAGGTAAAAAGCCCATGAGCTCCTGTACGCTTCACTACACGCCTTTGTTTTACCAGTGCGTTTGTACACTCTCAGACTCGTATTGACTTTTTATCTCTTGTCAAAAAGTGTTTTGTGCAAACGTAATATGTACTCTTCTCCCTTTAGCTTTGCACGTTTTATGTCTATTATAAAGGGTATTCAGTCCATTTAACCCAACTTTTTGTCAATTGCAGCGTACTTTTTGATTTGTACATGATCTATTGACAATTTCATCTTAAGAACGATCAAGATTGTGGATATCTAAAGAGAAAATAGTACAATTTACGTTTGCTCAAAAAGCTCTACAAGCAATAGACATAAAAGTCCATTTCAGACAGAGAGTGTAGTATCCGCTGTAAGGGTCAGTTTCCACGAATGGGGCACGAGGCGAGGCATTTGCCACTCGTTTGGATCCTGAGGCTACAGACTCACCTCAGTTAAATAGTTAATCTGAGTCTGCAGGTGGGCCAGACATCGGTAGATGATCAGAATGACTGGAACTATGTAGCCTAGCTGTGCAGTAACAAGGTGCGGGGCGCCACACACCATCAATAACGATGTAATCCTTAAACATACACACCGCGCATAAGGTTTGAGTAAAAATCTAGGATATACAATGTGGATCTGGGCGGATGTTTTTAACATATCTTAAGACTCAACTGCTATTTAGGAAAGTTACTCTTGAAGTTGAGAAGAGATGCAACTTGGTCACAATCCCCCGCCGATGGTTTCCTAAATAGTCGTCTGATATTGGCTTGTTTTCCTAATGAAGCTTCTTTTTACATCCCTGCCCGCTTACAGTCACAGATGGTCACGATAAAGACAGACCCCCTCTTCCCCTGTGACATTTCGAAAACATCAAAACTACAGTGGCCGTGAAATCCAAACCACTTGATATTTTTGAAAACTCTTCGGCATTGGTGCTCAGGGGGCCGGCCTTCATCATCCAAGACCCAAAACATTGGAATCGGAGATGGGTAATTTTAGGGCCCCGATGATCGCACAGAGAACACTCTCAGTCTCATATGGACTTTTATGTCTCTTGCTCATGGAACTTTTTGAGCAAACGTGAATAATTCTATTTTAACTTATGCTATCCAAAATTTTGATTGATGAAATTGATGAAATTGTTAATGGATCATGTAGAATTAAAAGAAGGGACATGGTCAATGACAAACAGTCAGGTTCATTGGACTAAATACCCTGTATAATGGACAATAACGTGGAAGGGTAAGGAGAAAATAGTACGTATTACGATCGCACAAAAAACTTTATGGCAAGAGATAAAAAGTCAATACGAGTCTGATAGTGAATGGCCCGTATAATATCCTTAGAAAGAAAAACGACGCCGTACCTCTGAGCTGGTTCCGCTATCGTTGAGCAAACGGCGGGGTCGAGTGGGAGCCAGCGACAGGCAACGTAAGCCCAATGCCCAGGTTCGGAGTACATCGCGTACATGGATCCCAGGACTACACAGATATTGTAATAATTGAAAAAGTTCACCTCCGCCCTGCAACGCTGAACACTTATCTTCGCGTTTTCCTAATTTAAAAACAAAGCAAACAAACAAAGGCACTATTTAGGTCTTTTCACTAGTCATTTCCATGTAAAAAAAAAATAAAAAAAAATTTAAATAGAAAATTGTTGTAGGTTCTCTCTTAGAATCGACGTTGACTTTCTGTACTTGGTATTGACATTTTGTTAGTAGCACCTCTAGTAATTTGAGCAACAATAATACGTACTTTTCGCTTTTGCGATAATTATTAACATATTTGTCAAAACTTATTGACTTAAAAATTTTCCTAAACAATTACATGAACTAAATTGTACGTATCCCAGAAGAAAATACTAAATATTATTGTTAAGGCAATAGGATCTGGTTACTGACCATAAAATCAGTTAGATGCTGAGAGTGTTCTTGCCTGTTCCAGACCTTTAAAAGACCTGTACCTGCTCAGAACTGGGCCAAACTCGATTTGTGGGCTCCTATGTACAAACTGCTGGAAACGAAATATTACAGCGCGAACCTGGGTTTGTTTGAGGCTCAGATGGCTGTGTTTTGGGGTTTCAAGCCTTGTGCGCCCAGCGAAAAAAAAAAGAAGCCAAAATCAGTCCTAACTGGGTGCTCTTGGACCAGTAAAAGAGCTCTTTTCACTAGTATTAGTATTATTAGCATTAATATTGATTATTGATAAAACGAATGACATCAGGTTTGGTTCTGAGCAGGTGTTAGCCAAGGCTTCTTGTTTTCTTTTCTATGTCGGAGTCTCTTTTTGCTGCACTTCGCACATTGCACATCGCAATTACTTCAATTCAGGACAACCAGCCTTACTTTGGATTCGTCCTTGTAACCGACAAGTCCTGCTCATCACAAACAATCAACGAGCGGCTGAGGGCAGCAGGGCTGCCCAAAAGAGTGTGGGCCTTCGTGCGTGCTTGAGAGAAGGGCGCCCTTCCCTCAAGGTGCGCGCAACCATGTACGGCCAGCAGCTGACGGCGACGTACGGAGGGCGGGTGGTAGGCCCTAGAACTACCGACATCGGCCTGATGCAGGGGTGGTGCACGTCGCCACTGCACTACATCTTCGACAAGGTGGAGCTGTGCCGGGACCTGCTACAGACGGAGTCCAAACATCACAGTTCCGCGGACGACGTGCCACTGTTCGCGGAGGCGGACACGATAGAGGCCGCGGTTGTAGCACTGCAACCAGGGCTGGAGATACTGGCCGCCAGGCTGAGACGGGACGGCGCGGACCTTAGGCTAATATTCATGGACAGTTATTACCAGGAAAAAGCTGCCGGGAGTACTGCTGGGACTGGAGGTGGGGGAGCCGAAATTCCGTACAGTGAGAAAGCATGAGAGAAGGGCGCCCTGGAGTCCCAGCTTAATTGGGCCGAAACGCCGCCTGGCCGAGGTTTGCACCAATTCGAGCCCAAACGATGCGTCAGACAGCTACACACTAAATTACTGTGTAGTTTTTTCGTGCATAGCTTTGGACGATATTGAGCATACGCGTGGAATGCAGAGATTTGTGCGCAACAACGCACGTGGTGCTGCATAACAATGCACATTTTCACGCTTAGCTACGCACGAATTCGTGCATTTCCAAACGTATGCTCAATTTCGTTCAAAGCTATGCACAAAAAACTACATACCAATTTAGTGTGTACCCTGTTATAACAAAGCATTTAGAGCATGCACTTTCAAAGAAAATACTTCTTACGAGGTATTTCTTCGTGTAACAAACTAAATGGTTTAAACCTTACATGTGATCAAAATACTTCTTAAGGTGTTCAGCGTGCAAGCGTAGGACAAGAAGGTTCACGCCAACGAGTGTCGACCAGGGATGATACCCAAACCGAAACAAAACTAGGCCGTCACGCTGACACTTTGCATTTATGACTAAAACTCAAAATCTAAAGCACCTGAATCTCAGGAAAGTTTTGCAGAGTGTACCGGAGTTTTGTTCCCACACTGTAAATCAAATGGTGATACATCTCACCACCTGGGGGGTGAGACAGAACTGTCTCACCGAAAAAGGGTGATACTAAAGTGTATCACCGTAAAAAGGTCGTACACGAATGTATCACCGAAAAAAGGTCGTACTCAAATGTATCACCGAAAAAGAGTGATACTTCCTCAGGAAAACAAGGGCCCATCTCACTGACGTCTGACCATTTTTCGGTGATACATTTGTGTACGACCTTTTTGTCGGTGATACATTCGTGTATGACTTTTTTTCGGTGAGACTTTTTGTATCAACGAAAATGGGTGAGACGTCTCACCCTTTGAATTGCAGTGCATTTGAACCAAGTCCAAATTCCGCCACCCTTAGTTTTGTTATTTTTGAGGCCTAAAGAAACATAACTTAGGGAAGCGGAATAGGGTACTTCGGAGAAGATTCTAGCCGGAAACCAGCACCACAACGTGAGAAACAAATGAGCGTCGCCCGGCCGTGCTAGGCGGTAGTGGGGGCTTTATTCGGTTGAGAGGGGGCATCGTGCGCGCTTCGACTGTACCCCCACTCCGTCCACTTTGGCCCCCACCACTGCCCAGCACGGCTGCACGACGCCCTTTTGTTTCTCCCGTTGTCGTACTGGCTTCCGGATTGAGTCTTCTCCGAAGTACCCTACTTTGACTTGGTCCATATAGGAAATTTTGTTCAACAAAACTCCGATACACTTTGCAAACCAAGGAAAAGTTATTCCCTTCGTTCTAGCTGTTGTAGTTATAGAGTTTTAGTCATAAATGCAACCTACCAGCGTAACGGCCTAGTTTTGTTCGATTTGGGTATCATCCCTGGTGTCGACCTGTCCTGAACTTGGATTAGCTGTGCATGAAGGAACGCTCCATCAGCCATGATGCGCAGGGTTGTTATCCTTTAAAAAATTAACGCGAAAACGATAACGTTAATCCGGGCAACGTTAACGTTACACTGCAAGACAAAACCACAACGAAAGTACACAAATTACTGGCAAATTTTTTATCAGGAATTAATTGTACTTTCAAAGTACAACAATTGTTGTACAGTTGTTGTACACAGTACAATGGAACCGGCATGACGAGTGCTGTGCAGTCCAGGCCTCGTTGTGGTTCGTACAATTTTCGTTGTACTTTCTACAATCCCTGTTGTACTTTCATTGTACACACAGTAAAAAGTCTACGAAGCATCGCTTCGCAATACGAAGAAAACGAATGCATTGTAAAATCTACGAAGAAATGCTTCGTATTATGAAGCAAAATCCTTCGCAATACGAAGCATTTCTTCGTAATACGAAGCAATTCTACAATGCCTTCATTTTCGTTGTAGCTACAAAGCACATTCTTTGTAGACTTTTTTGAGTGCAGATTTGTTGTACTTTTGTTGTACTATCCACACTTTTAAATCACTTTTAAAAAATGTAACGCGATAACGTTAATTAACGGCATTAACACCGTTAACGTTTATCATTTTTTTCTGATCAGCTGCGTTTGAAGGAGCATTTACTTGAATTATACACGAAAACCTTCAAAGAAGTCAGTGCAATACATTTTTATCGCACATAGTTCAGATATATAAAAACGGAACACACAACACATTCTAAGCACTCCGCACGCAATTCTCTATTACAACTGCCCCTGGTCAGAGGGAGTCGCGTGACAATTTAGAGAGGGAAAGGCACGTTCAGAGTGCCGTTAATGCGTTAACGTCAATGCCAATCGGAAAATGTAACGCGTTAACGTTAAGTCAACGTTATCGTTAACGCGTTAACATTAACGCCGTTAATTAACTTTAACAACCCTGGCTCAGTTAGTAGAGACGCTTCGCACCCTGATGTCCGGCAGGTGGCCCGCTGCTCGCTCGATCCTTGAGGCGACGGCGGACATTCGCCGCAAGGCGTCGACGAGGACGTGGTTTTGGAAGGCCGC
The DNA here is from genome assembly GCA_030522485.1 of Stenchaetothrips biformis. Lineage (NCBI taxonomy): Eukaryota > Metazoa > Arthropoda > Insecta > Thysanoptera > Thripidae > Stenchaetothrips > Stenchaetothrips biformis. The sequence continues at coordinate 6,057,213 of CM060095.1, read as the reverse complement.
TATGACGGCCCCCAGGGCAGACACGGTGCCACCGCCGACGCGCGCGAACACCAGCGCCTCGCCCAACGACTGGGCGCACAATGTGTTGACAGCGCAAATGGTGATGTCAGTCCAGGCACACAACCAGGCCACCTGCAACTCAGACAAATTCCAACTTTCGCTTGTCCATTACCCGAGAGAAAATTATAGGCTGCAGATTGGCTGCAGGCTGCCTCCCTCCAGGTGGCTGACAACGCGCGGATGGAACTCGGATGGCTGCAGACATTGGCTGTATTCGGACATACGTCAGCCAAAATACAGCCATCCGCAGCCGGTGCAGCCTCTCTGGCTGCACCTGCCAGCCACTGAAGTGTCCCTTTGGAGCCCAGTAAGCGCTGCCCCCGCTGCTCTAGGCTGCACCCCGTAGCCTTCAGGATGCGCCAGACAGCCTTCCCTCGCGAGCCACGCTGCGCCCAGCAGCCACGAGGCTGCGAGGCACTGCTCTAGGCTGCACCCCGCAGCCTTCAGGATACCCAGACAGCCTTCCTTCGCCCGGGCCACGCTGCCCCCGGAAGCCTGGAGGCTGCGAGGCACTGCTCTAGGCTGCACCCCGCAGCCTTCAGGATGTTGCAGGCAGCCTTCTTTTGCCCGGGCCACTCTGCCCCCGGCAGCTATGAAGCTGCGGGTCACAGCTACATCTCGGCCGCATCCTGCAGCTTCGTGGATGCCATCGGCAGCATCCATATCGCTACTAGGCTTCACTCTTTAGTACATGAAGGTCCCCATGACGACCTTTGAGGGTGCCTGTTACGCCCTTTGAAGTTCTATGGAGCCCTTAGTGGATTTTCTAGGGTCCCAACACCGTTCCAGATCCAAATCTGCCAAGTAATTTCATCTAGGACTTACCGTTCCCAAGATATCAAAGATAACAAAAAAGTTTCCCGATTTTTACGAAACTTGCATGGCTTATGTATGTTAACGTATTCAACTCAAATATCAGCATACCACGCACCCATTCTATGTTTTTCTATTTTTTATCGCCCTTTAATCAAGGGGTACGACCGTTGCCTGAATACCGCTAGCATCCACCATGCTGAAATCCGTAGCCTACAGCCATTGCAGCCTACATGGCTGTATAGTCCTGCCGAAGCCCGGCTGCATCCGGCAGCCAACACGCTGCGATGCGCAGCCTACAGCCATTGCAGCCTGCGTGGCTGTAAAGTGCAGCCGCGGCCAGGCTGGCGCTGGCAGCCAGCACGCTGCGACGCGCAGCGCGCAGCGTACAGCCTTTGCAGCCAACGTGGCTTCAAAGTCTAGCCGCGGCCCGGCTGCCGCCAGCAGCCAACACGCTGGGACGCGCAGCCTACAGCCGTGGCAACCTTCATGGCTTCAGCGGCCTTTCCATGGCCAGGCTGCATCCAGCAGCCGACACGCTGCGACGCGCAGCCCACAGCCATAGCAGCCTACGTGGCTGCAAAGTCCAGCCACGGCCCAACTGGCGCCAGCAGCCAACACGCTGCGACGCGCAGCCTACAGCCATGGCAGCCTAGATAGCTGTAAAGTCCAGCCGCGGCCTGGCTGGCGCCAGCAGCCAACACGCTGCGACGCGCAGCCTACAGCCATGGCAGCCTAGATAGCTGTAAAGTCCAGCCGCGGCCTGGCTGGCGCCAGCAGCCAACACACTGCGACGCGCAGCCTACAGCCATGGCAGCCTACATGGCTGTAACGGCTAGCAGCGGCACGGCTGGCGCCAGCAGCCAACACGCTGCGATGCGCAGCCTACAGCCACTGCAGCTAAGTTGGCTGTGCGTGGCAGCGTTTATAGGCTGCTTAGGGCAGCCAAAAGGCTTCTGTGCGCAGTTTCTGAAGCGTTTCACAGCCAAAGCGCTCCGTGAAACAGCCAGACCAGCCACTGCAGCGTGCATGGCTGCAAGTCCAGGAGGTCGCTATGGCTGCGACATGGCTGCAACGCAGCCACGGCAGCCATGCATACAGCCAAAAAACGGTCCATACAGCCATGCGTCAGGCATTCGTCAGCCCTTCTGCAGCCTTCTATTTTTACTCGGGTACAGCCTCGCACTCTCGGAATTGACATTATGTTGGTAGCACCTCCAGTTTGTTCAACAATAATACGTACTTTTCGCTTTTGTAATAATTAGTTACATACACTGTCCTTCAAAGTGTGGTACAAACCCTAGAAAATGTGTGGTAGGCCCAAAACTGAGGTTACCCGAATTTACCACACGTGGAAATGTGGTCAATACCCCATAAAATCAGTGGTCAGCATCATACCGCATAAAAATCGTGGTGAATACCTCAGAAAATATGCGGTCAGTCCCTTATTCCTCAGCAAAGTGTGGTCTTGACCACGCAATTCATGAGGTAACGGCTGACTAATAGGCTTATACACCACTTTTTTGAAGGGGTGTAAATCTTACCACATTTGTACGGGGGGTAGAATGAGGTAACCACATTTTAGCTCTCACCGCAGCCAAATGTGGTAAGTTCACCACACTTTCGATCACAGTGTATTATTTAGCACTTATTGACTAAAAAATACGTCACCAGGTATACAGTCCCACTAGGTTTAATCCCACCAGGTATAATCCCATCAGGTATAATTCCCACCAAGGATAATTCTCATCAGATACACACAATTTTATTTTTATTTAATTTACGCGGATGCCCAACAAGTATAAACCCCTCCAGGTATACACATATTTTACACATTTATTGTACTTTTTATTTGTGCGGTGCGCGGTCCATCGGTTTGCGCTGCTCCTCTCCCACCAACTTCCCCTCTGCGAAACAGGAACTGCGCATTGACAGTGATTTGAATCTGCTGCGTTGTCCCTCTTCTTTCTTCTGATAAAATGACCTACGGTCTGAACGCTGTTGAGTATAAAGCTCACATGAACGGGATTCTGGGAGAGCTGAAACCATTTCGAGACTACGTGCGTGACACTTGGACGGTAAAATTCGGCACTGAACTTGAGTGTTCATCGTTCCAAGCACAGAACAAACAACTTTTCTGATTCCAGCAAAAAGGCTCTTCACTGTCCTACTCTTGGATTTGCAGAGCATCTTTTATCACAGTTCACAAAGAAACTTTTCCAAGTTATACCAAAGTTTAGAAAAACATTTCGGGGGAACGCACACACTTTGGCAAAAAGGAACGGAGAAATCCATAAACAGGTCTAATTGTCCGTACACAGGACCAAACATTTCCCGTAGTCCTCTTGACAATCTTCTCCGTGCACCTCAGTGGACTGCAAAACTGTGAGTTTTACGGAGAATATTGACACAAGGTTCCGAAAAATGTAATGGGTTTAAGGCACGGAGAGCCATGGCGAAAAAAAAAAAAAAAAAAAAAAAAAAAAAAAACGAAAAGCTGACTTTTTTGCAGTTATTTGCCCCAGTGCAACGCGCTCACCCGTGCCGCCGCCATATTGATCACGAACGCCTGGATTCGGTGGCCGGCAGGTACCGTTGGGTCCCTCAAGTACTGACGCCACTCCTGAATGTACGCCTCCATCTCCATCCTGCGAGAGCGGCGAAGCGCACCACGCAGAGTGGAACCTGGTGAAATTTGGACACTCCTAGAATGGGGCTCACATGTTAAGTGCATCTTGAAGTGCACTGCAAGAAAGTCGAGGGATCCTATGTAAAAGATCCTAACTGGAAGTCTCCGTTTCGGGTAAAGTGCCGAACATGGATCAGGGTTCCAGAAGGGGGTGGCAACGCCCGGGCCGCGCGTGAAACGATGCTCCCCGCAGCGGCGCGCCGCCGGCAGCTGTGCATAGTGTTACAAAATTCATCAGAACTTTGTCAAAACTTTATCAAATCGCAAAACCCAGGTCATTTTCGGAATCTATAGATAATTTCCTATCTGTATGATACAATGGATTGGAGTTTTAGACCCGTTAAACATGTAAATTTTCAATTGACAATCAATTTGGTATCACGTATTTGGTAAAGCTTCGCCAGAAAAAACTAGGTGTCAAACCGCAAATCTGAGTTCACCACGTTGTAGAGCGGACAATTCTACGGGCCCCCGTCAACTTTCATCAATTTTGGTTGATTGGTTTGAATGCAGCATTCAACTTTGTTTAACTCTAACAACTCAAGCGCCGCAGTGATTTTTCATACTTGTGCCGCGTATCCCGACTCGCCGCAAAGTCGAGGCGTCGTCTGCCTTCTGAAATATCTTTGCCGTATTCAAACAAATCAACCGATTGGGATGAAACTTGACGGGGGCACGTAGAAATGTCCGCTCTACAACGTGGTGAACTCAGATTTGCGGTTTGACACCTAGTTTTTTCTGGCGAAGCTTTACCAAATACGTGTACTGTTTAGGTTATTTTGTAGCGTTTCAAAACTAATTCGAAATGTGAAAAGTGAAATGTCCTTTTGAAAAACGGTTACCGCAGATCGATAGAGAATTAAATCCTGCATCGACTAGGCGTATGCAGAACGATACGTAAGTGGTTACGAGCTTCAAAAAAATTCCCAAAATCGGTCAGACTGCTTTTCACCTGAATTCGCAAATCACATTATGGGCCTCCGTGACCCTCACACGTGTCGTATCGGCATTCCAATATGCTTACGCTCGCGACATATATGGCTCTGAACCGAACGGAAGTCCCTTTTTTCGCTGTCGCAAAATATTGGGTCGGCTAAAAAATGCCGGTAAAATTGATTATCAATTGAAAATTTCCATGTTTAACGGGTCTACAACTCCAATCAATTGTATCATACGAATAGGAAATTATCTCTAGATTCCGAAAATGACCTGGGTTTTGCGATTGGATAAAGTTTTGACAAAGTTCTGATGAATTTTGTAACACTATGCACAGCTGCCGGCGGCGCGCCGCTGCGAGGAGCATCGTTTCACGCGCGTCCCGGGCGTTGCCACCCCCTGGTTCCAATCATGGATCATTTTTGCTTGCGAGCACGTACCTCAAAACAACGCGATCAATTACATTTTTGAAGTTAGCACTTTAGAGTGCTAGAATCATGTGCGGGAGAGCTGATCAAGCTTATCGTAACCCTTGCAATAATTAAATGAGAAAGTGTGTCACAAAGCGGGTCCGAAAACGGCTTGGTTTCAGGTTAGGTTAGAGGAGTCAAAGTTCTAGGCCTTATTCTGACGAATCTGTTCATCGAAAATGTCTCAATTTTTTTTCGTTGCAGCTTTAGGCACTTTCGCAATTCAGGTGACCGGAAGTTTTCGAGCGGTCCCTGGCAAAACGCGAAGGGGGGTGATTCATGTTTGGGTCAGACCCACACATGGATCATGAAAATCAGTGAAATTTCAAAATTTCCTTCTAAATTTCAAAGTAATTGTTGGTAATTAAATGTTCAATAGTTTCAGAGAAGGTTGTGCTTGTGGTTATCTTGAATGCATTAAAAAAATTAGGTCACCGCTCTGTCGAGTTGAAGCACGGGAGATTTTTAAAGCGTGATCCATGTTTGGTATAATGGGAGGGCGATTCGTAAAACATGCTCTCATAATTTATAGTGAAGGGTGCAAATCTGAGTGTGACCCCTCTTTCGTTTGAAGGAGAGGGTCCTTGAATAATCGAAAAGGCTGTGATTGGTGCTCAGGTATAGTTTTGGAGAAAGAGAGAGAGAGACGGAGAGAGAGAGAGAGATCTTTTAGGGCCGGGGCCTGTGCTCATTACTGGCCAGGGATCTCCATCTATATTTTTGGAGGGAGTCCGAAATATCGGGTACACCGAAAACAGGCAAATAGTAGATTTTGAGTACTAGGAAGTTTTCGTTTGAGGCTCCCCAGGTACCAATCACCATCAAAGTACCGTTGAGGCGTGACTTCTTCGCAATTTAGCCACGTAGAAATGGTTGCATTAACTTCGTCCAGTAAAGGTTGGGGACGTGCTCTTTGCGTAACATGCATTGGGGGGGGGGGGGGGGGGTGATTCGTAACAAACGACGTTTTTCCTCATATTTTAGTAATTTATATAAATAAACTCTATAATTATTTCTCGAATCACTCGCTGCCATATGTTCACACATTCGCACAACTCAAAATGCTTTATACAGCGAGTTACTGTTATCTCGTCCTCCGAAATTGACAAAAGTGAGGTTAGGGTTCACACAGTCACGTCCGTTCGACTATGATGTCACACTCGTTTGAATGTTCATCCACGTTCAAACAAACGTGACACCCCAATCTCACGACCATGTCACGTTCAAACGAAAGTCATCGTATTCAAACGAGTGTGACAAAATTTACATCAAACTCAACGGTGAAAAATTAAACAACCCTGGAGGTAAGAAATACATTTCTACCTTTCTGGGTGAGAATCGAAATTCTCACCATTCTTACCTCTTCAAGTCTGAGGATCAGAATTCTCGCCACAGCATATCCGGTGGGAGAACAATTCATGCCAAAATTTGGTGAGATTTTGGATTCTCGCCACAAAACAGTGAGAAGTATTTCTCATCAAAATTCTGTAAGAACTCTCACCTTTCAATTTTCAGTGATTGTAAGGGATGTGACGTCACATTCGTTGAACCATGTACACTCTTCAGCTTACAGAGTTTAAATACTCCTGCAGGCCACAAGTTCTCCACGAGAAACGTACCGACCGATGCCGCTCTGCCACGAAACTTCGACCGAAGCGAAGCAACGACAAAGGCGGACGCGTCGACCGACAACTATGGTTAGCCTCTGCAAAAGTTCGCTTGATCAAATGTTAACCGCCACCTAATTTTGCTCCGCGACAACTTTGCCGAGATGCCGAGATGGCTGCCGTCCACGAAAGTGGCGCGGCAATTTAGCTGCGTGTTCGACTCGAGGCAATCAGCAATCAGGGCCTCCTTCCTTTCGACGCAATAATGGCAGCAGTTCACTCATGGTACAATTACCATGGCGATGTTGACTATGGGAGGAGAGAGAGCTTCTACTTTTTACCTCACTGCCACACTGGTACAGCAAATCCATAATCACTACGCCCTTAAGGGCGTAAACAATCTTTCACGCCCCTAAAGGGCTCTTAAAGCCCAAGTAATAAAGTGCAATATCAAACAAGAAATGCCGGGTCTGGCCATGACCCCGTCCGATCCTCCTGATATTCTGGGGGCTCTTTAGGCACCCAACAGGTAGTCCAGTGCCGCCCAGAGATGCCCCGAGAAAATATTTTTGGCTGAGCAATTCCGAACTTTAGTTTGATTTTCGGAGTAAAAACATGGATTTGGGTATTTTGCCGTACATTGACAGTTTTCATCCCAGGGGCCTAAAACTTGATACCATTACGTAAATTTGACCAAGGAACAAGAATATGACCACGGAATTGACGTGGGACGAATACCTGCGTCACCAGCCTCAAAAAACCACTAAAAAACACCCCAAAGTTGACATTTGTCTTGGAACTTTTTTCTTTGAGACTTTTTGGCCCATCCAAAGTCTTTTCCTTGTAGAATAGGTCCCTAAGAGTCGAATGAGCACTCGTCCTGATTTTTCTGACCAGCCGTTTAGAAGCTGCGGGACTTCAAAGTTGTCGCTTTGGGGGTATTTTGGCCAAAATAGTGGTTTTAGTCGTTTTTGGCCCACCCTTTTATTTAAAAGAATAGGGGGTGGGCATGTACATTTGCCTCAGTTTCTGTGTGTTGTTGTCTGTGTACAAGGAAGGAGTTTAGCTAGAACCCAGATTTGGAGGGTACTTCAGTTGTGCCGTTCGAACAAACAATCCGGTCGGTGCAAATCCTGTCCGAGTCACAGAAGGGCTGCTGCAGTTGGACCATGGTTTACATGAGCGGGAGGGAGATTTCTGCCATTATTGGTGCTAGCAAGGCATATTGGGGTATTTTTGAAATCAGGGCGACGAGATAAGTTGATTGGGCCTGGTGTCAAAACAACCGGTCGCTTTCACGAATTGACCCGATCCGGATTTTGAAAAAAAAATATGTCGACCGACTAAAAAAATTTATTGCAGATTTCGATAGGTTTTGGCAAGACCTTTTCAGCGAGGGGTCAGAAGGGGGGCAGGGGGTGGCAACAGCCTAGTGCGCGCGTGAAGCGATGCGCGCCGCTCGGTTCGGCAGGCCCGAAACGCTGCAAAACCACCAGAACACTTCAGGCATTTTGTGGAGCTTAATGTAAGAAAACTGTTTCTCGGATTGTAAATCCAACCGTGGACCGTGGACCACGATTGGACCACGCAAGGAAACGTGGACCACGAATGGTCCACGCAAGGAAACGTGGACCAAGTGTGGTCCACGCTTTAAAGCGTTGAACATCTCATAGGCCAGCTACACTTCCAAGTGTGGACCACAGCTTGGTTTACGTTTCCTAGCGTGGACCATTCGTGGTCCACACTTGGATTAGCAGTGTGGCGATTCGTGGATCACCATGGTCAGCCGTTGCCACGGCCCAGCCCATGGTTTTTAGCAGATGATACATTTATGTACACAGCTATTCGCAAAAACAATAACAGAAAGTAAAATTATAAATGTATCATAATGCTTGTACTCTCGTGTCGTGTACGGGGACAGCGAGCGCGTGGATGGCTCGCCAAGAATTTTGGTGCGGAGGGGGCTTCGGCTTGCCCGCGCCCGCGCTCTCGTCGCCGCAGCCACACGCAGCCCGCCTGCACCCCTCCCCACTCCCCCTCTCTCCGCTGGAGACTCTGCTTGCTGCCGCGGTACTCTTGCTTGTTTATGTTGGAGTTGGAGTGTCGACTGACGAAGCTCGGCTGCTTATCGTGACCGGACGCTGCGCCGAGGCTGGAGTTTCAGGTGCAGGACGCTGCGCCGATGCCGCGCTAGTACAGAAAACAACTTTTACGGGTATTGAGTATTCATGTGATTGGCCATCATATTGTGCATCCTCGCGTTGAAACAAAGAGAATGATACCCGACACAAGTGGTATTAGGCATATCATTGTGGACACACATGCGTAGACATGAATACATCAAACACAATGAGAAAATTAAAATTATATTTTTTTCTTAACTAAATGATAAAAAAACATACATTGAAATAAACATTAGTATCATCTGCTTTCACGTTAGCGTTAACGTTTAGTCTGGGTTACAATGGAGCTTCAGAATTGACTGGCCTTCAACGTGGTTGGATTTACAATCCGAAAAACAGTTCTCTTACATTAAGCTCCACAAAATACCTGAACTGTTCTGGTGGTTTTGCAGCGTTTCGGGCGGTTTCGGGCCTTTTCGTTTCAATTAGAAGTTAGACCTCCTTTTGCAAATCCAATACCACAGGAAGATAGAGAATTAAATACTGGGTTGCTTAGCAAGGTCGACAACGCTGAGGGACCTATTGCAAACTGTGGTTTTAACCTCCAAAGTTGCAAACACCAATTTTGGACTAAAAATGGAAATTAATTTTGGATCGCCATATCCGCTGCAGACGTCGAATCGGCATTTCAAATGCACCATGCCACGCGGGAAACATTGGCAAACAACCGGCTCACTGTATGTATAGACCTCAAACCAACGGAAATAACTTTTTTATTGAGAGGGAAACTTGAAATCGGCTGTTTAGTGCCGTAAAATTTGATTACAAATTGATTTTAAAACTGTTTCACGTCTCCATATTTCCGAGCACTACCGTATATTAATCTAATTAATTGCATTCGTTTTGGCCATAAAGTAGGTATTAATCTGGGAGTGGCCATTACCGTCCAGATCATATTCACATAGTGCTTCAATCACATTTGCCGCGCCGACTGCAGATTGATAAGAGTTTGCACGAAGCTGAACCAGCCTTTCATAGCTGAGCGGCACACGCCCCTGTCCAGAACGCCGACGCCCTTGCTCCTGAGAAGGGCCCCCCGCATCCGGGAAGCCAGCATCAAGTTGAGGCGCAGACGAACCTGTATCGAAACAGCTGGATCAAGGACCCAGGTGACCTCGTGACCATGTCGCACAGTGGACCAGAAGACCGGTGAAGGCGATCGAAATCCCGGACACGGGTGATGACCTCCAGAGTCGCTGAATGGGACTTGAACAGAACATGTGGCTGCACCAATGGATCGCTCTCCGAACGAGGCATCCATCGGTGGGGCCACACGCTGGGCTCGAGTCCCATTCAGTGACTCAGGAGCTCGCAACGCGTCTCGAGTTTTGGCCGCCAGCGCCGGACTACTAGCGTACTGTGTGTCCTCCAGAAATTAGTGAAAACCAGACTACGAACGCTCACAGGAGCAGAACCGTATCCAAATGGAAACGCATAAGGCTCCTTAATTTCCAAAGGCCTTTTTTTATGTTATGATGTTTATTGCTCCCTACTCTTCAGAGTCATTGAATGACGATATGAACATCGAATGCCCATATTTTTAAATGGCCCCCAATAATGATGCCTAGAAATTACGTTATCCATGAGAGGGATTAAATTTTAACGTTAAAATCAGACCCGCACTACAAATGTTTCAACGGAATGGAGATATCCCCTTTTTAAGTAGACTGACTTCGTGCCCAAATCCCGAGCCAAATCCGCATAGAAACGTGCCATATAAGGATGTGCACTTTATGCTTTCGCATAATTTCTTAAAACTGTCTTAAATCGGGGGAAAAACTACTTTTTGGGGTCCTGGTACTCTGTAGGTTCCACATTCAAAGAGTATAATATCGCATAATTTTCAAAAATCGCAGCATAATGCATTTTCGCATAATCCGAGCATAAATCGCATGAAAAATGGCGGTCCACTCTACAAATCGATCCTAATACGCAACTTTTTCGGCATTTATCGATGTTGCACGTTTATACGTTTTATACGTTTTTGCAGTGTCTGATTTGTGTGTAAATAAGGGTTGTTTTATTTTGTATTTACTGCATTCATTTGTAAGTTTTGACTACGTTTTAAACATTGTTCTCTTAATAATGACATTCAAGTCTAATTCCACTTGACCATTTCCATATGCCTAGTAATTTGTTTTAAATTCAAAATAAAAATTTTCTAGTCTTTTTTTCTTGCACTGTTATTCAACGAATGTGACGTCATATTCGTTCAAATGTGAATTTTGTCACGTTTGTTTGAATATGACGTCACATTCGTTTGAATGTTGACTCACGTTTAAACGAATGTGACGCCCTAATTTGACGGCCGTGTCATGTTTAAACGAATGTGACATCGTATTCAAACAAACGTGACAAAATTCACATTATAACGAATATGAAATCACATTCGTTGAATAACAGTGTGGTCGTACTGTGTTTCTCTGCTCCCCTGTTTTTATACGTCCCCCGACAAAATTTTAAAAAAAGCATAGAAAAGCATAATTATCACTAAAACGGGGCATAACCGCAGCATAATCTTTCATTTTTTTGGCATAATCATAGCATAAATGGGTCTATTTTTTTAGCATAAACAGGGGGTCCGAAAAAGCATTAAGTGCACATCCCTAGCCATGCAAGTGCATTTACTCATACTTCATACTAAACCACTTCGTCAAAAATATATATTTTTAATGATAATGATTGAGATCAACGTCGTCGCAAACCTCGAAACGCTGCTCGTCCAGCCACGGCCCGCGGTAAGCACATTCGGCCAGGTCATCGTGTGCTTTCAGCATTATATCTCCCGCCTCACACATTGGCACGAACACGGTGAGAACTACAGGGGCAACGCTGAGCGCGAATTTGTCAGCTTCTTCACCGTTGAGGATCACCTGTCAGGAACAAGTGGTGAGAAGTTGGTTACTTGTACACTGAAAACTAAACTGAAGAGCAGCACAGTGGGCCAGAAGGCCGGCGCAGACGGCCAAAACTCGAGACGCGTATTGAGCTTCAGATTCGTTAAACTGGACTCGAAAAAAAGTGTGACCCCCACCAATGGATTCACTGAGAATGAAAGAGTCATGATCAGGACAAAAATTTTGGGTGAGGAATTCTTCATCACCCGAATTTGGGCGAGGAAGGTCTCTTTGCCCAAATTCCCTTGTAAAAAGGAAAATATATGGCCACTATATTGACAAAATATATTGCTCAACATGTATTGGTGACATATGTCGAAAAGATAATTAGGCAAGATACTTTCCCGATATAAGAAACATGTGGAAAATATATAAATTTTATACATTACTCTATAAATATAAGCATTGTGAAGCACTATGAAGTCTTGTAACAACTTCCCCTTGCTAATTTAAAAGACTGCAATTTTTGCTAAGCCAGGACTTTCGGAAGGCCGTCTACCTCCCCCGCACAGGTGAACTTTTCGCGCTACACCCAAATAAGACGGTTAGAATTTCCGAACTGTTCCAGTTAACTTGTTTAAAAGGATTTCTCAAAAGTTCCGGAGACTTAAACGCATGGGAAAGAACCTTTCCCCTGATAAATATATTGCGTCAATATATTTTGCGAGATACAATGATCTTGAGAAATAGCCGCCTTTCAACATCAAATGCCAAGATTTCCGGAAAAGTTACTTGAAAAGTCTGCCCTCGTAACTCTGCATCATTCCACGCCAGGGAATGCATGTGGAGGGAATCGGGGTGGAGTGCACCATGACAGGTGCTGTGACAGATATTGAGACATATTTGTTGCAAAGATAATATTATATTGGGAAATATATTCCCAATTTATTATCGGGCACCAAGATATACCCCCATTTATAAAAGACGTATTGCGCTAGATAATTTGCAATATATTGAGCAAGATACAATTATATTGACAATGTATGAAACATAGGGTCATATATTGCCACATATTTTCCATATATTTTCCTTTTAACAAGGGTTTGGGAGAGGAAGGTTTCCTCACCCAAATTTGGGTGAGAATACCATAGTCATATGGGTAGCTGATACATCCTTTCTCACCCAAATATGGGTGATATAGTGTACCTCGCCCAAAATTGGGTATTGATCAAGAATCTTCCATTCTCAGTGTTCCTCGTTCGGAGAGCAATCCATTGGTGGGGTCACACGTTCGGTTCGAGTCCCATTTAGCGACTCTGGAGCTCAAAACCCGTCTGGGATCTGGACCGTCTCCACCGGTCTTCTAGCCGGCTGTGAACTGGCGAGACAACAAATCTTGCTAAGTTTCGATCAGACCTGAAACACTGAAAATTAAATGGAAAGACTTTGCGCCAAAATATGGCGAGACAAAAAGTCTTGGCAAGCTGGCAGCTTTGGTCAGATCCAAAAGTCCCGCTAAGACTTGCTCAAACAAAAATGTTTCGCCACAAAATGGCGAGACTTTTATAAACATATATGACCAGACATGTATGTCTGGCCGCGGTACAGGCCGCATGGACCATATTGACTGGGTTCAAAAGTCTGACCACATTGTTGTCAGACAAAAAAGTCTCACCATTTTGTGGCGAGACATTTTTGTCTGACCGAATTTCGGCGAGACTTTCAGGTCTGACCAAAACTAGGCAAGACTTACGGTCTCGCCCCTGGAGTGGCGAGAAGTCTGTCCTTTGGATTTATAGTGAAGTCTCGCCGAAATTTGGTTGGATAAAAAGTCTTGCCACAAAATGGTTGGCCATTTTTGACTGACCGGATCTAAAATCAGCACTGAAGACGAAAATTTTGAGTTATATTAGGATGCTAAACTCGAAAAATCTTGTTTATCGACGGACCCTCCCTTGCACACACATCTAGGGCCGCTTGAAAAATGTACCAGGTCGGAAATAATAGTTGTCAAGATGAAAAGATAACTGTTAAATTTGCGGCGAATTATGGGGCTGCATTGGCATCCTCACTTGATTCTTGGAACTTACGTCGACAGTCGCAAGCAGCGGTAGGACGAAAGATCCGAGTAGCCAGAAGGGTATCAAGGGTTCGAGAACCCGATTGATGGAGATTGCCGCTTTCAGCAGGTCACTGTGTAGCTTCATCAACTCCACTCCCGCAACTCCATGCTACGCATATGCACTCGTAAGTGTGGTGTACTTATTGCTGTTAGTAAACAGTTACGCACTGGTAAAACTGGGGCGTAGTTCTACGTATCATTCAAGCATACAACTACGCTTGAAGACATTACCCCTCCTTGAAGCGTACAACTAGGCGGCGTAGGCTTCAAGACAATTCCCCAATGCATTTAGATAGGACGTAAAAAGTCCATGAGCTCCTGTACGCTTCAGTACACGCCTTTGTTTTACCAGTACGTTTGTACAGTCTCAGACTCGAAATGACTTTTTATCTCTTGCCAAAAAGTTTTTTTGTGCAAACGTAATATGTATATTTTTCCCTTTAGCTTTGCACGTTTTTGTCCATTATAGAGGGTATTCAGTCCATTTAACCTAACTTTTTGTCAATTGCAACGTACTATTGACAATTTCATCTTAAAATCGATCAAGATTGTGGATAGCTAAAGAGAAAATAGTACAATTTACGTTTGCTCAAAAAGCTCTATAAGCAATAGACATAAAAGTCCATTTCAGACAGAGAGAGTAGTGCCCGCTGTAAGGGTCAGTTTACCCGAATGGGGCACGAGGCGAGGCATTTGCCACTCGGCTTGATCCTGAGGCTACAGACTCACCTCAGTTAAATAGTTAATCTGAATCTGCAGGTGGGCCAGACATCGGTGGATGACCAGAAGGACTGGACATATGTAGCCTAGCTGTGAAGTAACAACGTGCGGGGCGCTACACACCATCATTAACGCTGTAATCCTTAAACATACACACCGCGCATAAGATTTGAGTGAAAATCTCGGATATACAATGTGGATCTGTGCGGATTTTTTTAAACATATCTTAAGACTCAACTGCTATTTAGAGGAAAGTTACTCTTAAAGTTGAGAAAAGATGCAACTTGGTCACAATCCCCCGCCTATGGTTTCTTAAATAGTCGACCACGGCGGCTGATATTGGCTTGTTTACCTAATGAAGCTTTTTTTAGATCCCTGCCCGCTTACAGTCACAGATGGTCACGATAAAGACAGACCCCCTCTTCCCCTGTGACATTTCGAAAACATCAATACTGCAGTGGCTGTGAAATCTAAACCACTTGATATTTTTGAAGACTCTTCGGCATGGGTGCAGGGGGCCGGCCTTCATCCAAGACCCAAAACATTGGAATTAGAGATGGGTAATTTTAGGGCCCCGATGATCGCACAGAGAACACTCTCAGGCTCACATGGACTTTTATGTCTCTTGCTCATGGAACTTTTTGAGCAAACGTGAATTATTCTATTTTAACTTATGCTATCCAAAATTTTGATCGTTTCTAAGATGAAATTGTTAATAGATCATGTAGAATTAAAAAAAAAGGGACATGGTCATTGACAAACAGTCAGGTTCAATGGACTAAATACCCTATATAATGGACAAAAAAGTGGTAGGTTTAAGAGAAAATAGTACGTTTTACGATTGCACAAAAAACTTTATGGCAAGAGATAAAAAGTCAATACGAGTCTTACAGTGAATGGCCCGTGCAATATCCTTAGAAAAGAAAACGTCGCCGTACCTCTGAGCTGGTTCCGCTATCGTTGAGCATACGGCGGGGTCGAGTGGGAGCCAGCGACAGGCAACGTAAGCCCAATGCTCAGTTCCGGAGTACATCGCGTACATGGATCCCAGGACTACAAAGATATTGTAATACATGAAAAAGTTCACCTCCGCCCTGCAACGCCGAACATTTATCTTCGCGTTTTCCTAATTTAAAAACAAAGCAAACAAACAAAGGCACTATTTAGGTCTTTTCACTAGTCATTTCCATGTAAAAAAAAAATTGAGGAGAAAATTATTTCAGGTTCTCTCTTAGAATCGGCGTTGACTCTCTGTACATGGTATTGACATTTTGTTAGTAGTAGCACCTCTAGTAATTTGTGCAACAATAATACGTACGTTTCGCTTTTGAGATAATTATTAACATATTTGTCCGAACTTATTGACTTAAAAATTTTCCTCAACAATTACATGAACTAAATTGTACGTATCTCGGAAGAAAATACTAAATATTATTGTTGTAGGCAATAGCACCTGGTTACTGACCATAAAGTCAGTAAGATGCTGAGAGTGTTCTTGCCTGTTCCAGACCTTTAAAAGACCTGTACCTGCTCAGAACTGGGCTAAACTCGATTTGTGGGCTCCTATGTACGAACTGCTGGAAACGAAATATTACCGCGCGAACCTGGGTTTGTTTGAGGCTCAGATTGCTGTGTTTTGGGGTTTCAAGCCTTGTGCGCCCAGCAAAAAAAAAAAAGAATCCAAAATCAATCCTAACTGGGTGCTCTTGGACCAGTAAAAGAGCTCTTTTCACTAGTATTAGTATTATTAGTATTAATATTGATTATTAATAAACGGAATGACATCAGGTTTGGTTCTGAGCAGGTGTTAGCCAAGGCTTCTTGTTTTCTTTTCTATGGCGGAGTCTCTTTCTGCTGCACTTCGCACATTGCACATCGCAATTACTTCAATTCAGGACAACCAGCCTTACTTTGGATTCGTCCTTGTATACCGACAAGTCCTGCTCATCACAAACAATCAACGAGCGGCTGAGGACAGCAGGGCTGCCCAAAAGAGTATGGGCCTTCGTGTGTGCTTGAGAAAAGGGCGCCCTTCCTTCAAGGTGCGCGCACCCATGTACGGCCAGCAGCTGACGGCGACGTACGGAGGGCGGGTGGTAGGGCCTAGAACTACCGACATCGGGCTGATGCAGGGGTGGTGCACGTCGCCAGTGCACTACATCTTCGACAAGGTGGAGCTGTGCCGGGACCTGCCAGAGAGGGAGTCCAAACATCACAGTTCCGCGGACGACGTGCCACTGTTCGCGGTGGCGGACACGATAGAGGCCGCGGTTGTAGCACTGCAACCAGGGCTGGAGATACTGGCCGCCAGGCTGAGACGGGACGGCGCGGACCTTAGGCTAATCTTCATGGACAGTTATTACCAGGAAAAAGCTGCCGGGAGTACAGCTCAGACTGGAGGTGTGGGAGCCGAAATTCCGTTCAGTGAGAACCCCAAATTCTTGCGACTTATCCTGTCACCGAGACTGCAATGTGCACACACGCAGCCATCGCCGCAAACAAGTGCAGGAAGAGAATCGACTTCCTGCGATCAGTGGTGAGCTCCCGGCGGGGATGTCACCCCGCGCTAGTCCTGAAAATCCACGAGAGCACCATACGGCCCGTGCTGGATTACGGGGCGGGACTGGTAGACCCGGGCACAAAGAAGGATTGGGGCCGACTCCAAAGAGTGTGCAACGCAGCTATCCGTGTGACCCTCAGGGGCGTCATAAATACTGTGAGGGGTGCTCAAATGTGAAGGCTTGTGCTGTGGGTTGCCTAACTTTCAGGCTGTACTTCGAAAAGCCTTTATTATTGGCCAGCGGAGCGAGCCAAGAGCGAAGTAACAAAAGACATGTGTAAAATTAATAAAGGCTATGCAATTTGTGATAAACAGGTAAAAATATACAGCTTTTACAACATTTTTTTTTTTTTTAAATAAATTTACATTTTGAAGAGGTCATTCATTGGTTCCTAGGTTTTGGAAGGTGCTGATGACGAAAATGAAATCTATTTAGAACTCCGATCATCGATTAATTCGTGGTAGAAGCTACCTCGACCTGATTTCTCATCCATATTCTTACATGACGCCCTACGTTTTCCAGGGCGCTGAGCCGGAAGATGCCGAGCATCTTACCCAGCAAACCTCTACACTCCACAGCCAGCACTGTCGTGAGTATGAGAAAAACAAGCGTTCTGCGTAATTTTCCATGGTAGTTTTAAGTGATAATGTTTTTTATTCTGAGTGTTTCCGGTTCCTGTTCTGGAACGTTCTCTACTATTGTATTATGTAGAAGAGTTTTGTAAGGAGTTCATACAAGTGAATAAAAGTGTTTAAGTGAATCCGAGTGAACCTTTCGCCTTTCTTTTCAAAAGCCCGTATACCCCAGTACCCCACTAAAAACTACAACAAACTGACAAGCACTTAACAAACAACGATCACTGGTTGCCAAGGAATGTGACGTCACGTTCGTTTTCACGTGAAAACGGCGATGTTAGTTTGAGCGTGACAAACGGTGAAAATTTACGGTAAAACGAATGTGACACACAGCAACGCATTGTCATGTTACTTTGGGTGTGACAGGCAATCACCAGGCGAACTGTCACATTAAAACGAATGTGACACATGGTACCCATTGACATATGTCGTGTCACTGACACCTATTTACTGTCACGTTCGTTTAAATGTGACATGTCCGCATTGTCACATTAAAACGAACGTGACACCCCAAAATTTGACAATCATGGCGTGTCACATTCACATTCAAACGAATGTGACAATTCGGGAATGTCACATTCAAACGAACGCGACAGTACATAGGTGTCACATTCGTTTTGATGTGACACGACATATGTCAATTGGTACCATGTGTCACATTCGTATTAATGTGACAGGTAACCTGCTGATTGCGTGTCACACCCACAGTAATGTGACAAAGCGGTTCTGTGTGTCACATTCGTTTGACCGTAAATTTTCACCGTTTGTCACGCTCAAACAAACATCGCCGTTTTCACGTGAAAACGAACGTGACGTCATATTCGTTGGCTACCAGTGAAGTGCTACTTTGACTTCCGATCACACAGATAATGGCTCGCGGATGACAAGCGAAGAAGGCTAGCCAGCCTGCCGGAGGTAGGCAAGCGCCGCAGGCTAAGGTGGGTAGGTGTATGCGCCAGGCGTGGACTGTCGAAACTGGCGCAGCATCGCGAAGCCTGTTACGACAAGACGCGATCTGGCGTACACCTACCCTGCTATAACAAAGTATTTAGAGCATGCATAAACTTTCTAAGAAAATACTTCTTACGAGGTATTTCTTCGTATAACAAACTAAATAGTTTAAACCTTACATGTGGTCAAAATACTTCTTAAGGTGTTCAGCGTGCAAGCGTAGGGCAAGAAGGTCTACGCCAACGAGTGTCGACCAGGGATGATACCCAAACCGAAACAAAACCAGGCCGTAACGCTGACACTTTGCATATATGACTAAAACTCAAAAACTAAAGCACCTGGAACCAAGGAAAGTTGTGCAAAGTGTACCGGAGTTTTGTTCCCATTTGGAACATGTCAAAATTCCGCTACCCATAGTTTTGATATTTTTGAGGCCTAAAGAAACATAACTCAGGGAAGCGGAATGTTGACTTGGTTTACATGGGAACAAAACTCCGATACACTTTGCAAACCAAGGAAAAGTTATTCCCTTCGTTCTAGCTGCTGTAGTTATAGAGTTTAAGTCATAAATGCAAACTACCAGCGTAACGGCCTAGTTTCGTTCGGTTTGGGTATCATCTCTAGTGTCGATATGTCCTGAACTTGAATTCGCTGTGCATGCAGGAACGCTCCATGAGCCATGATGCGCTCAGTTCAGGGTTGTTACAGTTAATTTAAAAAATTAACGCGATTACGTTAACGTTATCGCGTTAACGTTAATCACTTTTGAGAAATCTAACGCGATAACGTTAAAGTTCATCATTTTTTTTCTGGTCAGCTACGTTTGAAGGAGCATTTACTTGGATTATACACGACAAGAAAACCTTGAAAGAAGTCAGTGCAATACATTTTTATCGCACAAAGTTCAGATATATAATCCCGGAACACACAACACATTCTAAGCACTCCGCACGCAATTCTCCATTTCAACTGCCCCTGGTCAGAGGGAGTCGCGTGTCAATTCAGCGAGAAAAAGGCACGATCAGAGTGCATCGCTTAACGTTAACGCCGTTCATTAACGTTATCGCGTTAACGTCAATGCCAATCGAAAAATGTATCGCGTTAACGTCAATGCCAATCGGAAAATGTAACGCGTTGACGATAAGTTAACGTTATCGTTAACGCTATCGTTAACGCGTTAACATTAACCCCGTTAATTAACTTTAACAACCCTGGCTCAGTTAGTAGAGACGCTTCGCACCCTGATGTCCGGCAGGTGGCCCGCTGCTCGCTCGATCCTCGAGGCGACGGCGGACATTCGCCGCAAGGCGTCGACGAGGGCGTGGTTTTGGAAGGCCGCCATGACGGCCCCTATGCCAGACACGGAGCCACCGCCGATGCGCGCGAACACCAGCGCCTCGCTCAACGACTGGGCGCACAATATGTTGACAGTGCAAATTATGGTGACAGTCCAGACACAGAACCAGGCCACCTGCAACTCAAACAGACAAATTCCATCTTTCGCTTGTCCATTACAGCCTCGCACTCTCAGAATCGACATTGACTTTTTGTACACGGCATTCACATTATGTTGGTAGCACCTCCAGTTTGTTCAACAATAATACGTACTTTTCGCTTTTGTAATGGTTCGTTACACATCATTTAGCACTTATTGACTAAAACATTTACCTAAATAATTAAATGAAGTAAATTGTAAGTATCTAAGAAGAAAATACTAAATATTATTGCTGTAGGGAATAGCACCTGGTAACTGACAAGAAAGTCAGTAAGATGCTGAGAGTGCGCATTTGGTGGCCAGCCTTCGGGTCGTCCCCCAGAGTCGCCAAATTCTTACTGCGTTCTTCCTTATTGCTTGAGACAATTGGAGAGCGGAGGCATTGCCCGATACCGTTACCTGGACTGACACGAACACAGTCCGTCTCTGTCTAGGGCTAGACCTAGAGAGTGGTGGTTTTGTGCTGGGTAGGTTTATTTAAGAAAAGCAGGGTCTTACAATGACCCTCTTGGATTTCACTGATTTTTTGGTGGTTAGTAGTCCCCCCAGGTAGGAGTTCAGGGCCAAAATTTCAGAGCCCCAAAAAATTCATTTTTTAAGGTAGGGATCTTAAGTTTTCTTGGGACTTTTTGCATTGAATTTGGGATTTTCTTATAGCTTCGCGACTTATTGTCTGATTCGCTTCAAATTCGGGTCCTAGCATCAAAATTGATTGAGGAACACTATGGTGCCCTCAGATTTGACCTACAACGTTTTTTTTTTTATGGTTATTTTTCACTTTTTCTCGAGAAAATGACCAAAAAAGTCCCAAATCTTGGGATTTTGGACTTTTAATTTTCAAAAAGTTTTGAAACCAGCCTTATATGATGGGGAAAGATCCGCTGAATCCAAAAAAACTCAACCCCAGATTTATATCTCTAACCGTTCCAGAGATTTCTCTGGAACGGTTAGAGATAAAAATCTGGGGATCGAGATATCTCTGGAACGGTTAGAGTTAAAAATCTGGGGTTGAGTTTTTTTGGATTCAGCGGATCTTTCCCCATCATATACTTTTGAAACTAACTTAACTAACTTAAATAACTTTTTGAAAATTAAAAGTCCAAAATCCCAAGATTTGGGACTTTTTTGGTCATTTTCTCGAGAAAAAGTGAAAAATAACCATCAAAAAAACGTCGTAGGTCAAATCTGAGGGCACCATAGTGTTCCTCAATCAATTTTGATGCTAGGACCCGAATTTAAAGCGAATCAGACAATAAGTCGCAAAGCTATAAGAAAATCCCAAATTCAATGCAAAAAGTCCCAAGAAAACCTAAGATCCCTATACCTTAAAAAATAAATGTTTTTGGGCTCTGAAATTTTGGCCCTGAACTCCTACCTGGGGGGACTACTAACCACTTAGAATCAGCGAAATCCAAGAGGGTCATTGTAAGACCCTGCTTTTCTTAAATAAACCTGCTCAGGGACAAACACTAGGGCCCAAAACTAAGGAAAAATCAATGTAAATATATACGTCCATCGCAAACAGAGGGGGGGGGGCGACCCCTGGCGACGGCGACTGAATCGCGTCTACACTGCGAGGAAACTCGTCCAGGGCCACCGCAAAGTCAATGGAAGAACATGAACAAGCGAGCAGAGCGAGCTAGAAATGAAAGGATTTGTGATTTGGCCATCACTTTTCCCTCTTTCCAAGTTGAAATATTACAGTTGGGGGTAGTGGACCCATCCTATTAGCTTTGTGGGGAAGGGGGGGAGAGGTGGCAATTCCAGCGTGGCGTGTACATACCTGATGTGCTCGAAGGTGGAGTGTGGCGTGAAATGGAGGCATGCTTCAACCTGATGCATGCCATGTATTACTCACTTAAGCTTGTAGAGCAGTGTGCACATGCGTAAGGACGGATACATGTGTATTCTTGGCAACACTCAAAAATACTTGCGACGAAGAATCCGGCACTGTTTGACGAATTTTCTTGGAAACCATTTATTTTTGCTCGAATCGCGATGAAGGTGTTATGCAACGTTAGAAAAACATTTCTGTGTAACACACACTTTGGCAAAAAGGAACGGAGAAATCCATACACAGGGGTTATTCTCTGTACACAGGACCAAACATTTCCCGCAGTCCTCTTGACAATCTTCTCCGTGCACCTCAGTGGACTGCAAAACTGTAAGTTGTACGGAGAATGTTGACAAAAGGTTGCGAAAAACGTTATGGGTTTTTGGCACGGAGAGCCATGGTGAAAAAAAAAACAAACAAAAAACTGACTTTTCCGTTGTTATTTGCCCCAGTGCAACGCGCTCACCCGTGACGCCGCCATATTGATCACGAACGCCAGGATTCGGTGGCCGGCAGGTACCGTTGGGTCCCTCAAGTACTGACGCCACTCCTGAATGTACGCCCCCATCTCCATCCTGCGAGAGCGGCGAAGCGCACCACGCAGAGTGGAACCTGGTGAAATTTGGACACTCCTAGAATGGGGCTCACATGTTAAGTGCATCTTGAAGTGCACTGCAAAAAAGTCGAGGGATCCTATGTAAAAGATCCCAACTGGAAGTCTCCGTTTAGGGTAAAGTGCCGAACATGGATCAGGGTACCAATCATGGATCATTTTTGCTGGCGAGCCCTTACCGCAAAACAAAGCGATCAATTTCATTTTTGAAGAATTTTATGAGTTGTTAGCACTATAGAGTGCTAGAATCATGTGCGGGAGAGCTGATCAAGCTTACCGTGACCCTTACAATAATTAAATGAAAAAGTGTCTCTTAAAACGAGTCCGAAAACGGCATGGTTTCAGGTTAGGTTAGAGGAGTCAAAGTTCTAGGCCTTATTCTGACGAATCTGTTCATCGAAAATGTCTCAAATTTTTTTTCGTGGCAGCTATAGGCACTTTCGCAATTCAGGTGACCGGAAGTTTTCGGGCGGTCCCTGGCAAAAAGCGAAGGGAGGCGATTCATGTTTGGGTCAGACCCACAAATGGATCATAAAAATCAGTAAAATTTCAAATCCTTCTAAATTTTAAATTAATTGTTGATAAATGTTCAATAGTTTGAGAGAACACTGAAAATCTATCGGCGTGACTTCGTGCCGTTTTAGGGGCGTGAATAAAGTGTCACGCCAAAAAAACGGCATGACAAAAAGTCAGGCCCAAAATCGGCGTGACTCAGAAATTCACGGCAATTTTTGGCGTGAATTTCCTGTCATGCCGGTTTTCGGCATGACTTTTCTCGTAAAACGCACTGCCATTCACGCCTCATGACGGCGTGACTCACATGTCATGCCATTTTTCGGCGTGAATTTCCTGTCACGGCAATTTTTGGCGTGACTTTTTGTCACGCCATAATTTGGCCATGTGTCCGACCGTAACATTTTCAGTGAAGGTTGTCCTTGTGGTTATCTTGAATGCATTGAAAAAAATTAGGTCACCGCTCCGTCGAGTTGAAACACGGGAGATTTCTATAAGACGTGATCCATGTTTGGTAAAGGGAGGGTGGGGCGATTCGCAAAACTTGCTCTTGTAATTTATAGTGAAGGGTGAAAATCTGAGTGTGACCCCTCTTTTGTTGGAAGGAGAGGGTCCTTGAATAATCGAAACGGCTGTGATTGGTGCTCAGGTATAGTATTGGAGGGAGTCTGAATTATTGGGTACACCGAAAACAGGCAAATAGTAGATTTTGAGTACTAGGAAGTTTTCGTCTGAGGTTCCCCAGGTACCAATCACCATCAAAATACCGTTGAGGCGTGACTTCTTCAAAATGTAGCCACGTAGAAATGGTTGCATTAACTTCGTCCAGTAAAGGTTGGGGACGTGCTCTTTGGGTAACATGCATTGGGGGGTGATTCGTAACAAACGACGTTTTTTCCTTATATTTTAGTAATTTTTGTAAATAAACTCTGTAATTATGTCTCGAATCACTCGCTGCCATATGTTCACACATTCGCACAACTCAAAATGCTTCTTACAGCGAGTTACTGTTATCTCGTCCTCCGAAATTGACATAAGTGAGGTTAGGGTTCACAAAGTCACGTCCGTTCGAATATGATGTCACACTCGATTGAATGTTCATCCAAGTTCAAACGAACGTTACACCCCAATTACACGACCATGTCATGTTCCGACGAAAGTCATCGTATTCCCACGAGTGTGACAAAATTTACATCAATGGAAACTTAACGGCGAAAAATTAAGCCACCCTGGAGGTAAGGAATACATTCCTACCTTTCTGGGTGGGAATCGAAATTCTCACCTCTTCAAGCATATCCGGTGGTAGAACAATTCATGCCAAAATTTGGTGAGATTTTGGATTCTCGCTACAAAACAGTGAGAAGTGTTTCTCATCAAAATTTTGTAAGAACTCTCACCTTTCAATTTTCAGTGAGTCTAAGAGATGTGACGTTACATTCGTTGAATAACAGTGAACCATGTACACTCTTCAGTTTACAGAGTATAAATACTCCTGCAGGCCACCAGTTCTCCACGAGAAACGTACCGACCGATGCCGCCCTGCCACGAAACCTCGACCAAAGCGAAGCAGCGACAAAGGCGGACGCGTCGACCGACGTCTATGATTAGCCTCCGCAATAGTTCGCTTGATCAAATGTTAACCGCCACCTAATTTCGCTCCGCGACAACTTTGCTTGCCGAGATGGCTGCCGTCCACGAAAGTGGCGCGGCAATTTAGCTGCGTGTTCGACTCGAGGCAATCAGCAATCAGGGCCTCCTTTCGACGCAATAATGGCAGCAGTTCACTCATGGTACAATTACCATGGCGATGGTGACTATGGGAAGAGAGAGAGCTTCTACTTTTTACCTCACTGCCACACTGGTATAGCAAATCCATAATCACTACGCCCTTAAGGGCGTAAACAATCTTTCACGCCCTTAAAGGGCTCTTAAAGCCCAAGTAATAAAGTGCAATATCAAATAAGAAAAGCCGGGTCTCGCCATGACCCCGTCCGATCCTCCTGATATTCTGGAGGCTCTTGAGGCACCTAACAGGTAGTCCAGTGCCGCCCAGACATGCCCCGAGAAAGTATTTTTGGCTGAGCATTTCCGAACTTTAGTTTGATTTTCGGAGTAAAAACATGGATATGGGTATTTTGCCGTACATTGACACTTTTCATCGAAGGGGTCTAAAATTTGTTATAAGAACGTAAAGTTGACCAAGGAACAAGAATATGACCACGGAATTGACGTCGGACGAATACCTGCGTCACCAGCCTCAAAAAACCACTAAAAATCACCCTAAAATTGACATTTTTCTTGCAACTTTTTTCTTTGAGACTTTTTGGCCCATCCAAAGTCTTGTCCTCGTAGAATAGGTCTCTAAGAGTCGAATGAGCACTCGTCCGGATTTTTCTGACCAGCCGTTTAGAAGCTACGGGACTTCAAAGATGTCGCTTTGGGGGTATTTTAGCCAAAATAGTGGTTTAAGTCGTTTTTGGCCCGCCCTTCTATTTAAAAGAATAGGGGGTGGGCACATACATTTGCCTCAGGGTCTGTGTGTTGTTGTTGTCTGTGTACAAGGAAGGAGTTTAGGTAGAACCCAGATTTGGAGGGTACTTCAGGAGTGCCGTCCGAACAAACAATCCGGTCGGTGCAAATCCTGTCCGAGTCGCAGAAGGGCTGCTGCAGTTCGACCATGGTTTACATGAGCGGGAGGGAGATTTCTGCCATTATTGGTGCTAGCAAGCAGGGCTGTTAAAGTTACTTTTGAATGAAATTGCGCACATTTATTTAAACAATTTCCAAAAGTTATTTTATCATGGTATTATTTTTAGTCTTACGTTGGAAAATACCCAAAAGAGTTCAAATATTCTACAAAAATTTTCGGTTTGACGAAATCTGTGATGATGTTGGCTACAGAAGGACGAGAAGCCAAATGTAACGAGTAACGGCGTTACTCGTTACTTTATTTTTCTCGTTACTTTGACTTCTCGTCCTCCTGTAGCCAACATCATCACATATTTCGTCAAACTAAAAATTTTCCTAGAATATTTGAACTCTTTTGAGTCTTTTACAACGTAAGACTAAAATTAATAAAATAATGAAACAACTTTTGTAAATTGTTTAAATAAATGTGCGGAATTTCATTCAAAAGTAACTTTAACAGCCCTGCTAGCAAGGCATATTGGGGTATTTTTGAAATCAGGGCGACGAGATAAGTTGATTAGGCCTGGTGTCAAAACAATCGGTCGCTTTCATGAATTGACTAGATCAGGATTTTGAAAAAAAGGATGTCGACCGACCAAAATATTTATCTCAGATTTCGATGAGTTTCAGCGAGGGGTCGGAAGTGGGGGTCTCGGAGCCTGACCTCGTCAGTTAGCCGAATCAGGATCTTGAAAAAAGGGGGTCAACCGACTAAAAATTTTTACTGCAGATTTCGATAGGTCTCGGCACGACCTTTCCGGCGAGGGATCGAAAGGGGTCTGTGAGCCCGCCTTCATGTGTTGTGGGAATCAGTGCAACGGACATGTTTTGCACTTTAACTGTAGCTCAGTGGGAATAGAAGGGCGGGCCTCAGTCACGATGTTACATCGACAACTTTGCGTTTCCCCTCCACGGGGTGTGTGGTCTGAAGGCCGAAGGCCCGAGAGATAGCCTCCGATTGGGCCCTGCTAAGTCTGATGCGAGGGCCGAAGGCCCGAGAAGAGGCCGCCGGCTGGCCAAGCTGGGCCCGGCCCCGTCGCTCCGCTTCGCTGCGCCGGCAACTCGGATCGACAAAAGGGCGGGCCCTAGCTTGTTCTCAACCCATTTCCTACACTGTCGTTGGGTCACGTTTCTTGCGCTTCGAAGAGTGAAGATTGTACAATAGGAAAAGGTGGATAAAGGCGTATGCGCGCCGCACAGTGCACTGGTGTCAGAGGACCGGCGCAGACGGCCAAAACTGTCAACGCGTATTGAGCTCCAGAGTCGCTAAAAAGGACTCGAACCTACCCTAACATGAGAGCCCACCAATGGATTCCTCATTCGGAGAGCAATCCATTAGTGGGGTCACAAGTTCGGTTCGAGTACTGCTAAGCGACTCTGGAGCTCAAAACGCGTCAAGAGTTCTAGCCTCCTGCGCTGGTCGTCAGTCCTACTGTCCCTGGATCCGCCCTTCAGTTTCTCGTGATGATCAACACCTTTTGCCCTCCTTTGTTTCGGATTTAAAAAAAAAATCTTTTTTTAAAAGTGAAGTTAGCCCATGGTTAAAGGCGAGGCCTTGTAGGTAGAGTCCGGCATTGTGTACATGGTAGAACGCTGATGTGTCATGTGCTCGGGGAACATAAACCAAATGAAAATTTTATGACATGGTCTTTATTAAACAAAATTGCAAGACAACACCCGTGGAACGAAGGCATACTATGTTTGCTCTTACAGCACGGAAACGACTTACGCCCCCGGAACGGCGTGAATCGTTTTCACTCTCACACCCGTATACGGGTCTGTTGGAAGACTTGCCTGTTTTAGGGTGCATTGAGTGGATTGTGCGGCCTCAGGAACCAAATGGAATGCCTTAATTTTTGTTATCGGGTTTAGTAACAATTGGCCACAATGATCACCTTTATTGTTATGAAGTTCAGCAAAGCAGTGAATGGTTCCTTGTTAACTATGACTGACAATATGCTGTCATATTATCCAACGACTTGCAGGACAGGTGCAGATGGAAATTCTTGTCTCACATTCCGTCACAGTTTGTAAGAAGCACCTGCATCTAGTATTGCTCGCATGTTAATGAATTGTATGTAAATATATTTATGTTTTCATCTTATTTTTGTTTTATTTTTAAATGTATGTAAATAAATACAGTTTATTTTAGACAATGTACCTTTCGATTTTTTTGGATCCTGACCCTGGTCCCGGATTCACCACATTGTAATAAATAGACTAGGGAAGTACTGAAAACGAGAATGATCCTGAGAGGATTGTAATAGAGATGAGAATAAACACATTCTTCAATTAAGAGGACAGCTTACTTATTTTTAGACTGTTCCTTGAGACTATCCGTACTAAGACTACTTTACTCGAACCTTTAGAATATATACAAGGTTCGTATTTTATACTAAAATATACTCATATTAAGTTAGTTACTCTTATTTCAAGAATCTCAGTTTTTGAGTATATTGAGTTTTTCTTTAGTGACGTATAGACGTTTGAGCACATTAATAAGCTTATTAACACTTTTATTTGTTTCATTAACTTGTCTTCACTGTTAGAAATAATGGTGACATGACGGAACTCAAACGGTCAAATTTTGATGCGGAACCCACGGAATGATTGAAAGTGATGAAAAAATGAATCCGTTTCTATAAACAGCTTCGGATTAACGGAAGATTGGCGTTATCGACTGCAAAGTTATTTCCGTATCAACAGATATGTCTTCTCCATGACTCAAATCACGGAAATATATTTTAAAAATAACGGTTCAGCCGTTGGTTTTGGGAACGGTCCAAAAAGAGGTACGGTGAGGTCAAAGAGAAGGCACGGTGGTGTTTACGGTCTGCCGGTCCAAGGTTTCCGTATTATGATATGATGATTCCTTTTCTCCGGTCTGGTTTACAATTTCACCGTGCCTTCTCTTTGACCTCACCGTACCTCTTTTTAGACCGTTCCCAAACCAAAATTATAACGCTAGTGGCCGGAAAGTAACTGGGGGTTCGATTTCCGTATTATATCCGTGATTTTTTCTGGCAGTGTTGACAAATCTGTTAAGCATTTTAACGAAATCCTACTAATGTGCACAAACAATAATAAATACTAATAAAATGTCTATTGAAGGATGAGTGTTCTACCGGGGGTGGGGCGATAGTATTCTTAGGCAAAATTTTATTGCCTTCCAAGACCATGACTAGTACGATCTGAAAGGGCGCGAAAGACCGTTATGCACTGAAAATACAAGTGTAGGACAGGTCGACACTTGTGGGCGTCGACCAGTTTCGTATGACGCTTTGAAGTGTCGACCACAGAGTGTCCGACGCTATAAAGTGGGCGTCGACCAGTTTTGTCTGACGCTTTGAAGTGTCGACCACAGAGTGTCCGACGCTATAAAGTGTCGACCACAGAGTGTCCGACGCTATGAAGTGTCGACCACACAGTGTCCGACACCTGCAAGTGTCGACCACAGCGTGTCCTACGTCAAACTGCGCGTAGTTTGCCGAAGGACATGCTGTGGTCGACACTTGCAGGTGTCGGACACTGTGTGGTCGACACTTGAAAGCGTCGGACAAAACTGGTCGACACTTGCAAGCGTAGGACAAATGGTCGACGCCTACAAGTGTCGACCTGTCCTACACTTGGATTTGCAGTGTGGCCTCAAGGCCACAGTTTTCGTGCCTTTGTTTTACAAGTGCAATCACACTAAGACAAGTTTAGTATGACAAATAAAAACATTTAGGATGGGCAGGATGAAGACGCCGGGAAAGGGACGCGCGCGGCAGATTCCCGGAATGGACACGATCTGCACTATGAAACGAAGTATGGACAACTCCACACTTCGTGGTGTGGAGTAGGTCTCTGCTAATGCAGAGTTTGCAGTCTCAACACTTCAAGTGTGGATTAGGTCTCAGATTCCCTATCTTTTGGCATGGCGCAAGCGTGGAGACTGCAAACTCTGCACATCCAAATATGGAGACTGAAAACTCCGCGTTTCAAGTGTAGAGTTGCCCGCATTCGGTTTCACAGCTATGCGCAGCATCACCACTTGGGTTGAGCGACCAAGACGACCTCGACGCGCTGCTAGATTACCGCAGTCAGACTGGGGGTGGCCACATAGGCGCACCCTGCCATCAGCGTCAGCACAGCGGCGAACGTCAACGCCGTCTGCGTGAGTCGGTGCACCAGGTACAGGCTGAAAGGAAAAGCGCAACTTGTAAATTCATACTTAAAAGTGCCCCGGCAGACACGCACGGTTATAACGGTTCCTGGAAAAAAGTCCTTGGAAATCGTCCCAGGAACCGTTTTAGCCGTGCGTACTCTACAAAACGAAAAGCGTACCTTGTATACACTGGTAGCCAACGAATATGACATCACACACAATGTGACATCACAATCGTTGGCACGTGAAAACTGCGATGTCAATATAAACGTGACACATTGAAAATTTAGTCAAACGAATGTGCGAATCGGACCGCTTTGTCACATTAACTTCTGGCGTGACACGAAAACAGAGGGCGAACTGTCACATCCAAACGCATGTGACACCAATGTGTTGTCACATTCGTTTGAATGTGACTCCCACGTCCTATCACGTCCGTTTGAATGTGACACGCCTTCGGACATGCCATGAGTGACAGGTTGTTGGGTGTCACGTTCATTTGAATGTGACAATTGGGGTATGCGACATTCAATCGAACGTGACAATATATGGGTGTCACACTGGTTTAGATGTGACACGACATATGTCATTGGGTCCATGTGTGACATTTGTTTTAATGTGAAAGTTCACTTGTTGAGTTTGTGTCACACCCAATTTAATGTAAAAAGCGGTGTGGTGTTTCACATTCTTTAGACTGTAAATTCTCACTGTTTGTAACGTTCAAACTGACATCGCAGTTTTCACGTTCAAACGAATGTGATGTCACATTCGTTGGGTATATGCTCTAGCTGGAGCATGCCTGCTAAGCATGCACCAACAAGTGCATACCTGCCATGTACATGTACCTCGTCTGAGAGTGTTTACGTCGTTATGCATGATTTAATCATAAAAATGTAATATCAATATACATAACAATGTGGAAACAATACACACAACACTGTATAAATTATACGTTGTTATGCATAATGTTATGCACAAGCTTAAGCATGTGCAAAATCGTGCGTAACTATGTACAAAAAAGTGCATGAGGATTTAGTGTGGAAGGCTGGGCGTTTCATGGCATATGCCACATTTCGAGCGTACCCGCGGGGATTGCCGTCGACGCCGTCCTCTCGCAGCAGGTGCAGCTTGGAGCCCTTCAGGGCTGTCTTGCAGTAGGCGTCCCAGTCGATGGCCTCCACATTGAGGGGGAAGAGCACGCGGTCGCGCCCCGACAGCCGCGACCACAGCGTGCGCACGTTGTCGTCCTCAAAGTGCCACTGATTGGTCGTGAAGAAGTGGAACGCCTCCAGCATGCGAGCCACCCGCCGCTGCTTGCGAGTCAACCTGCAAGCGTCGGCGGTTACTACTGCATTCGCGCTCGGGAAAACAGATCTAGTGTGTACCTACACCAAAGGGTCCCCCACTCAAACCATCTGTGTACGCTTGGAGGAGACAATCCCACAATATTGCGTCAAAAACGCCTGGATGTAGGCAAAAAGCGCGCAAAAATCAGACAGAATCCTAAGCAATCAGACAGAATCAAACAATCCGTGTACTAGGCAAATTCAGAGTGAGGGACCTCTCGACCTACACACTAAATGTTACCTCTAATTGTCCATAACTACACTCTAAATGTCTTACAATGATGCTATTCGTATGTTACAGTGAATACGGCGCAAGCATAATACGGAGCAATATTTCTTCGTATTACGAATCTTTTTAGCTTTTTCATTGTAAAATACAAAGAAAACCCTTCGTAATACGAATGCTTGCGCCATTTCCGTCGTATTATGGAAATTTTTTTCTTAAGATATTCAGAGTGTATGGCTTTAATTGTGCACACAGAAGCAATCACTGAAAATGTTACGGTCGGACACATGGCCAAATTATGGCGTGACAAAAAGTCACGCCAAAAATTGGCATGACAGGAAATTCACGCCAAAAATTGGCGTGAATTTCTGAGTCACGCCGATTTTGGGCATGACTTTTTGTCATGCCGTTTTTTGGCGTGACACTTTATTCACGCCCCTAAAACGGCACGAAGTCACGCCGATAGATTTTCAGTGATGTACGATTTAATACATAAATTATGAACGATATTTCCATATTGTGCATGAATAAATTTTAAATTGTACCTAATTTATAGACAAATTTGTACGTACTTCTGTATGCACAAATGGCCATAGTTACGGACAAAAAGTCCATAAGCATTTAGTGTGTACAAACATTTATCTTAATTTTGGGATAACCTGGAAAAATTTGTTGAGTGAACTATCAATTTTTTGTTACAATGAACAGTTTGCTCTGACAAGAAATAATTCGGTAGAAAAAAATTGCTTTTTTCTTCTTTTTTTTTTTTTGACGATGCTGTTTGTTTTCAGAACGATGTGTTCGTTGAAAACAAATTGATAGAACACAAACCATGTTTTCTTGGAAATGCCAAAATCAAAATGTTCGTTGCTACGACTAACTCTTTTTACCCGTGCGGGGTCAGAAGAGAGAGAGAGAGAGAGAGAGAGAGAGAGAGAGAGAGAGAGAGAGAGAGAGAGAGAGAGAGAGAGAGAGAGAGAGAGAGAATAGGGTACTACGGAAAAGAGCTGGGACGGAAGTTAAGAAGAATTCAAGAAGAACAAAAGCCGAACTTGTAACAGAATATAGCTCTGCGGAAGCGGCAGAACGGCGACGCAGACGCTCATTCTCACAAATTTCGCATACTGTGGTTCTTCTTGATTTCTTCTCTACTTCCGTAACAGCCCTTGTTCCGAGTACACCCTCTTGGCCGAAACAAACGGACGGCTGCTCTCGGCACTCACTTGGCGGGCTTCTCCAGCAGGGGCGCGACGACGCGGTCGTGCAGGGCGGCGGGGAGGACCATGGTGAGGAAGGTGCTGACCTGGTGGCGCCAGGGCGACATGGTGGTGGCGCACGACGGCCACCACACCGCCTGGGCGGGCGGCTGCTCCCTGGCGCGGCGCACCCAGCTCTGCACCAGCGAGCCCCACGGCACGGGGTTGTGCGTCCCCGTCACGCAGTTGTACACCTCGGGCATGGCGGGGCTCCGCGGCGCCGCACCGACGTGATCCTGGCGCCCTGCCTCAGGCGGCCGCCGCCTCGCCGTCTCCCACGCCGCGGCCAGGACGGTGTTGACCACCAGGTCCACCGGCACTGTGTCCACCACGCACCCCCTGTCGCAGATGGCGCTCCGCATCTGTCCCAGCGCGATGAGGATGAACGGGCCCATCAGGCCGTTGGTGTTGTCCGTGTAGCCGGGGGACGGGTCGCGCCACGCCCAGCTCACTGTCGGGGACACAGGTACACTGTCAGAAATTTTGTTGTTAATTAACAACAAATCTATTGCTAATTTTTTTTCTGACAACAGTTGTTTTTAAACGACAGCAGTCGTTCACGAACAGAGAATGTTGTTGATAAATGACAGTTGGGTCATTCTGAAACAACTTACTTGTTGGAAGACAACTTTTCCGTCGTTTCAGTTTTAAACAAAGATGTTGTAGGAAAACGACCATGTTGTTGACAGTTTTGTTGTTTTCGAACAATCGTTTCTGACAGTGTACTGGATTAAAAGAGCCGTACACGAGAACGGTTCACACTCAATGTTTATGTATTTTTCTTGTCCATAACCTATTGCAGGCGCGGATACAGGGGGCGGGGGGGCAAATGGGTTTTTGCCCCCACCCCCATACCACCTTGATAGCCGCCTGAAGCGTAGGCAAAAGGTGCTACTTTGCCCCTGTGAATTGGCAAAAAGTGCTGCTTTACCCCCCCTCCCCCCCCAAAGGCCGCATCTAGATCCGCCACTGAACCATTGCCATATTTCGAGGGGTCCTATTCTTTTCCTTATCGTTATCTTTAAGGCAAGCGAATTTCGCTTCGTTCTCTTATTTGAGACAACTAAAAATAAAAGGGGATCATGATGTAGTCCACACCAACTTGAAGAGGGATGTACAAAGAAACCTAAGGCGCTTGTAGAAATATATTTCGCTTTCTCTAATCCGTCCCCAATAATCCAACTCACATGGGAAGTGTCCCAGGTGTTAGCAGATGTGACATGTTGACCATAATTTGGGAATCTTTAGTGCTGTAATAAGATCAATTTTCCGCCTAAAAGTTGGTGCGAACGCTGCTCTAGGGACGTCATTAGTTCACGCCCTGTAAGAGCATAATTTTTATGGTGTCTTGGCGACTCATTCCATTAATTTCGTCAGTCTGCCTCTCTCGCACTCGTGGCGAAGCCAGTAGAGAGACAGAACGACGGGAAGCTGTGCCGAAACCGAGGGGTTACCTTCTCCTGAAATCGTGTGTATACACTCAACTTTGGAATCATTCATTTTTCTATTATTTTTTTTCAAATTTGCACTGAAAATTCATATTATTTCAATAGAATGTCGTCGCAATCTTGCAATAGTGACCCAAAACACTTGGAAAAAAGGGAATTTATTTACATATCCTCATTATCTTAATGAGATTCGTTCAGGAATAGTGGGAATCCGGAAATGTGTGTACACCAAAAGCAGGAGTGGGTAACCTCTTGGCCGAAACAGTGTGCAGTACGCACCGATAGAGGGTCGTACTATCGCCACGGGCAAGTCCACCGCCTCCTCCGCCAGCAAGCTCTCGGCCAGCGCCTTGGTGAACGTGTACGTGTTGGGTCGGTCCCCGATGATCCTGCACATAAAGGTGGTTGTGTGAAAAAGGCAAAAAAAAGTCAAGCGGGAAGAATTTTTAGGAAAATCGAAGATGGCGTCCAATTGGCGCCTTGTGACGTTTTTACAGGGTAAAAAAATATATTTAGAAAATGCATTTCGATAGGAGGAAACGAGCGCATGAGCTTATGTACGCTAGAAGAAGGGCGCATGGACTGTACACACTCAATGTTTAGGTAGAATTTTGTACGTGTAACTTGCACGATTTTGTTCATACGTGAAATTAGCATAATATTCAGCGTAAAAACGCATAAATTCATTCAAATTTGAGCACAACTTTATGCAAAACTGTACTGGGTCACTATTTTTCAAATCGACACACGTCCCGACATCGAGGGTGACGGATTTGGTCCAGTATTTTTTCTTGGAATTCGCATAGTAAAAAGTTATTCGTACCATATAAACGGTGACCCCGGTCATGGGGTAACTTGGGACACTCTTTGGGAGCCGTTTGTTAACGACCGACCCGAGGCAAATAAACCAGACAAGCATGAAATCATGGGGAAAGGGTCAAACTTTAACGTAGTTAGGATCCATTGGCCTCGGTCGAAAATCCTACCTTTGGCGTTAAAAACACGTGAAAAAGTGTCCCAAGATACCCCCGTTGACACTGTAATTAAAAAGGTGAGACATCGGACCAATTTTTGGCAATACAAAAAGTATGACCGATAAAAAGGTCATACACAAATGTATGACCGAAGAAAGGTCATACACGAATGTATGACCGATAAACGGTCATACACAAATGTATGACCGAAGAAAGGTCAGACATTAGCGAGGCTGGCCCTCCTTGGGGATTTATCAACCTTCATCGGTGATACAAAAAAGTGTCACCCTTTTTTCGGTCATACCACTGTAAATCAAATGGTGATACATCTCACCACCTGAGGGGTGAGACAGAACTGTCTCACCGAAAAAGGGTGATACTAAAGTGTATCACCGTAAAAAGGTCGTACACGAATGTATCACCGAAAAAAGGTCGTACTCAAATGTATCACCGAAAAAGAGTGATACTTCCTCAGGAAAACAAGGGCCCATCTCACTGATGTCTGACCATTTTTCGGTGATACATTTGTGTACGACCTTTTTTTCGGTGATACATTAGTGTATGACTTTTTTTCGGTGAGACTTTTTGTATCGCCGAAAATGGGTGAGACGTCTCACCCTTTGAATTGCAGTGACAATTGTGCATGACCTTCAAAACGGTCATACATTTGTGTATGACCTTTACAACGGTCATACATTGGTGTATGACCTTTTCTTCGGTCATACATTTGTGTATAACCCTTTTTCCGGTCTAACATTTTAGTATTACCCCTTTACGGGTCAGAAATCTGACCTTTCTATTTTCAGTGGACGGTAATTTTCGAAACCTTTCAGAAATGAAAAGCCGTTTCAGGAAAGATGCGCATTGCCATTAAAATTGTTTTGCATTTAATTATCGGTGACCTCAAGTGAATCTTAGGACCAGGTATCGTTGAAATTCTCCAACCATGTAAACAGGAAGTTTCCACTTTTCACCTAAAAAAAACCCAAAATCTAGCTAAAATTTCTACCTACAATTGGGTTAAAAATTATTTTTCTTGCTTTTTATGCTTGAGGTGGGTTTGTAGAACCTCATTTAGCAACTTAAAATGAGGTTCTACAATCCCACTCCAAGCATAAAAAGCAAGAAAAGTTTTTTTTAACCTAAATTTGGACAAACCCCAGAAAATAAATTGCCCACAACGTCATTTTTTTAAAAAATTCCTCTTGTGGGGTAGTGGTGAACCTAACCTAACCTAACCCAACAAGTCGTCACCCTTGGTGTCGGTTCGTGTGTCGATTCGAAAAATAATAGCCGTACTACACAGGTCATGCATCACCACGCACAATATTGTAACATAAACATTTGGCGTGTAATAACACTGAGAATGAAAGAGTCATGATCATGACTAACAGTTTGGGTGAGGAATTCTTTATCACCAAAATTTGGGTGAGGAAGGTTTCCTCGCCCAAATGTGGGTGATAATGCTGTGTACCCATAGGCAGCTGATACCCTTTCCTCACCCAAATTTGGGCGAGGAAGCCTTAATTCTCAGTGAAGCATCGCGAGGGGCGCTATGTTACACCTTCGTTTTACCAGTGCTGCTGCAACTCACCTCGGCGTGTCCCTCTCCAGGGCGTCTGCGTCCTCCTTGGCCCTCCGGATGATGTCGTGCACGTCGGCGGGCGGCGGGTACACCACCTCGCGCACCGACGGCAGGTTGCAGTTGCTGTACGCTGTGGACACGTGCACGAGGGCCTTCAGGGGGGACTTTGGTGTGAAAGGCCAAGCGTTTCCAGTAATGCGGCCCTGCAGGCTGATGGTCAGTGTTGCCAAAAAGGGGGCCCACACACCGGGGCGCGGCGCACAGTGGGCCAGAAGACCGGCATTATCATCATCATCATCATCATCATCATCATCATCATCATCATCATCATCAGCGCAGGCGGCAAAAACTCTGGAAGCGTTTTGAGCTGCAGAGTCGGTGAACAGGACTGAAAGACTGACCCCACAAATGGATTTCTCCCTCGGAGAGCAATGCATTGATGGGGTCACACGTTCGGCTCCAGTCTGTCGGCGACTCTGGAGCTCAAAGCGCGTCTAGAGTTTTCGCCGCCTCCACCGGTCTTCTGGCCAATTCCACTGATTGAGCATACGGTTTGAATTGTACGCCTTTGTGAGTAGCTTGGCACATGGATACTATGAGTGCATTGTCATGCGATGCAACACCCTGTGCGTGTTGCGTACGAATTCGTGCATTTCAAAACGTTTGCTTCATTTCGTTCAACGCTATGCACGAAAATACTACACACTACTAAATTGTTAAGTGCAATTTTGGTAAGTGGTCTCACACAATTTTTGCGCACACGTGCTGTTCTGCTGTTCACTTAATTTTTCTCGAAATTACGCACGAATTCGTGCGGTTCTGCGTACAAATTTGTACGAAAAACGTCGCATGTATAAAGCGCATGTGTAAGACCGCGTACAAAATTGTACAAATACATTTAGTACGCGTATGGATGTGTGCTTTGTTATGCGGCACCCTTTGCGTGTTGCGCACGAATTCGTGCATTTCAAAACGTTTGCTCAATTTCGTTCCAAGCTGTGCACGACAAGCCTACTCCGTGATTTAGTGTGAAGGAGCCTGCAGGGCCGGGACGCGTCGTCACTCACCGCCAGCTGCTCCATGTCGCGGGCCAGCCCCACCACGTGCAGCACGGCCTCCACGTTGAGCGGCACGGCGCGGCGCAGCGGCTCCGTGAAGCTGACCGTGGCCGCCGAGTGCAGCACCACGGACACCTCCGCCACCAGCAAGCGGCGGTCCTCGTCGCTGAGGCCGAGGCCCGGAAGGGACGCGTCGCCCGCCACCGCCGTCACCTTGGCGATGGGGCACCCGGCGAACACCTGTGGCCACTCACGATTTGAACGAACTTGCACTCTCGTCCTTCGATCGACATGCACTTTTAGAAAAATTGTCGTAAATTAGCGATGTATCGGCAGCTAATTTTTATAGCGAGGGAAGTCGTTCTGGAACGATTTCGTTGTCATCCAAAGACTTAAAAAGAGTTTCCTTACGACGTGGTCTTAAATTCTTGGAACAGCAAAGTCCAATAAAAGATGACAGGACGTTACGATTTGTGTCGTTTATTAACGGTATTTGTCGTAAAATTACGATTTGTGTCGTACACAGTAAATCGAAATGTCAGAATCCGTAACGATTCTGCACGAAAAACGCCAGTAACTAAACCTGAATTTGGTAGTCACAGAAACTGGAATAGGCTCTCAGAAACTGCTAAGGGGTTACGGTCTCAACCTGACTGCGTCTCTGGACGCATTTGATGTTTTTAACAATATTTACATATTTTGATGAGTGTGCATACGTTTTCTTGCATTGACAAGTCTTTTAAGTAATGTTTTACGTACGCGTTACATCTACACCCTTTATTTCCGATAATGTAAAACCTACTTGCTGCATGTCCGTAGCTATTGCATGCATGGAAAACAAGCAAGCATGTTGCAGCAAAGAAGTGTGTGCCTGCAGGCATGCAGCAAAGAAGTGCATACCTTGGGTTGACTCCTTGTAGTAGTGCGTGCTTGGCACACACTTGACTTTGCAGAGCGCGCACAAACGTCAATACGTTATCAAAGAAAACACTCAGCACGAATCTGAGACTGTACGCAAGCTTCTACACGTGGTCTCACACACAGGACAAAGTCTACGAAGCATCGCTTCGTTACGAAGTGAACTAAGGCTTTGTAAAGTCTACAAAGAAATGTTTCGTATTGTGAAGCAAAATTCTTCGCAATACGAAGCATTTATTCATACTACGAAGCAATTCTACAATGCCTTAATTTTCTTCGTAGTTAGGGGTAGGTTGAGAAAGAAAAGTACAAAACGGCTACTTTGCACTTAACAGAAGTTAAAAATAAGGCTAGTTTTGTTTGTCTTGCCAAATCAAATCTTTTCCCGTGATCAATCTTATATTCACCCCACTTCAATAATTTAACAGGGCGTACTTTTCTTCCCCAATGCCTGTACTTTTCTTCCCCAGGGCACTGTACTTTTTTACCCGTTTCATTTTTCCACTTATAACACTCTTCATTCAAGCCTAAGAGCATCCACCGATACTGATTTTCAAAGATGATGGTCTAAGCTATAAAATAGTACCATAGACTGGACTAGCGGCTGATTCTGTACGAACCTATACTTCAAAGTACGAACAGTTTAAAAAAAAGATTTCCATTGTCATTTTTAGCGTTTTAATCAACCATGCACTTTGGTACTAAATATTAAATATAGAACTGGGCAAAATTATTTTTTCTCGGCGGAATGGCCACTCTTTCTTGAAGCACACTTAAAATGGTTCAGTGAAGCCTCAATTCGGAGGCACAGCAGGTGTTCTTTTTTTTACCCGAGTCCAGAGTGTACTTTTCTTCCCCAACCTACCCCTGCGAAGCAGATTCTTCGTAGACTTTTTTGAGAGCACAATTTACAACATTCGATCTTTTTCGTACAAATTTGTACGCAAAACCGCACAAATTTGTGCGAAGTTACGTACAAATATGTAAGAAAATCACGTATGCACCAAATAGTGAGAGACCACATACAAAAATTGTACGAGGTCCCACTAATGGATTCCTCCTTCACTCTCAGACGCAGAAGTTTTTTGTGCAAACGCAATATGTACTATTTTCTCTTTAGCTTTGCACGTTTTTGTCCATTATATAGGGTAATTAGTCTATTAAACCTCCCTTTTTGTCAATTGCAATGTACTTTTTGATTTCTACATGATCTGCTGACAATTTCACCTTATAAACGATCAAAATTGTGCAACGCTAAGGAGAAAATAGTACAATTTACGTCTGCTCAAAAAAACAAGCAAGAGACATAAAAACTCCATATGAGACTGAGAGTGTTATCGGAGCAGAGCCATCCACAGGCGGTGTCACCACGTTCGGCTCGAGCCCCATTTCAGAGACTCCGGAGCTCAAAACCCGTCCGGCGTTTTGACCGCCCCACACCGGCTGCCTTCTGGCCCACTGTGCGTGCGACGTACCGGCAGCGCGAGCACCTGGGCGAGGCGCTGTTTGGCGTCGACGCCGTTCTTCTCGCGGACCAGCAGGTAGATGCGCTTCACCTCCGGGCAGCAGCGGAGCAGCTTCTCGACCACGGCCTTGCCGATGAAGCCCGTGCCGCCCGTCAGCAGCACGCTGCGGCCGCGGTAGAAGTCCGGGATCTCCATGGCGGCGTGGACGCTGACTGACTGCTGGACGGCGCCTGCACTCGGCGCGGCAGTCGGCGCCGCGGAGGAACACGGAACTACGCGCCAACCACAGTGGGCCAGAGTCCTACTGCTTCGCAGAGACTGGCAAGTGACTGGGCCGGCTCGCAACGGCCCGGGCCAACATGGCGACCCTCTCCTCCACTCCCACCGCACCCGCTCCTCCTACCTGCAAGCGACCGGTCAGTCAAAGTTGACACACTAAAATGCAGACCAAACGCTTGTACTGAGACACAACATAAACTGTCGCCTGTCTCAGTAGGGTTAAAGAAAGAAGGTACAGGGCTCTAGGCCAGAAGACCGGTGCGGGTGGTCATAACTTTAGGCGCGTTTTGAGCGCTAGCATCCCTAAATGGGCATCGAACCAACGTGCGACCCCACCAATGGATTCGTCGTTCGGAGAGCAATCCATCGGTGGGGGTCACACGTTCAAGTCGAGGCCCATTTAGCGACTCGGGAGCTCAAAATTCGTCCGAAATTTCGACCGCCTTCCCCCCCGGGGGTCTTCTGGCCCACTGTGCCAGCCAAACCAACGAAAAAATGTAAGCCTGCCGGAAAAAGACGAACGGCACTCACTGGGCTTAAGGCTAAAAAAGACTACCGAAAGAGGATCTAGCCGAGCGGGCCGAAGGCCCGTCCTTTAAAGGAGAACGTCACTCACCGGGCTGATAAAGGCCCACGACCAGCGTCAGACACTACGAGAAAAGTTTTGCAAAACAGCAGCTCTGGAAGGTCCTGTAAGAAGGTAGGCGTTTTCGCAGCAGGCCCGGAAGAGGAAAAAGGGGGGGGGGGGAGGTTGCAGAGACCCCTGCGAGCGTAGCGAGTGCATGCCTATGAGGCTATAAACCTTCCACTATCCCGTGTGAACCTATGAAGGCCACACTACCAAACAAGACGTATGAAGAGCCAAACACGTTGCGGCCACCAACTTGGACCGCGTCAACAAACGCGGAGTAGCTTGCGCAGTAAACAAGTCTACCACGCATTGCTTCGTAATACGAAGAAAACGAAGGCATCGTAAAAACAACGAAGAAATGCTTAGTATTATGAAGCAAAATCCTTCGCAATACGAAGCATTTCTTCATAATACGAACACTGGTAAAACTAAAGCGTAGTTCTACGCTTCATTCAAGCATACAACTGCGCTTGAAGACTCTACGCCCTTTTTTGAAGCGTACAGCTCCGCTTCAAGGAAATTCCCCCATGCATTAAGATAGGAGGAAAGGAGCGCATAAGCTCTTGTACGCTTCAAGAAGGGCGTAATACTACGCCTTAGTTTTACTAGTGAAGCGATTCTACAATGCTTTCATTTTCTTCGTAGTTACGAAGCAGATTCTTCGTAGACTTTTCAGAGTGTGTACGCTGAACGACGTTTTAAGAGGATGCTTTACCTGCGGCCGAGAGGAGGGGATCGCCGCTCTGGCGGGCGGTGAGATGCGCGTTGCACCGATGTAAGTGCCACGTCGCTGTGGCTTCAATTTTGATCCGAATGTCACGAAACTTGGCAGACGTGTTCGCGATGCCATGAGGAAGGCCTTGCTCGGTTTTGCCGCGTTCCAAACCGTTCATTTGATCACTTGCTGAACAGTTTCGTTCATCAAATCCCGGCCACAGCAGCTGCGAGTTTGCGGGACAGGATCGAAAAATCGGAGAACGAGGTGAGATGCGCGCAGAAGTTTTAAGTAAGTTTGCGTACACTGTAAAAAATTCTGTACTTTTGTACGGAAAACGTACAGAAGAATATAGTGCGGAAGTACGGACGAAAGTCCGGAACGTCCGTACCTGTACCATATAAGCTCATGTAAACGGGCACTGAAAAAAGGAAAGAAAGTTCCGTGCTTGGCCAGTGCGGACGGTCCAGGCAAATTGTTGACCAGACATGTTCCGTACTTTTCCCGTACTTTTTTCTACCTGTGTAAACGCCTGGGCAAAAAGTTGAACGAGCTCGCGTGAATCGTTAAAATTCAAACGCGCTTCGGCGGCGTGGACGGCGGGGACCGGTTCGGTCCGGCTGGAGCGGCTCGCCAGGGCCTGGCCTGGTGGGGAGCCGCAAGCCCGGCCCCACTCCGCCGCGTAGACCGCCTGGGGAAGCGGGGGCAGGGAGGAGGTGACAATAGTTGCATCCGCACGTGCAGTTTTGTTTCGCTCGCACCTACAGGAGTATAGACAGAGACGTGAGCGGCAAGAACGCGGCCCGCCGAGGCGAGCGAGGGAGGCCCCGGCCGTCTCGCCGTCTCGCCGTCTGCCGGATCGCCGGCCACCGCCGGACTGCAGAGATTTCGTGAAATTAGGGAAACAGGCCAAAATCAATGTTTTCACGAAAATTTGTATTTACGCGTTTCTCGTCATGCTGATTATTTCTACACATGCGTCTCCAATGCGTTTACGCAAAGTTACTTAAAACTTTGGCGCGCATCTCACCTCGTTCTCAGATTTTTCGATCTTGTCCCGCAAACTCAGCTGCTGTGGCCGGGATTTGATGAACGAAACTGTTTAGCAAGTGATCAAATGAACGGTTTGGAACGCGGCGAAAACGAGCTAGGCCTTCCTCATGGCATCGCGAACACGTCTGCCAAGTTTCGTGACATTCGGATCAAAAGTGAAGCCACAGTGACGTGACACATCGGTGCAACGCCCAGAGCGGCGCTCCTCTCCTCTCGGCCGCAGGTAAAGCATCCTCTTACAGCACATGCAAATGTGGCTCCAAGTGGCCTACTATTCCGCGTGAACATGTGAAGGCCACACTGGCACATTGTGCGGCATTAACGGGAAAAACTTCGCACTATTGCAGTAGGGTCATAGACCACTCATACTTGTAGACTGCTCCTGCTCGTGTAGCGATATGTCTGTAAGTGCCCCCACAATGACCGAAAACCGACCGTCAGTCACTTGTTTTAGCTTTCCACGTCCGTTGACACGATAAACTGAAATGGTTCCTTTTTCATGAAAAGTACGGATTAAAAAATTTGGAGGATGGATACAACTGGCTAAAACAGGTGTAGGGGTGTGACTGACGCGTGTATTTCGGCCATTGTGGGTGGGGCCACCACAATGGTACGACGCGGCTGAAAATGCGACTAAAATCTGTAAATGTTCCCATCGTCTTGTTGTGTTAGTTCGTTATAGTTTTTGTGGGGTACTGTGTTAAGGGCTTTTGAAAAAGAAAAGCGAGAGGTTCACTCAAACACATGTATTCACTTGTATCAACTCTTTACAAAACTCTTCTAAACTTGGTCCTAAGAAAGTGTTTCCACGCATTGGAAGGTGTAGGACGTCACTCACAGACTCTCAAAACTTAAAATGTGCATGGTTTTTAGCAATTTTTTCAAGAAAAAATACGATTTTAAGAAATCCTGGTAGTCACGAAGTTAATTTCATCGTTCTGCTTTAACAAATATAGCCGAGGCAAGGACGGCATTGAGTGGAGTTCTGTTTATGTTTGGCGGACCATTTATTAATAATACTAAAACTTACGGAAAAGACCAGCTGCGCATCAATTTGCGTCAAAAAAGGCATTTATGACAGTGTCATAATACCTGAAGGTCAAGTTATTTACAGAAACGTCCAGTAAAATAGTTCATTTCACCCAGTTTGGAATGATTTGAGGTTAGAAAAGTGCACAGCCGCCGTCCCAAGATCGTTTCGTCTTGGATTCAGAAGTACCATCAAACCTCGCTGAAAGGAGCAGCTGCATGTCCAATTGTTTTTCGAAAAAGAACTTTTATTCACGCTTCAACTACATTAATGAATGGTAATTTACATATATATGTTCACATGCACGCAGATTTATGGCCAATTCCACTCCGATTCAAACAGTAAGGAAAATTTGAGGTTGGCATTACTGAAAACAACAACGCCTTCGCGCAGCGGCGCCGGACACTCTGACCAACAATCACCGGCCGACCGGCTGATTCAAATGGCCACGTTCGAAAACAACTTCAATGCAATTGTTGGATCTCTTCTAGCTGCAGTGAAAGACTATATAGATTAATCTCGATTAATTCGAATTCGAATGCGCTTTTTCAGGGGTGCGACCGTTTTTGGTGGAAGCTGTACAGAGGCGAAAAGGAGCGCTGCTGTTGGTCCGATTCAACTTCCGGTGGCTCGGCTCCCCCTTCTCCGTCTGTTTTTC
This sequence comes from Stenchaetothrips biformis, assembly GCA_030522485.1. Classification (NCBI taxonomy): domain Eukaryota; kingdom Metazoa; phylum Arthropoda; class Insecta; order Thysanoptera; family Thripidae; genus Stenchaetothrips; species Stenchaetothrips biformis. Next base: position 6,012,696 of record CM060095.1, on the reverse strand, counting down.
GTTGACGAGTCGAGCTTTGCCATGGTAACACGAGTATTAATTCAAACTTGCTCAAAATTCAACGTATACCTCTCCACCATACTTCACCAGTGGAATCACTATACTTCAACCTACCACTTTGGCAAGTCTTATCAAAATCGTATAGAAAATTTCAGACCTGCCATAAGGGCCATACTAATGAAACCAAAAAGCAAGTTGAGAAGCCTAGTCCTGGAACAAAACTATAAGGCTACTTCGTGCCTAAAAAAAGAGTTTTTCGACATTTTTTCGCAGAAAAAGACAGCTTAATCTGATCCGCGCCTGTTTAAGAGTCTGTGAGTGAGGTCCTACACCTTCCAATGCGTGGAAACACTTTCTAAGGACCAAGTTAAGACTATCCAATCGAGAAACCACCGAGGTGTCTGCCTAGGGACGTCACGAGGCGAAAAAATGGTTCAAGACACTAAAAAGACCCTTCTTTGCACAAACCTGCTTGCAGGGTGATCAAGATCAACTCCAATCGAAAAACCGAGCACGTTTCTGAACTCAGCACAAACACATCGATAAAGTGCTATTCAAGAGTCGAAATCGAAAAGTCCCTCTAAACGACGGCTCCTGCTCTTATGTTGTTACAACAACAAAATGTTGTTGCTGAAATAATTGTACATTACTCTCTGAGAGCCCCATCTTCGCGGCCATCTGGTTATCTTCAGTATCATTCGGCGCGATAGTAAAAAAATATTGATTGTCATGTTAATGAGCTGTTTCATCTAAAAACCTTCAACCGACAGCAAAAGGTTGATAGAGCTCCAACAATATTTTGTTTACAATGTACGTGACACGATATTGTTAAAAACGAGGTTGCTCCAGCAGACGATTTATTGTTAACATCACGTAACGAGAATTCGTCCTTTATTTAACAACACTGTTTGTTGAATTTCCTCGTCATTACAAAGTTATAGAAATGACAGCAATATTTTGTTAACAACACGTATCGTTAGGACCTACGGTCGAAGATTCAACAAGGAATTTTTAACAGTGTACATAGCCCAACCCTTAACAGCCCAAAACAACTGAAAAATAGGCAAAATCCTGAAAATTTCTGCTATTACGCTACTATATTACGCGGACTATTACCGATGGAGTGACCCGACTATTACGCAAGTGCATACCCTGGCATACCCCCCGAACAAATGTGACCAAACAAAATGACAAATGAAAGCAGTTATAAATCAAAGTTTTTAAAAAAGGTTCGTTTGAATACGATGTACGTAACATTTGTTGGAACGAGATACGGCCTCTAGGAAGTGTGTCACATTCGTTTGAACGTCGATTAGCAATCATACGAATGTGACATCACATTCAAACGAATTGGACAACATTCAATTTTTAAGGAATATGACGTGACATTCGTTCAGTAGTTCTATCGTGATAAAACTCTATTTCAAAATATGTACAACCATGTGGATGAACACTATTAGTCCTCAGCTGAAACATTAACGCAGCCATTGCAAGTCAATTGACCTTAGGAATACAGCAGTTATATCGGCATTTGGAGCACACAGAGTGCACTCAGTAGTCGTTTCAGCACGACATACGTAGACAGGTATCTCAATTGGTAGATAGCAACAGTGCTAATTAGAAGCGGTTTCAATCACGACACAATAAGATAAAGGCTTCGAAGTATTATCTACCGATCGAGCAATCAATTGCTCTTGAAAACCTTTCGCAATACCGTCAAGCGTGAGGGAATAGCTGGGCTGAACAAATCGATTGTTGACCTCGAAAGGCGCTAGTGCCTGCTCGCACCACACTCTAAAAAGTATACACGGACAAATTCCTACAACGCGATGCGCTTAATATTATCAACATTGGTTCTATTTCCATTGGTTCCATGACCGGGAATGGACCGTTGATTCCATTCAACCTTCGACGATAGACCTTCGGCGGCCAACTCACTCATGCAAGAATCTCAGCGTGTGACGCAGGACAAGATGGGCTAATTAACTGTGAAACGATAATTCATATGTATATTGTTTACCCTGGGTTCTAAAACTTACGTCATAGAACAAGTTTGAAAACATCTTCTTGTCTTTTCCTTTGTTCACCTTACTATCTACCACACTGTACCGTTCGAAAAGGGACAGAACATTTTTTTCCGCTTAATTCTTTAAGTTCGTGGTATTGGTGGTTTTTTTTTTTCCTCGCAACTGTTTTACGTGCAAATTTGGGAGCGTCTTTAGGACTTTTCCAATATCGTGGAACGGGTGAAGTTCTATGCTTGCAAGCGTCAACCTGTCCGCGCCTCAATGCGTGGATCAAAATGAGCTCCACGCTTCGCTGCACCACGACAGCTCCTGGGTGTTAGGCAGCACATCAGGCGGCGGCGATGGTTTGGTTGCGGGGCCTCCAGGCGCGGGCGTTGCCTCAGGCGCAATGGACACGTACCTAATGGTTCGTTGCCTTGCCGACCTGCTGCTTCTTTCGGGTGCGTCTAAGTCCAGTGAATCATCCACGATGACGTATCTCCTTTTTTCCTATCGCGCAGCCACATTGTCCATTTCCGGCACATCCAAACAAAGAATGATATCTGAAACCCTGCCTCATCATCAGCGCATGTCTAGACGCATGTCGCTCCGTCCTCTTGACGCGTTCCGTGTTGTACAGTGGGACAGAGAACCGGCACAGGCAACCAAAACTCTACGCGTTTCAAGCTTTGAAGTCGCTAAACAGAACTCGAACCGAACGTGTTACCCCGACAATGGATTCCTCGTTTGGAAAGCAATCCATTGGTGGGGTCACGTTTGATTCGAGTCCCATTTAGCAACTCTGGAGCTCAAAACCTGGATTTTGACCACCTCCACCGATCTTCTGGTCCACTGTGTGCTCGTGCGAGTGAGACGGGATGACGAAGCCACTAGGAGTGAGACAACTAGCTTTGCAGATGCATCGGATCGTGCACACTCTGTTGCTGGCGGCGGCCGCATGCGCCGTCACGACGAGAAGGTAAACACTTTCGTAACGCCCTTCTACAAAAAAAGCCGTATATTACGCGCAATACACGTATTTGTAATACCATTTTAGGGTCAAATGCGGCAAAATTTAGCATTTTGATGCCGTTATACACGTGTGATACCACCGTAATACAGCGTAATACCGAGTAGTATGTACACGATTTCTTGCAGTGTTTGTTTACCCCATCGCGCGGAGAGCTAAACTGCAACGCATCATCACCTGCCTTCCAGCTACTCGAGGGCCCAGAGGCAACGAACCTCACTCCCTTCACCCCTCCTGCCCTACGGGACGCGTGAGGCCTCCGCGGAGTTTTCTAATTCCGTGGGCACTGCCCATACCCTCTAAGTAGAGGGTGACTGCCGCAAACAGGACAGTGCCTGCATTTGAGGCTGTATCACGTTAGGGAAAATCAACGGAACAACAGATCAACGGATCGGGACGGGCCAGAGTCGCCTCCCGCTTCTTGATCTTCAAGGTTTAGGCGTCACAGAATCACAATTTATTATAAATAATCCATAATAGTCAATATTGATTAATAATAGCCACCCCAGAGCCATCCACGAAGCACCCGCGACCTGTCCCGATCCATTGATCTGTTGATTTTCCTTAACTTGATACAACCTGAGGTTTGCAGTCTGAGTCTCATGTTTGTTTTAGTTGCTTACTCGAACGCTAAGGGTCTTTTGAGTCCTAAAATCGCTGATGATGATGATGACCGGTCTGGCACTTCAAATGCAAAGGTGATACATTCAGTACGTTTTTTGGCGCTAAAATTCAGTATCGCCAAGAAACGGCCTTACCGAAATATCATGCCTTCAAAACGGCGATACACAAACAAACAAAATTATTGCCAAAATTTGGCGATACTTTCGAGTATCGCCAAAATCTGACAATAAACAGTAAAGTAGTCCCCTTGAGTTGTTCAAAGTTTATTACAAAATCTTCGCAATACTCCGAAGTATCGCCAAATTTTGGCGATAATTTTGTGTATCGCCGTTTTGAAGGCATGCTATTCGGTAAGGCCGTTTGTTGGCGATACTCAATTGTATCGCCAAAAAATATACTCAAGTATCGCCTTCGGATTTGCAGAGAGCCCACTGTGGTGTGGCCTCCAGAACGAGGGCAGAAAGTCGGGCCGCCCGGCGGCGCAACTTATGATACTTTGGCTACGTCTGATACTAAAGCTAGGGACAAGGGCCGAAAACGAAGGAAAAATCAATGTAAATATTTACGTCCCTCGTAAACAGTGGGGGGCGACCCCGGACGACGGCGACAGAGTCGCGTTACACTGCAAAGGAAAGGGCCGATAAGTCATTGGAAGAACGCTGCAGAAAAAAGGGACATTTTTACCGTTAATTTATTGCCAGAACTCTGTGATTTGAGACCCAGGATTTTCCGTGATTTGAGACAAAGGATTTTCCGTGATCTCAGAACCTGGCTTTTTCCGTTGTTTGAAACCTACAGATTCCCGACTTAGCACAGGGTGTCGAAAGGCCGAGTTAATGATATGTGATGACATTTTTAATTGTTTGCCTTGACAAGACAAGTCCTTTTCTGCAGGAACATGTTTTTTTTTTTTTGTTTTTTTTTTTGTTTTTTTTTGTCAAGTTAAGAAGTTTACATTACAAAGGCTCCCGAAGCTCATGGCCTTTCAACGCCCTGAGCAACGTACAGAGATTTCTTGGTTTCAAACAACGGAAAAAGACTGGTTCTGAAATCACGGAAAATCCCGTGTCTCAAATGACGGAAAATCCTGTGCCTCAAATCACGAAAAGTTCTGACAGTAAATTAACGGAAAAAATGTCACTTTATTTCTGCAGTGAGCAAGAAAAAGCGGGCAGAGCGAGCTAAAAGCTACCTCCCTTCGAGACCAGCGCTACCTCCGAAGAAAATTGGTTTCAGTCCTGTGAAAATCTCTATGAAAAAAAATAATGGAAACTGAATCGACCCGAAGCAATCAGGGCCCCCTTACGACGCAATAATGGCGGCGGTGACAGTGCACTCATGGTAAAATAACTATGGTGATGGTGACTTTAGTTAAAAAAAAAAAAAAAAAGAGAGAGCTTCTACCTTTTACCACACTGGTATAACAAAGGCATAAACACTACGCCCTGAAGGGCATTAACATTCTTCAAGGGCGTGAATCGTTTATTGCCGTTAATTGGTACGCAGTCCTAGAATAAGGCTCCTGGGGCTGATAGAAAGACAGAAAAAGGTAGGAAAACAATGTCAAGACAGAAAACAAATCCATGTAAGGGCTTTATTTAACTAAATGAAACATAAATTGATGACGGGCTCGTCATTAAGTAGAAAAGGAAATAAGAGAAGCAACTAAACGATGTAAGTGTCCACGCACTTCTGCAACTTGGAAAGGGTTGGAACCCGTTCAAACTGCCTGAAGTGAGGCCATTACGCTCATAAAACCACATAATAAACTCAGTCAGAACAGCGCCAACCTACTCCGCTAGGCGCGTCACACAGTCAGTCACAGCGTCAACCTGAAGTGAGAGGCTGACTCCGCTAGGCGCTTCACACAGTCAGGCGACACAGTCAATCACAGCGTCAACCTAAGGTGCGAGGCCGACTCCGCTAGGCGCGGCCGGCAGTCTTCTTGCCCCACTGCACACCCACACTGCGCCCGGCCCACTGTTGCTGACACTGCGCCACCAGGGCCGCCAACTCGGTGCCCTCCGCAGCGTCCCGCAGCGCCGGGCTGAGCTGGACGCGCTTCAGGGCGGCCAGGTCCTTGAGCAGCGCGAGGTGGCGGGGCTCCAGCGCGGCGCTCTCGTCCAGCACCACCTCCTCCAGCAGGGGGTTCTTGGCCAGCACCTGCTGCAGCGCGTCCGCGCCCCACCCGCTGCCCTCCAGCGTCAGACTCTTCAGCGAGCAGCACACCCCGGCCGCGGCGGTCAGCACCTGAAGAGGAAAGGGCGTTAGCTACAATGACAGCACCAACAGTTTAAACTGCAGCACACTGTCGCGTCTGATCAAATGAACAGATGCAAAGGGAGAATTATACTTCACTCCGACCAGAAAACGTGGTCGAGGCAGGGTTGTTAAGGTTAATATCCAATGAAATTGCACACACTTATCTTCACAATTTATATTTTAACGAAGTTTGATTATCATTTTGATCTGTTGATTGGAATCGACTCACAGAAGTTCAAATAGAAGATTTTTTAGTACGATGAGAGATTTGATGCTGTTGGCCACAGGAGGACGAAAAGTCAAAATTAACGTTAACGATTTGCGCCGTTAATTTTGAGTTTTCGACCTCCTATGGCCAACAGCATCACAAATTTCATGGCACTGAAAATTTTCCTAGAATAATTGAACTCTTGTGAGTCGACTCGAGCCAACGGATATAAGTAATAATTAATTCAGTTTTTAAAAAAAAAACACAAAAAAAAAAACAGGGCTCTAACCGAGGGTGTGACCCTACCAATAAATCCCTTATTCGGAGAGCAATCCATTAGTGGGGTCACGTTCGGATCGAGTACGCGTCAAGAGTCATAGCCGCCTGCGCTGGTCCTCATTCCCATTGTGCCTGGATCCGCCCTTCAGTACATGACGTCTAAGGCTCCCCGCACTGTGGGCCAGACCAGAGAGAACGGAACCAGACGACCAACTTACGTTGCCAAAACTCTTCACGCGTTTGAAGCTCCTTAGGACCCCGTTTAGATTTCCGAAAGAGGATAATCCATTTCGCTCCATGGTTTTGCCACCAGCCCCGGTGGTCTGCACACTAAATGTCATGGGACTTTTTTTTATCCTATAAATGGTGCAATTTTAAGCACATCCGTCGGTGATGCAATTTGGAGTCCACTAGGTGACACAAATTGCCTCTTGCCTTTCGCTATATTTTCGGTACAATTTGTGTCACCTGGTGGACACAAAATTGTTTCACCGACGGATGTGCTTAAAATTGCATCATTCGTGGGACAAAAAAAAGTCCCGTGACATTTAGTGTGAGGCCCACTGACAAGGGAAGGTTTTCAGGTCGTAAACTCAGATTTCGGCTGAACATTTTAAAAAAACATAAGATTAAGAATGCACCCCAAAGTTGGTGCCAAGATACATATCCACACCCTCCCCAATTTATTTAAACATGAAAATGGGGTAAAATAGACCTCTTTGATGTAAGTAGGTCATTTTTGGACATCATCCGTCGGGAATGTGGTAGTCGAGGTTTTTATCATATTCTACTATATTTGGTCCCCTTCTTACCAAAATGTGAATTTTTGAGGTTTCGGATCATATTTTGAACACATTTAATTCAACTGCCCAATCAAGACCGAAAATCTGCTGTCTCAGCGTAAAAACATGGTCTATAATACTCCGTTTAAAGGTGTTAAAAAATCGGGAAGGGGTGGATATGTATCTTGACACCACCTTTAGGGTGCATTCTTAATCTTTTATGATAATCTTCCGAACAAAAAAAAAAAAAGGTTTAGTGGTAATCTGAGTTTATGACCTGAAAAACCTCACGCTGAAAACCTTACGAAGTATTTTCAGCATACATAATACAAACTAATTTACTTTGTTACACGAAGAAATAATTCGTAAATTCGGAAGGTTTTTTCTTTGAAACCTTGTGTAGGCTCAAAATACTTTGTTACGACAAGCTGCTTTTCTTTGTAAGCCCTACAATAGTTTGTGAGGTTTCCTCAGTGCTTCCCTTGTGAGCAGCGTCCGTGGTACTTGCCTGGTTCCAGCTGGCCTGCACCTTCCGCACGCGCTTGGGGGCCGCCCTGGCGAACAGCGCCATGGAGGAGGCCGCCTCGCTGGGCACGTGGAGCGTCAGCGCCTTGAGGCCGACCCAGGACGCCGGGGCCGCGGCGATGACGGCCGCCGCCTCGGCCACCGCGTCGTCCTCCGGGGCGGGGTCGTGGTGGAACGCGACCACGGCGGACTCCAGCCGCGCCATCTCCTTGGTCACGCGCAGCAGCTCGACGCGCAGCCCGATCGACAGCACGTTGTGCAGGCCCGCCAGCAGGTCCACGATCTCCAGCTCCATGCGCGTTTTCTGCACGGACAGAGTGCATGGGGTTATCAGAACTGCACTCTAAATTGGGCATGCCCTGAAACTGGGCGCCTTTGACGCCTGCCCCACTTTTTAGGGTGCTTGTAGCGCCTAGTTTCTGGGCACCTTTGACACCTAGTTTCAGGGTCCTCAAATCGTCCAATAACACAACGAGCCCTCTCCAATGATAGGCCATGCATAGGGGCATCCAAAATGCCTTCTTTCTGGGCAACCAAGGTGCCCAGATTTTGGGCACCTTTATGGCGCTTCCAGGCCATGGGTGAAGGCAAGTTGCTTGATGATTTGTGAACCCTGAGGTTGTGCGACAAAGGTGCCCAGAAACTGGGCGCCATAGACACCCTACAAAGTGGGGCAGGCGACAAAGGCGCCCAGTTTTAGGGCATGGCCAATTTAGAGTGTACTACACCAAAAAACAGTTTTAGAACGTGGTCTACCACAATTAACGTGGCACAAAAGTACGTAAAAGTCGGTTTTTAGTGTGTATATAATATGATTCTCCGTACTCAATACATATTGTTTCCCGCAGCTAGTTGTCTCTATTCTCCAGTAAACATTAAATTGTTATGTACTTTTAAGTGCAGAAGCTTTGTAAAAAAAATGAGCATGCGTTTTAAAACGGGCGAATTTGTGCGTTGTTGTGCACGAATTCGTGCATTTCCCCCGCATGTTAAATTTCGTGCAAACCAACGCACGAAAAAAGTACAAAGCAATTTAGTGTGTACAAACGACTTACAGTCTTTCCCCGTGCCCGTTGCAGTTCTTTGCGGCTAAGATGAAGACTGTGGTCTCTACGGAAACGACTGAGTCCTACGGGGAAGGTTGTCAAGAGGGCGACGGAAATTGTTGTTTGCAGTTTCGTCAATTTTTGGCCCATAGCTACCGTGCGCAAGTATGCTTTTCTAACAAATCTCTAGATTTCGCATGAATTTCAGCGATCCTAACGAAAATTCTGACATGCATCTTGTTGTGGCAGGCCACATCATTGCACAGCAGTTAGTCTGAATGAAACGTGTCGATTTACATTTTCTGACAATGTATGTGCGAGTTACATCACTTCTAGGGTGAAGTTTCCAACCTATTGAATGAGCACATCGCCCAACTCGGCAGGTTTCGACACACAAAACTGCTATGTACTTTATTCGAGCGTAGCGTTTCCACGAAATAAAAAATGCAGGGAAAATGCACGTATTCGTGCGCAACAACGCACACTTTAACGCTTAGGTACGCACAAATTCGTGCGTTTTAAAACGCACCCTCGAATAATTTACAAAGCTTAAGCACTAAAAAGTACATAGCAATTTGGGTGGGGAACTTGTGGAGGATCCAACAACAAACCTGAACGCAAGTCATGTCCAGCAAGGTCACGGCGTCCCCCTTGGACGCCAGCAGGTCCACGAGGAAGTCCTCCTGCTCCTCCTCGCGCTCGCCGCCGCCGGCGCTCTCGTACTCGAAGTCCTCGTAGTCGGAGGAGTCGTCGATGGCGGCGCGGAACTGGCGCTCGAACCAGTCCGGCGTCAGGTGCAGGTGGATGCGCTTGAGGGCGGGCAGCACGGGGGGCGCCTGCTTGGCCTTGGTGGTGGTGGCAAACCCGTAGCCGTCATCCTGCCGCAGTTCCCCGCGGTACGTGAAGTAGTGCAGGGACAGCGCCACGTACGTCAGGCGCAGCTCCTCCAGGTGCGGCATGCTGGACACCACCTGCAGGGACACAGTTTGACGATAAGGTCACACTCGAGGGGGTTTTCACTCCAGGTATCCACCTACGCGGAGTAACACGCGAGTATTAACACGTAATAGCACTATTACGCACACATTAATATGCGCACAAGGGTTTATATGCGTCAAATGGGTCATTGCGCGCTTAAAGCAGGTTAATACGCATGCAAAAATACGCTACAAATACGCGGTATTAAGCGCATGACCTACAGAGTCATACGCGAGTGAAAACACCCTCGGTCACTCTCTCAAACTCGTATTGACTTTTAATCTCTTGTCAAAACGTTTTTTGTGCAAACGGAATATGCCTCTTTAGCTTGGCACGTTTTCGTTCAATACATAGGGTATTTAATACATTAAACGTGACTTTCTGTCAATTGCAATGTACTTTTGGATTTCTATATTATCTATTGACAATTTCATCTTAAAAAGGATCAAAATTGTGCATAGCTAAAGAGAAAATAGTACAATTTACGTTTCCTCACAAAGCTCCATAAGCAAGAGACATAAAATAATGTATGAGACTGAGAGTGCAACCACGCACAATGATATAGAAACACAGGACGATTCCGATGGGCCAGAAGACCGACGCAGGTGGACAAAACTCATGAGACGTTTAAGCTCCAGAGTCGTTAAATGAAACCGAGAGGTGAATCACTCAGTGTTTTGGTGTACACATGAGTACATAAGTACGGGATAGTACACCTCACAAAACTCGTAAATTTCACATTTAAAAACGTTTTTGAGGGTTTATTTAGCGTTGCAGACGACATACAACGACAAATCGTGCAAAAAAAGTAAATTTGCCCTTTTTGAACTTGTGAGTACACTGAGTACGGGCCAATTTGTACACATGAGTACACTTGTGATTCACCCCTCGCAAGAAACTCACATTCTTAATGATTAGTCAAATTGCTGTTTCACTGATCATTGCACAGTGGGGCAAAGGACCGACGCAAGCAGCCATAAGTCTAGACGCGTTTCGTGCTCCAAAGTCGCTTCAGAGGACTCAAACCGAACGTGTGACCCCACTCGTGAATTCTGCGTTCGGAGGGCAATCCACTGGTGAGGCCACACGTTCGCTTCGAGTCCTATTAAGCGACTCTGGCGCTCAAAATCTGTCTGGGATTTGGACCGCCTCCACCAGTCTTCTGGCCCACTGTGTATTATTCTTTGGTGAAATATTACAAGGGGATCCTCACTTGACTTAAATACAAATTTGCAAGTTACGAGACGTGGCAGTTTACCGTGCAGACGAACTTCTTAGACGATAAACGTACACAAAAACTGCACATGTTTCTCTATTTAAGTGCAAAATCGTGCACAAATTAGTACGAAAAGTCCGTCTGCACAAAAAGCTGTTGTTATTGTGCCTTTGATTTACCAGTGCACATGCAAGCCATGCCGACCGCCTCACCTTCCAGATGCAGTCCTTCTTCTTGCCGTTGTTGGGCTGCAGCAGCAGGCGGTTGGTCAAGCTGAGTGTCCGCAGGTTGTCCCTGTAGCTGGCCAGGAGCTTCACAAGCATGGGCGCGTAAATCTTGCATGTGGCCCACTTAGCGTCCTCCAGGTGCAGAGCAGCCACGTCCTTTTGAAGAACACACCAAAACAATCAGATTCATTGAGTCTCAAACAGTGCACAGTGGGCCAGAGGACAGGCGCAGGAGGCAAAAGCTACAGATGCGTTTTGAGCTCCAGAGTCCACAGATCCAGACGCGTTTAGAGCTCCAGAGTCGCTACACTCTCGGCACCTTACAACTGACTGTTGTAACCAGGTACTATTGCCTTCAACAATAATATTTAAGATGCGTACAATTTACTTCATGTAATTATTTAGGACAATTCTTTAGTCAATAAGCACTAACAAATATGTAAATAATTATAACAAAAGCGCAAAGTACGTATTATTGTAGCACAAATTGCTGGAGGTGCTACTAACAAAATGTCAATACTATGTACAAAAAGTCAATTTCGTATCTGAGAGTGTAAGCAGGAATGGAACCGAACGTGTGACCCCACCGATGGATTCCTCGTTCGGCGAGCAATCCTTAATGAGGTTACACTTTCAGTTCGAGTTTCACGACTCCAGCCACTGAAAATGAAAGAGTCTTGATCAAAACATCAATTTCGGGCGAGATATACCTTATCACCCAAATATGAGTAACTAAGAATACCTTGCCCAAAATTTTAGTCCTGAATACGACTCTTACATTCTCCGTGGGAGCTCAACGCGTCAAGAGTTCAGCCGCTTGCGCTGATCTTCTGATCCGCCGTGCAATGAACAGTGAAACAGCAGCATGACTTAAGCGGTAGCAATTTCAAACCTTGGTGCCGTTGCCCAGCGCCTTGAGCACGGCCTCGATGTGCTTGTCCTTCTTCACGTCGCCGAACATCTCGTCCTCCTTGCGGGTCCGCATCAGCTTGGCCAGCGACAGCCGAGCGATGCGCGTGGCCGCCGCCACGGCCGCGGCGAACTCGGCGTCGTGGAAACGCACGTACTTGATGCGGGCCGCCGCCGGACTCGCCTGGAAACGGGAGGACCCACTCAATCAGTTCATGCATTTATGCTAGGCACTTTAACGGAATAGTTGAGAATAGTGGTAATACTGAAGCGTAACTGGACGTTGTTGGACTCAAGTATAAGTTTGCAGATGTTAGATATAGTGCGGACATGCACAGTGAGCCAAAGGACCGGCGCAGGCAGCCATACCTCATGACTCGTCTGGAGCTCCAGAGTCGCTAAACAGGACTCGGATCGACCTTGTGACCCCACGAATGGACTGCTCTCCGAACGAGGAGTCCATTGGTGGTGTCACACGATCAATTCGAGTCCTGTTCAGTGACTCTGAGCTCAAAACACGCCTACACTACACTGTGATTCCAAACGCTATGAACATAGCGCGTATGGTGCAATGCATTGAGACATCGCGCCACACGTGCAATGCCATAGTCACATTGCGCCTTACGTGCGATGCGTCCCGAAAAGGCCTTATGCTAGTGCATAGGAAGGCATTGCACCACACGTGCGATGCAAAAGCATAGCGCCAATTGGCGCGATGAAAACGGCTTCAAACGCATAGCGCCAATTGACGCTATATTCATAGCGTTTGGATTCACAGTGTATTGTTCAACGAATGTGACGTCATATTCGTTCGAATGCAGAGTGCCGTAACTTATTTGAATTTGAAGGTTTCAGGGTTTGTATCTCCTAAACGGGCTGCGTTATAAAAGTTCTGAAGAGAATAACTTATTTTTGGATTTTTTTTTTTAAATAAGTTATTCTCTTCAGAACTTTTATAACGCAGCCCGTTTAGGAGATACAAACCCTGAAACCTTCTAATTCAAGTAAGTTACGGCACCCTGCTCGAATGTGACTTACGTTCGTTTGATTATGACGTCACATTATGAGTGTTGACCCAAGTTCAAACGAATGTGACACCCTAATTTAACGGCCGTGTCACGTCGTCACGTTCAAACGAATGTGACATCTTATTCAAACGAAGGTGACAAAATTGACATTCTGACGAATATGACGTCACATTCGTTGAATAACGGTGCAAAGTTTATGCCGCCTGCGCCGGTCTTCTGGCCCACTGTGACATGCTAACTCACCGGTTCTGCCTCATCTTCGCTGCTGCTGCTCTCCTCCGTGTCATTCCCCATCGCGAAAAGCACTTCCTCCATCTCGTGGTCCTCGTCCGAGTCATCATCGTCGTCCGACGAGAAGTCGAGCGGCGTTCCGTCGGACAACTTCAGGTCGCTGACGCCGCCCATCTTGGCGGCCATGCCGGTCAGGGCGCGGCGCGTGAAGCCGTCCAGGTCGTCGCCGGGACTCTCCTCGCCGCTGTCGTCGTCGAGGCGGTCACTGTCCTCGTTGTCTTCGTCGTCGTCATCATCATCATCGTCGTCGTCTCCGCCGAAGCCCAGCCGATTCGCGGTCTTCTTCTTGTCGCGCTTGTCGAGCGCCTTGGCCAGCGTGTCGTAGAACTTCATGAACTCGCCCATCATGCCGGGGTTCTGCGTCAGCTTGCCCAGGAACGTGTCGCCCATGTTGCCGCCGGAGTACGAGGCGGCTCTGCGTCTGCCCCGGCCGGCGGGCCGGCGGCCTCCGCGTGCCCCCCTGCTCGACGCCCCACTGCTCGACGACGCCCCCCTGCTCGACGCCGCACTGCTCGACGCCCCCCTGCTTGACGCCCCCCTCGACGCCCTCACCGTCGGCGCGCCGCGACTGGAGCCCCGGGCAGAGCCTCGGGACGGGCCGGCCTTGCCCTCCACGGCGAGGTGCTTCTTGGGTGGCATGGTGATCTGAAACAAGGAAATCGGTTAACTTTGACGGTCGTCGCATGGGTCCCAGAGCGTGCAAACATAAGTTGCAAATCTGTGTTCATCAGACGTAACAACGTATGTCATATGGGAAACACATAGTAGATTCACTGTTATGTCAGATGACTACAGAAATTATCGAGGAGGTATGCACTCTCAAAACGAGTGACCCGACTAATACGCTATTACGCTCTACTACGCCCCTAAATTGCTGAAATTTACCCAAAAGAGCTCAAAACAACCAAAAACGACCACAAAAAAAAAAAAACAAATCCTCACAATTTCGGCTACTACGCGAACTATTACGCGCACAATTACGGATTGAGCAACCCGATTACACAAGTGCATACCCCCTAGCAAATAAATTATATTCGCATCTACACACTAAATCCTCATGTACTTTTTTGTACACAGCTATGCACGATTTTGCACATGCGTTGTTATGCATAATGTTATGCGTTGATGTGCATAATTTACAGATATCTATGCATAAATTAAACGTTATGCATAATATTATGCAGTAGCTTACGCATGTGCAAAATTGTTCATAACTGTGTACAAAAAAGTGCAAAACGATTTAGTATGTACGGCGATATCCCTATTAGACGGAATGAGAGACCGCAACCACCGCACAGAATTTTAGATATCTCAAGTCCGGAAGTGATGCAACCAGTAATTTAGCCCTACAGTTATTTTCGGGAGTATCGTTGCGAATTCAAATTTTAGATTAAAATGTTGTTACGGAGGCAAATGAAGGACTCAAGGGGTGGTTAGATCACTTCGGATTGTAAAGGTAACGAAAATTCAGAATTACGCAAGCTTTCCAGCAGAGCTCCGACTATTGAGATTCCTCGTACCGTTCACTACACGCTAAGAATTTTTTCGAAAACTCACGTCGTATTTGCGACGAAAATAGCCTTTTCGACGAGAAACTGCTGGTGGCCGTCGAAGCCGGCGAGGACGCTCGTCGAAGTCACGAGACAACGACGGTGAAAAAAGGTCTCCGAATCTTTGACGAGACCACGACGGGTTCCCGTCGATGAGTATGCCGTCGAAGCACGACGGGAACTGGTCACCACGAGAAACACCCCCTACGAGGTCCCCGATGGTGTCTCCAAGACCCCTTTGACACGGGGACTCCAACGCCGAGGTCGGCGTGCCTTTAGGGCAAGCGGATCCGGAGATACGAGGACGTACCACGAGGAGTCCGTCAAAGCCACTTTTTTATTGGAGGCCAAAAGGGGCTGCGGCCTCTGGCCTCGTTCCCTTTGGATGTCCGGGACTTCTGACTGGGGCATCGCGTCGGTGTGGTCTCGGGTCACCCGGGAACCCTCATTGGTCGACGTCGGACCACCGGTGCGCCCAGGATGCCGATGAACGTGGGAGCTGTGCCGCCATCCGGTTCGTCACGGGTACGGCCCTCACCGACGAGGCTCGTGATGATGTCCCCGAGACTCCTTTGACACGGGGACTCCAACGCCGAGGTCGGCATGCCTCTAGGGCAAGCGGATCCGGAGATACGAAGACGTACCACGAGGAGTCCGTCAAAGCCACTTTTTTATTGGAGGCCAAAAGGGGCTGCGGCCTCTGGCCTCGTTCCCTTTGGATGTCCGGGACTTCTGACTGGGGCATCGCGTCGGTGTGGTCTCGGGTCACCCGGGAACCCTCATTGGTCGACGTCGGACCACCGGTGCGCCCAGGATGCCGATGAACGTGGGAGCTGTGCCGCCATCCGGTTCGTCACGGGTACGGCCCTCACCGACGAGGCTCCTGATGGTGTTCCCCGAGACCCATCGATAGGCTCCCGAGGGCGACGCCGTGGGCGGCGATAGGCTGCCGAGGTCGACGCCGTGGACGACGACGCCCGACGCCGTGGCTGCCGATCCGTGGGCGGCGATAGGCTGCCGATGTCGACGCCGTGGACGGCGACGCCTGACGCCGTGGCCGGCGACGCCCGACGCCGTGGGCGGCGACGCCCGACGCCGTGGACGGCGACGCCCGACGCCGTGGACGACGCCCGACGCCGTGGACGGCGACGCCGTGGCGGCCGATCCGTGAGCGGCGATAGGCTGCCGAGGTCGACGCCGTCCACGGCGTCGGGCGTCGTCGTCCACGGCGTCGGGCGTCGCCGTCCACGGCGTCGGGCGTCGCCGCCCACGGCGTCGGGCGTCGCCGTCCACGGCGTCGCCGGCCACGGCGTCAGGCGTCGCCGGCCACGGCGTCAGACGTCGCCGGCCACGGCGTCAGGCGTCGCCGGCCACGGCGTCAGGCGTCGCCGGCCACGGCGTCAGGCGTCGCCGGCCACGGCGTCAGGCGTCGCCGGCCACGGCGTCGACCTCGGCAGCCTATCGCCGCCCACGGCGTCGCCCTCGGGAGCCTATCGATGGGTCTCGGGGAACACCATCAGGAGCCTCGTCGGTGAGGGCCGTACCCGTGCCGAACCGGATGGCGGCACAGCTCCCACGTTCATCGGCATCCTGGGCGCACCGGTGGTCCGACGTCGACCAATGAGGGTTCCCGGGTGACCCGAGACCACACCGACGCGATGCCCCAGTCAGAAGTCCCGGACATCCAAAGGGAACGAGGCCAGAGGCCGCAGCCCCTTTTGGCCTCCAATAAAAAAGTGGCTTTGACGGACTCCTCGTGGTACGTCTTCGTATCTCCGGATCCGCTTGCCCTAGAGGCATGCCGACCTCGGCGTTGGAGTCCCCGTGTCAGGGGGATCTCGGAGACACCATCGGGGACCTCGTACGGTGTGTTTTCGTGGTGAACAGTTCCCGTCGTGCTTCGACGGTAAAAACTGCTGGTGGACCCGTCGCGTTTTCGACGATGTTTCGTCGAGTTTTTGAAAATATTCTTAGCGTGTATAACACCGAAAACGTGAAAATATTTGGCGATCTGTTAATATGCCGCGATAAGTACACGCCAAAGAAAAAATATTAGCCAAAAAAAGGGACATTCACGCCGAGACAAGATTATTGTTAAGCCGAATCACAAGAAAATATTACATCTGGCGTGCCATGTGTACAGAAAAAAGGTAAAGCTTTTGAGAAGATTCAGACCGGAAGGCAAGATGCAGAAGGCGCCCTTCTCTCAAGGAAGCATCGAGCGCGGCGGTGCCTGACACATCCCTTGCACGGTATATCTCGCTTGATTCCGGCTGCTTTACGCAATTTCAGTAGTTTCGAGCTTGGTTTCAGGTCTTGGTAGCGTTACTGTCTTCCCGAAGAAATAGAAGCTGCCGCCCCCTCGGCTCGGTATCGCATCAAACGAGCGGGAATTCGTAATTCGAGACCGGAAGTCAAAATGTAAAGAGAGGTAACATATTGGAGAGTAGCCAAGGGGAAAAAGCGTTGAGTTTCAGTGTGCAAATGTTTGAAATCCACATGAATTACAGTGAGAACATCAGTAATATTTGCAGAATGCCAATGAATTTCTTCATTAATTTCAAAGAAATTTGACAAACATTCAAGATTTCATTTTTAAAAAAAAAAAATAATTTTTTTTTTTTTTTTTTGTTCCTTTCGTTTGCGCGTAGCGATACTGTTGCTGTGAGCGGGATGGGGAGGTCGTGTACACGTCAGCTCCTCTCTGATGCCTTGACTTCCGGTCAACATCATAAACGCGGAGTATCCGGCACAACTGAATATCGAATCGATGGAAGGAGTTCCGTCATCCTTCGGTACTTCTGGGCGAAGGCAAACTAATACCAAACGTGCACACTTAACTCTTATGGACTTCTTGCAAGCATAAAGTGTGCATAGAATCGTACGAAAGCTGTGTATGATATTATGCATCAATGTACATTTTAGGCAGGAAGATGCCAATGTACACAATGATGGATAATAAATACTGTGTTCAGCTTAGGTGCCATTCTGTGCATGCATGAGTAGGCTCAAATAAAGTCCACAAGAGTTAAGTGCGTGACCAAAAAGCCGCACCAAGAAAAATGTCTGCGAAGAATGGCTTCTTCATACGAAAAGCTACATTCAGAGTGTACGAAGAAATGCTTCGTATTATGTAGCAAAATCCTTCTACACTGCGTTCATTTACTTCGTAGATTTGAAGCAGATTCTTCAAAGACTTTCTACAGTGCACCGCAGCAATGCCGGAGAGTAAAAACCCTTCACACGCGGGAAGCTCCGATCTCACAATTGCACTCTAAATGTCCTACGAAGAAATTTCTCATAATACGACGGAAATGGCGGAAGCATATTACGAAGGCAGTTTTTCTTCGTATTACGATAGGTTCTCTTCATACCTCACAACGAAAGCTCCAAACAGATTCGTAATACCAAGAAATTTTCCTTCGTATCATGCTTGAGCCGAATTCACTGAGACGTAGCTCAAACTTCATTGTAAGACATTTAGAGTGTGTGCTCACGCAATATGTTGTTTCCGGAAGCAAGAAGTTTCATGGGCGAATCGCGCCTGGCCTTCCAGTGAGACAGTTGCGCGAGGCGTGCTCTCACATGATCAGCAAGGAACGTGTCTCGTTGTCTCGTCGACGAAAATTATTGGGATGGCGTTACGCAGGCCAGGAAAAGAGTTTGGGTGGTCTAAACGTGCCCAAAACTGCGTAACATTTTACAAACGGACAGTCTCTTTGATGGCTTACACACTAAATGTATTTGTACAATTTAGTACGGGGTCTCGCACAAAATTGAGCGAAATTTCGGACAATTTTGTACGAAAAGCACGTATGCGCTAAATTGTGTAAAGGCACGTACAAAAAAATTGTACAAAGGAATTTGGTGTGCATACAGCCAAACTATCAAATAAAGGAAAACCACCTATCAGCATACTCACTGCGCTGGACCCGGGAGTGCCCTACGACGCTGCTTTTCGAGCTCCCAGCCACTGACGCTCACACACTTGCACGTGCCGCAGGATCGGTATCAGGGCGGTATTATGAAGCTGGTTGCTGAAATGCTGCAGCGCGCCGCAAGCAAAATGAAGAGTCCGACGTGGAGGCAGTTCTCTGCTATGCTCCTCCGGGTAACTGGCTGGCGGCTGCTGGTGCTGGACTGAAACCACACGAACGAAACAAGTCCAGGCTTGCCAGACTAGGCCCGGCTAGGCTACGGCAGGGTAGCGAGCCTTCTAGTCGCGCGGCTTCGGCGCCCGAGCGCGACACCGACGACTTCCGAAGGCACTCGGACGCGGCTGGACGTGGTCGGGGAAGGAGGGGGGGACTTTCTGCAGGGGAGTGCTCCTGCATTCGGCCGGTGAGGGAGAGGGACCCCTTTTCCGAGAAGACCTCTCCTGGGAAGGAGATCTTTGCGGCGGTCAACCGAATTCGCCTGGCTCGGAGCTTGAGGCTCCAGCACCCTCAGGGACCGGAATGCGCCCGGTCTGGGAATGTTTATGTTTGATTTTGTACGTGTCACTTGCACGAAATAGGGTATTTCAGCGAATCTTGAAACGGAAGTAAGAAGAACACAAGTAAGTGCACAACTTCCGTCCCCTCGCCTGTGGCGGGAAACAAAGATGGCTGCCCCTTCAGCCCCCTCCTCAGGCGAGGGGACGGAAGTTGTGCACTTACTTGAGTTCTTCTTACTTCCGTTTCAAGATTCGCTGAAATACCCTATTCTGCATACGTGGAATTTGGATGATATGCGTAAAATTGCATTAATTTATGCAAATTTGATCTCAATTCTATTCAAAACGTTACGCAGGTTTAAAATCACGCATCATCGCGTACGAAATTCTACGTAAATATTAACCTCATGGACCAACCATGTATGTTGCCCGTTGCGTGGGCACATGCCAAGCCAAATCAAGTGCGGGTCCAGAGACTGGCGTCAGATAGTGCTACGCATTTGAAACCGTTTTCATCCCACCACACAGCAAGAAAAGACCTCAACAACCTCAACGTCGACGGAAAAGTATGAAACACGTATGCAGAGTCAGACGCCGCTATTTGTCAGCCTTCGATGGTCTTCGAGGGCCGCAATTTGACAAAACATTTTCCCCACTTCGGCTTGGGGTACGACTCCAGGGCAAGCCCCCTGAAAGACCGCTCCTCTCGGTCGGCGGTCAAATAGCGGCGTCTGACTGACTGTACCACCATTTCCAGGCTCCGTACACCACCGTGCACCACCACCAGCTGATTTCGTACCACCTTTTACGGGGAAAGTCGGATAAACTCTGCACGCAGGGCAGAGGGAAATTATCCGGGAGCCTGGGTCACGATGTGGCCCCCTTGCAGACGGGCATGTTAATCCTC
Organism: Stenchaetothrips biformis; assembly: GCA_030522485.1. Taxonomy (NCBI): domain Eukaryota; kingdom Metazoa; phylum Arthropoda; class Insecta; order Thysanoptera; family Thripidae; genus Stenchaetothrips; species Stenchaetothrips biformis. Next base: position 5,992,393 of record CM060095.1, on the reverse strand, counting down.
TGCCCGTTGGAGGCTTTGGACCCGATCTATTTCGCGGAAGAGAGGGCAATGTACCCGGCCCAACTCGTGGAACAGAAAGGGCAGTGTTCAGTGCATCGACGGCCGATACACCGAGGGGTCCACCTCTCTGGTAATCCTGTGTACACTTCGCCCAGCATCATCGGTAATCACACGCCAATAAACAGGATATATTCGCTGTTTTTATCCATTTAAAATTGAATGGAAAGACTTTACGCCAAAATATGGCGAGACAAAAAGTCTCGCTAAGTTTTGGCCAGACCTGAAAGTCTCGCCAAAATTTGGTCCGACAAAAATGTCTCGCCACAAAATGGTGTGACTTTTCTGTCTGACCACGGAACACGCCGCATGGACCGTGTTGAATGGGTTCTAGGGTCTGATCATACTGTGGTCTGACAAGTCTCACCATTTTGTGGCGAGAGATTTGTGTCTGACCAAATTTAGGCGAGACTTTCAGGTCTGACCACAACCTGGCGAGACTTTTGTCTCGCCTCTGGAGTGGCAAGAAGTCTGACCTGGATTTGTAGTGTCGGCATTTGGGGGTTCTTCTTACGAAAATGGGCAAAACTGCTCCCAGCTGGCCAAATTTATACAGTTTTTGAGATTTTTTTTGTAGGTTACCACTGGTACTGGTAATCGCTAATCCTGTCTACTTTCTTGAGCTGCTGAGTGGTGGACCCCTCGCTAAACACCCGAACAACGTGAGCAACTATTTAAAAGCAGCGAGAGACACGGTTGATGAGCAGCAGATGATGAGTGGTGTCGGTGTCTTCGAGACATTTTATAACATGGACACACTCTGAAAGTAAGTCGAAGAAATTTACTATTTCCTTTTACCGCAAAGAATTTTGTGCAAGCATAATACTATGGAGACATTTTTCCTTCGCGATTTCAAGCCGTTTATAGGCACTAAATTTGCACAGTAGCTAGAATGTGTCGCTGAGTTGAATAAAATTGAAACACAATTGACTAAGACGAAGGTTTAATCCGAAGTGCGGACATCACAAGACATCAACTAAAACTTTCGGTGGCTATTGCCTTCAGACGGTATCAACTTTAACATCATTTCCTCTCACAATCTGAAGGGTCAGCACAAAAGCCGCCCTGACGCGCACGGCAGATAGAGAAGAACTTTCATCACCATTATAACAGAAACACTGGAACTTAATAAGTGATTAAAAAACAAGTGATCCTCAGTAATTTAAAAACAAGTGAAATAAAAACGCAATGATTAAAAACACATAATACATGCTTATTATGAATAAAAACAACGCACATGCTAAAAGTGATCATAAGCATAAAAAATATGCTGAAGTACAGTCACAGAGTAAAACAATTACGGGATTAAATACAAGTGATCCTCTTTGATTCAGAGCAAACGAAAAAACTGGTTAAAAACGCATAATACATGCTAACGATAATTACAAACAACGCGCATGCTAAAAGTGATCAAAACCATGCTGAAGTACGGAGTCATGAGTAACACAATTACCAGGTTCGAAAAGGCGACCGGCAGGATTAACTAAACAATAATGTAATCTTTTAGGTGGCTGGGTTGTCGCCGCGTTCGGCTCGGCCGAGCTTGTTCCATCGATTTGGCGAGTGCAACAATTGACTTTCCCGCCTGGGCCCTTGTTTGCGGACTCGTGGGTGTTCTCATGGGAGGCATGGCCTTCGCTGGAGTCGAGGGAGCATCAGCTGCAGCGGTTGAAGCAGCCTTCGCTGGAGTCGAGGGAGCATCAGCTGCAGGTGTTTTAGCGGACTTCGCTGGAGTCGAAGGAGCATCAGCTGCAGGTGTTGAAGCGGCCTTCGCTGGAGTTGAAGGAGCATCAGCTGCAGCAGATGTTGAAGCAGTCAAAAGGCTTTGGAACTCGGCGATGTCCAAAGGTTCCGTCTTGACCGTGGGCACTTGGTCTGGATCAGTAACTGCGAACACAGACGTTATGAAACAGGTCAATGCCAGATCTGGGATTCCCAGGCGGCGCCTAAGAAAATAGGCGGGGGAATCGAACTGAGGCGATACCTGCTTATCCTATACCTGTGAGGCAGGGGCCGGTCAATAAATAGTCGGGGGAAGCGGACGAACTGAGGCGCAGCTGTTGCGCCTCAGTAACGGGCAACGGCAACGGTAACTTGTTAACAATCATTGGCTTGGCCATTGGACGCTCGTCTCGGCGCGGCGGGTTAAGGGGGTTCGTACGTTTTATTAGCATTTTCCGACAACATATATTTTGTGTAGAATGATCAATATTATATGATTTCTGTGTTCTAACCCTCTTAGATGACTGAGTACGCTTCATTTTGATTTAAATAAAAGTGATTTTGGTTCATTTTTGGCAATTTGAAAGAAATGTTTAAAGTTCGGGTTCTCGTAAGATTCTGTTTGCATTCTTGCTCAGATCTGTGGGGAGAAAATCAGTAGAATTGACTAGATGGGTCATTTATACATGGTAGTTTATAAGGTTTTTTCTTTCAAAATACTGTGAATAAATAGCCCATTTCAGTAAATTCTATGACAATTCTGGAGATGAGTCTGCCTGATTTTCCGGTTTTTTCTTTCAAAATACTGTGAATAAATAGCCCATTTCAGTAAATTCTATGACAATTCTGGAGATGAGTCTGCCTGATTTTCCCCGCACAGATCTCAGCAAGAATTCAAACAGAATCTTACGAGAGCCAAAATTTTAAACATTTCTTTAAAATTGCCACAAATGAACCAAAATCACTTTATTTAAATCAAAATGAAGCGTACTCAATTATCTAAGAGCACTGCAATTCAAAGGGTGAGACGTCTCACCCATTTCCGGTGATACAAAAAGTCTCACCGAAAAAAAGTCGTACACGAATGTATCACCGAAAAAAAGGTCGTACACAAATGTATCACCGAAAAATGGTCAGACATCAGTGAGATGGGCCCTTGTTTTCCTGAGGAAGTATCACTCTTTTTCGGTGATACATTTGAGTACGACCTTTTTTCGGTGATACATTCGTGTACGACCTTTTTACGGTGATACACTTTAGTATCACCCTTTTTCGGTGAGACAGTTCTGTCTCACCCCTCAGATGGTGAGATGTATCACCATTTGATTTACAGTGAGGGTAAGAACACAGAAATCATATAATATTGACCGTTCCACACAATATATATGTGGTTGGAAAGTGCTGTTAAAACGTATGAGCCCCCTTAAGCTGCGTGCGAGGCGGGAAAATTATAAAAAGTTATTTCAAGCCATGTTTATTTCTCTTCTTGAGGGTATCGCATCAGCCCAAAAAGCTTGTTCCCTTCACACAAAAAGTTGAAAACACGCAGTAGGTTCTTGAGACAGTTACTTTTCTGCACACTTTTTAATTTTGGTTCAAAATACTTGAAGTAAATTCAGGACGATAAAAAACATGTTAGAAAATGCACTTTGAGTCTGTACATAAAATGACCTCATCGAATCGCGCTTTTCTACATAAGTTCGCCAGCTTCTCGCTGTCCTACCTATGTCCTTGATTGTCAGCTCCCTTGGGGGGGCTGGTCCGTTTGGCAGCAGTCCTTCGTCGGCGACGTTGCTGACGCCGTCTTTTCTGTCTTCTGATACCTGCTCGTTTCCGCCTTGGCCCTGTAATATAAACGATCAATGAAGAACGCGGAGTGCGATTAGGAACTGCTTATGCATTGCGAAAACCCGAGGGGTCCACCACTCTGGTAATCGTGTGTACACTTCGTCAAGTAATCAATGGTAATAACATGCCAAAATTAGATATTTTCGCTACTTTTACCGGCTTTTGAGGGGTTTTCTTATGAAAATGGGCAAAAAATGCTCCTGACTGACCAAATTTATAGTTTAAATGGGAATTTTTGTATGTAATCATTGGTTATCGGTAATCCTGTGTACACTTCTGAGCTGAGTGATGGACCCCTCGCGAAAACCTTTCCGAAGGATATGCGTTTGTTGATAGCAAAGACTTGCCTAAGGAAGAACATTCTTCTCAAAAGCTTAAGCAGTGTCAGAACTTTTTTGTGAGTAGTTACACAGTGATCAATCAATTTGAGATGGAATAAAGAAAAGAAAGGCAGAAGTCGGGTCACAGCATTAAGTGCGCACACTACAAAATCCACTGTGTACTTAGCACACTTCTATAGGAGTGTGCTTGGGCAAGTACACATGTATAGGAGTGTACTTGGGCAAGTACACATCTATAGGAGTGTACTTGGGCGAGTACACATCTATAGGAGTGTACTTGGACCGCCTATCCACTTGATGCGAGATGAGAGTGTGCTTTCACAAGTACACTCCTCTAGATGTGAACTTGGCCAAGTGCACTCCTATAGATGTGTGCACTAAGTATACAGCGGATTTTGAAGTACACCCTTTGAGGTCTGCCTATACAAACCGTGTATACCAAAGGCTTCTCGCCTGTGATGCGCAGATGCGTGCGAAGGGATCCTTCCAGAAAGAACTTCTTGCTGCAGACAGTGCACTGGAACGGCTTCTCCTCGACGTGGACACTCAAGAGGTGCCCTCGGAGGCCGCATTCCTCTTTGAACCTCGCACAGCATTCCGTGCACTGGAAGGGCCTCTCTGCGGTGTGAGTGCGTGCGTGCCTCTTGAGGTGGTCTGACCGACCATACGTTTCCTTACAGATCGTGCCCTCGAAAGACTTCTCCCCAATGTGAAGACGAACGTGCGACCGAAGGTCTTGGGCTTGAACAAATGTCTTACTGCAGACAGTACATTCAAAATGCCTGCCTCTAGTATGGGTACGGACATGCGTCCGGAGGTCTTTAGCCTGGATAAACGCCTTGCTGCAGACGGTACACTCGTAAGGTCTCTCCTCGATGTGCACACGCACGTGCGCACGAAGGTCTCCAGCTTGGACGTACGTCTTTTTGCATACCGTACACTCGTAAGGTCTCTCCCCAGTATGGATTCGGAGGTGCGTTCGAAGGGACCCTGCTGAGAGAAACTTCTTCCGGCACACCGTGCATGCGAAGGGAGTATCTTCGGTGTGGATACGGAGGTGCACTCGCAACGCATCCTGCCGGCTGAACTTCTTCACGCATACCGTACACTCGAAAAGCCTGTCCCCGGAGTGGGTAAGGTGGTGCCTCTGTTGGTCGGATTTCCTAATGAACTTCTTTTGGCAAACCGCGCATTCAAAAAGCTTTTCCCCACTGTGGGTACGGAGGTGCCTTCGTAGGTCACATTGATGAATGAACTTTTTCCCACAGATCGTGCATTCAAAACGCCGCTCTCCGACGTGGGTATGAACGTGGTCTGCAAGGTTTTGCGCCCACCTAAACTTTCTATTGCAGATCACGCACTCATAAGGCCTTTCCCCAGTGTGGGTGACGAGGTGCTTACGGAGGTTTTTTTCTTGATTAAACTTCCTTTTGCAGACCGTGCACTCGAAGGACATTTCTCCGCTGTGGACTCGGAGATGCGCTCGGAGGCTGCATTCCACGCCAAACCTCTTGTGGCATACCGTGCACTCGAAAGGCCGCTCTCCAGTGTGTATGCGGAGGTGCCTTTTCAGATGGTCTGCTCTGCTATATTTTCTCTTGCAAATCGTGCAATCAAAGGGCTTCTCCCCTGTGTGGGTACGCAGGTGCGCACGCAGAGGTCCGTTGAGGTTAAACTTCTTGTTGCAGACCATGCACTCGTATGGCTTCTCACCGGTGTGGGTGCGAAGGTGCGTCCGGAGCTGTGTTGCCACAACGAAGTTCTTCTTGCACACGGTGCATTCATAAGGTCTCTCCCCAGTGTGCACGCGGAGGTGCGTTCGAAGGGATGTGGATTGATGAAACTTCTTGTTGCAGACCGTGCATTCGAAAGGCCTCTCGTTGGTGTGGATCCGCTGATGCGTTCGGAGGTAACTTCTTTGGTTGAACTTCTTTTTGCAGACAGTGCACTGGTAAGGCTTCTCCCCAGTGTGGATTCTGAAGTGCACCTTGAGTGCCCCCGCTGACGGGCACAGTTTGGAACACACAGCACACTTGAAACGCATCGTATCCTGTTGACAGTTCACAGCTCTCAGCACATCACTAGATGCGAACGCCTGCTATTCACCGCCCACCTGTAACAAGAGCAGTTGTTCATAATCTGCAGCCCAGGTAGAATCTTAATGGAATGCTACATTACAGTTGTTTCCAGAATGTATGTGACTAAATTGGACCAAGTGCATTAGTTTGAATGATACAAATGTGTATTTCTTTATATATATATTTTTTTTAATTTTTTTTTTGGGGGGGGGGGGTCAAATTTAGGATAAAGAGAGCTCTGATCATTAAGTCACTTGAAAAAGTGGTTTCCTGAGTCAATATGACTGAATTGGAAAAAGTGAATAAATGTTACAAATGGATTTCTTTGGAGGGGCGGGGGGAAGTTAAATAATTTATGATGAAAATAGCTCTTTTAATGTTACTGCATTCTTGACATGTTGTTAAATCCTAAAAGTTTTGGGCAAGCGAAGGTATCCGACCACAGACCGCTTCTTGGAGCGAAGTGTTCGTGACCGCAGCAGGGAGGAAAGTGCCGCCTTTTCCGAGAGGTAATTTACTACTTGTTTCAGTGCGTGCACTTAAAATTGAAAGATGAGAATCCTGAGGAAATTTAGGTGAGAGATATTTCTAACTGTTTTGTGGCGACAATCAAAATTCTCACCAATCTTGGCATGCACACCCTTTGTCACCCTATGTAACGTGAGTAAACGTTCTGATTCTGATTCTCGACGCTAAAGAGATGAGAAGATTGATTCTTGAAGGTGAGAATTTTCAGTCTCGCCACTCACAGGTGAGAATTTATTTTCTTACATCAAGAGTGGCCTAATTTCTCACCTTTGAGTTTTCAATGTAAAAGTACGGCAAGACTATGTAAAACAGCAGGGAGGAAAGTGCCCTTTTCCCATAAGTACTAGTTGTGTCAGAGCGTGTAAGTACAGACTACATCCTAGCGTAACCCCCACGTGTACTTTATTTCTTTGTATTTCCTTGCTGTTTTCCCTCCACGGACTCTGCCACAGTATGGCTTGTTCAAATATTTATTTCAATGTTTAGATGATGAGTTGTCCCTACGCGGGAGAAACAAAAATTATGAAAAGACTCCAAACGGAATTTAGATGGGCAGTGACGCGGAAGAAGGGAACCAGAATCAATCCGCTTACATTTTAGAATGTGTACGATTTAAATTGCAGCGTAATTCAAAAGTAGCATGAACCCGAACGGAGAACAACAGAATCGATGCTCGTAACAACACCCAAGACGGTGTCCGGAACCGGACGGCTGTTAACCGAACACGACTTGGAGAGCGAGCGCTCAGTAACCTTGTAATATTTTACGCCATCCCGAGTCGGCTCGGCCGATGGGGCATATTTTCTTCCGCTTGACTTTTAGGTACTTTGCCTCAGAGCATCAGCAGTAGACGTAAGAACTGCATTTAATTGAACGATACACAACAGGGTATATTTTCATCGACCCTAGACCGGAAGTCATCTAACGCCAAGCATATCATTTCACGACTGAAATTAAGATCGGTCAGCATGAAAGTCAGTTAAGATTGATAACTTCGGAGCTTACATTTTGGCACTGAAAATGTTATGGTCGGACACATGGTCAAATTATGGCGTGACTAAAAGTCACGCCGAAAAACGGCATGATATGTGAGTCACGCCGTCATGTGGCGTCAATGACAATGCGAGAGAAAAGTCACGCCCAAACCCGGCATGACAGGAAATGACACCACTCGAAGGGTTTCGTGTCGGTCAATGTAGCGTTGTGTCACTTCCGGTCTAGAATCCACAACATACTCCAATACAAATCACCTCATGGAACAAGTTTGATAATAAGTACATCTGAGACTTCAATGGCACACCTAGATTCAATACTTTTCAATGCGATGATCGCATAAGAAGCGTAGAGCTCTGCTCGAGTTCTGCCGGCACAGCCATGGATCAGAAGTAGGAAACATTCAGATGGTATTCGGAAACAGTGTACTTCGACCTCATTGGTTGATGCTACTGAAGGGAATACTATTGACGCGTCGGACACGCTAAATTACTATGTAGGTTTTTAAGCGCCCGCGCCCGAAATCAAACATGCACTTAATAACGCACGAATTTGTACGCGACAATGCACGATTTATGGTGCGCGGGTGTGCAGAAAATCATGCGTTCTTGCGCACAATTTGGTGCGCAACGGCATGTTTATTTCCGTGCGTATACGCACGTTTTTGTTATAACAAAAACCGACATAGTAATTTAGTGTGGACGATCGGCTAAGCAGTGATCGTTTTAATCTTCTGTGTCGTTCTTCTTGGTCCACAAGGCAGCTGTGCCATGCCGTAACGGTTCCAGGCGGTGTTTTACTGAGCGAAAAAGGGGATCGTTTCTCTATTTACCTAGGAACTGACTATCGGTAAGACCAGGATGTAATTTCCGACTTCCGAGTAGTCTCTGTACTTCTGGTCCCCGGCTGCTTTTGAGTGGCCTCCTGAGACCAGTGTTTCAGAGTTGAGTTTGTCTTGGGACTTTCCTATTTCCGCCTCGCAGTGCAATCTGCCCTCGATACAGCCGATGGTACGGTAGGGGTATGGCGACAGCGACTGCCATTTGTGTTCTAGACGCCGCGCTTGGTTCTAAGCGACGAATAACGTAGAATCGCGCTTCTCGTACTTCCTCCGAACCCTCGATCGGCCCGATCGGGCAGAAGCTCGCGCACTACGCTTTGGAAAGTATTCAAGGCACTTGCCAACAAGTTATCACTGCAAATCCAGTGGTAAGTTTGCTTGCCACAGAATCGGCAAGCCGTTTTGAATGCCAAAAATTGGCAAGCTTGGCCCGAAAATACTCACCAGCTTGCCAAAATTTGGCAAGCTTCTGAAGATTCCAGGTCAAAGCTTGCCAAATTTTGGCAAGCTGTTTTAGCTTGCCAAATTTGTGGCAAGCAAACTTACCACTGGATTTGCAGTGATAAAGAAAATGAAGGCATTTCAGAGAATAAGTTCCTCCTACGAAGATGCTTTCGTATGGCGCAATATTTTGCGTTACGAAGCATTTCGTTGTAGATTTTACAATGCCTTCGTTCTCTTCGCCTTCGAACCAAGGCTTCGCAGACTCCTTACTGTTTGCGTCAAATGGTGAATGGACGTTTTTTTTTTTTTCAGATAACATCCGTCCATCCGTACGGACTCTACTGCTGGAACTGCGCCGGATTGTGCCTCCTCTAGACTCTCCTGCAGTCACCGTTTAACTACGAGCTGCCATCCACTGCGTACTGCTGCAACAATGGACGCCTCGGTGAGTCGTTTTCCCCTCAGGAATTCCAAGGAATTTCTTGGAGGACAAATTTCACAGAGTCTATCGATTATTTCGGTGACCATGCCACCCGAAGTATTGCCGAGATCAGCCATGCATGGCAGCCATCAACCGTCGTGACGAATATTCGAGAGAAAGAGGTTTTCTTGGCCACTAAACGTCGGACGTTAAACGATTGCGACCAAGCAAACTGAGTTATCCTCAAGGCAATCCAAGGTGTCACTTTTACTGCCTAAAACGTGACCGTTACACATGTTCATCCACGACCGTACCCTTTTCTCTCTAACACATTTTAAACTTTATCGTGTTTTATAAGGACCGGTCACCTCCGCTACTTAGCTAATTAAGGGTCTTGGCCCCTGGTCCTTAGGGGCGCCGCCTCTACGGAAGCTCTTTAGTCAAGCGTTTGTTTGCGAGTCCTCCATGTTGAGCCTATAACCTCATCAGTGGTGATGCTTTACACTCAACAGACGGTTTAAACCGACTAAAGTCAATTGAAGTTTCTTTAAATTTTAGTTACAATGTACGACCTTTGTATTTTAAGTGCCCGTTTGACTCTGGATGATCTGGTTCATCCACGTTAGAGATATGCTAGGTAGGTGTACGCGAGACCGTGTCTTGTCGTAATAGGCTTCGCGATGCTGCGCCAGTTACGCCAATCCAAGCCTGGCGTTACACTTACCTTGGTCTGCGGCGCTCCCTGCTTGCCTTCGGCAAGCTGTTTCAACGTTCATTGAGGCAATGAGTAGTACACCACGTGATGAAGGATCGAAGTAGATCATATTAGAAAATTCTAGTCGAGGTAGCCCCTACGCGGTTGACACTTTGATCAGGGGTCGAACTGGATTTCATTTTCGTCATCAGCACCTTCCATACCATGCGAAACCATGTTAAAATGTCTCCAAAATGTAAAGTCACTGAAAAGTTGCACTTTTTCTGCCGTATTTTTAGTGTTTTTTCGTTGCTACGACAGAATGATTTAAGATAGAAAGCTGAGTTTTGGCGTGTGGTGACCCAAGGACATAGGTAACAACCCTGCAAAATCTCGCCCCGATCGGCCAAGCCGTTTGGGAGGAGACAGGAATAGTGTTTCAACCCCACTGAAGTAACTGGCTTCGCTAATCGCTCAGCCAATTATGCGGTCGGCCGAGGGTGCGCCGTAGCGTGTCGTCATCCGTATTACTTTCAGCAATCCTTTCTTCTCTTTAAAAAGCGAGTTCAAAATCGGGTTCTTGGTTAAATTCTACGAAGACTAGCATGTTACGTTCTGTTTTATTCGCTTGTTTTCTGCATTCTGTCCATTTGCTAATGTGAGATTTAAATTAGCGGATCGATGGCGGAGCTGAAATCGGCGCTTGGCTACTTTGGCTCAGGACCTTCCTTAGCGAGAGGCGGCTCTCTAAGGACCAGGGGTCAAGACCCTTAGCTGAGGTGACAGGTCGTACTTATATATCACGACCAAGTTTTCACCTAGGCATACGTTGTCTCGACAACGACATTTGGTGGCGACTCCATGAAATTCGTCGTTATCCATGGGGCATTTCGATTCAACTGGCTTCGGGTATTTTGCTGCGAATGCGTCAAAAGCCGGTTCCGGTATGAGTCACGGATAGGGAGTAGGGTGGTTAAAACAATTCTGACTGCCCCTAATTTATTGGTGAAGTAGCCTTGGGGATAGTAGAACACCATTAATGAGCTAAGTTGGATCTGCAAACAACTTGAACGTTGTCGTCAGAGGGCTCACTAGTTACCTCTGGATTCGAATGCAGCAGATGTTCCGCTATGTCGTATGGCAACCGAATCGGAACAGTCACTCGTTTGGGAAGCATCGTAAACAACACATCACTGTTTTTCGGCTAGGTTAATGTGTGCCGGCCGGTGCCTGCGCCACGCCCTGGCGTATTACGTTTTAAAAGCGTTCTAACATCCAATTTTGAACGTGGATGAATAACTTTTAGAGAAATTTAATGTGCTCCAAATTTATGAATCCAAACACTGAGATAAATGTGTGGCTTTCGCTGTTAATTTATTATCACACTGTCAGCAATTTTGTTGTTAATTAACAAATCTATTGCTAATTTTTTTTCTGACTACAGTTGTTTTTAAACGACAGAAGCCGTTTACGAACAGAGAATGTTGTTGATAAATGACAGTTGGGTCATTCTAAAACAACTTACTTGTTGCAAGACAACTTTTCCGTCGTTTCAGTTTTAAACAAAGATGTTGTTGCCATGTTGTTGACAGTTTTGTTTTCGAACAATCGTTACGGACAGTTCAGGATTAGTCGGTCCTAATGTATGGCGTTACCGAAATAGATTTTACAGCATTTACCATAATTTGTACTATGAGGGTAGTGCTACAGAATTCAACAAAATGAGGAACGGAGCTTAAATGTAATCTGTTTCATATTCCAACATGTACCGGCCTGGCCTACCTATGAGTAATAATAAATTAGAGGTGTCAGGGTAGGATTTCACCTCTCCGATTTGGCTGATTTTTAGTGGGTGTTTTAGCGTCCTAGAGACATGTATAAAGCCGGAGTATCAGGTCCGGCAAAAATTCATTGTCCTATCTGTAGCCATGTTTCTGTTTTTTGGGCTTTTTGGACTTGAATTTGGGTATTTTGCCCTATGTCTTAGGTTTTACAGCCAGTTGGCCGAGACATAGTTTTTCTGACGTAAAATGAGTCAAAAAATCCAAATCTGTGTCCAGAATTGAGCTACGGCTCAATCCAATGGGGACAACCCCATATTTTTCTGATGAACCGTTTCAAAATGGCAGGGTGTCAAAGTTGGACAATTAGTTTTTTCTTCAATCTTTTTTAACATTTTAACCCCGTAGGATTGTATCTTATCCCAGCATCCCATTGGCAATATCCCAAGGCATCCAGGGTCATACGATGCGAACACCACGATGCAAAAATATTGGAATCGAATGCGCAGCGCCTCACGGACGGTCTGTCATGCTGTGCAATGCCAATATGGCAGTTACCGGGTCCGAAATGGCGGACGACCAATTGTGGTCTAGCCTCTCAAGTTTACGTTCAAGTTTAGCGCCTGTGAGGATCCAAGATAGGCAGGCCCGTCAAGCGGGCGGGCGAGGAGGGTTGCCTACCCGCTGTCGCGCGGGGGCTCGTCCCAGTAGATGCTCCTATGGACAGATGTTTCCAGTAAATCAAGCAAATCTGATGAAATTTTTGAAACAACTGGGACAACATCAATGGCATCAACAATTGCTCATGATAAGATACTCTATTCCACAAAATTTGAGAAAGAAAATCAGGCAAAAAATATACCACAGAAAACTTTTAACGTTCGCAGAAATAAGTATAATAAAAATTGCGTGATCCTGGATGCCACGGGATGTTTGCCAATGGGATGCTGGGATAGGGTACAATCCTACAGGGTCAAAATGTTAAAAAAGATTGAAGAAAAAACTAATTGTCCAACTTTGACACCCTGCCATTTTGAAACGGTTCATCAGAAAAATATGGGGTTGTGCCCATTGGATTCCTTAATTCATGAACTAATTGTTAAACCCCATGGAAAGCCTCTCGAACGATTTTTCGACCATTTCCCCAAGATTTGGGACTATTTCGGTAATTTTTTGACGTTTTTAGCCAATATATCCCACAGTATGAGCCGTAGCTCAATTCTGGCCACAGATTTGGATTCCTTGACTCATTTTACGTCAGAAAAACTATGTCTCGACCAACTGGCTGTAAAACCTAAGACATAGGGCAAAATACCCAAATTCAAGTAGAAAAAGCCCAAAAAACAGAAACATGGCTACACTCTCAAAACCTTGCGAAGAATGTGTTCGCATTACAAACTATTTAGTTTGCAGCTTGCAAAGAATTTGGCTTGATTGTATTACGAACTGGTTGTTCGTAATTTTGCGAACAATGTGTTTGCAATACAAACAGGTTGTTTGCAAATTGCAAAGCACTTGTTCGCAATTTGCGAACTAGTGATTTGCAATACGGATGCGTTCTTTGCATTACAAACAAGTCAGATTCTTTGCAAGCTTACAAACACAACGGTTCGCAAGGTTTTAAGAGTGTACAGATAGGACAATGAATTTTTGCCGGACCTGATACTCCGGCTTTATACATGTCTCTAGGGCACTAAATCACCCACCAAAAATCAGCCAAATCGGAGAGGTGAAATCCAACCCTGTCACCTCTTATTTATTATTACTCTACATAAATTTCAAGCATTTTTAGAGGCTTCTTTACGCAAACGAAATTGTTTTGTGTGATACGTTTGTACGTGGTCTCACTCAATCGAATGCATGATTGATTTTTGTGCGAACGAAATATATCACGTATTTTTGTGACTCTGCGCATAGACTCTCAAGATCCTACTAAGCTTTTTCTTCGTAATACAAACAAAAAGCTTAGTATTATAACAGCACAGCGAAGGTAGTAACCTATGGTGAAGGATTCTCATTAACTTATGACCAATTTCTTCGTATTACGAACAAATTTCTCTGTATTATGATACATCTGTGTCGTAGAGTACACGGTAAAAACGGTTCCCGGTTTTCCCAGGAAGTCCATGAAATTGCCTATGTCTTTACTACAGACTTCCTGGGAAAACCCGGTACCGTTTTTGCCGTGTACTGAGAATCATATTAGTATCATAACAGCACGGCATTTCTCAATAGGACATTGGGAGTGTAAATTTTAATTTAAAATTTCGCTTGTACTCAAGTGTATCAGGTCACGTACATTATTGAACATAAACATGAATAGTCACTCAAACGTTTGCTCAATTACTTACTGAAAATGCTCGGCAGATGCCTTCTCCGTAGTAATCTTGTCGAGACTGTTTCTGGTCTTTAGTGATACTCTCTGAAAGTCTGCGTTCTTTTTCAGGTTTCGCGGGAGAGCGTGGCTGCTACTCGGCCGACTGTATGCTATTGATGTGTGATGATCGGGTTTCAGCCACGCCACGTTTCAATAACTTAGGACACTGTAAACTTAAATTTGCATGTCTTAGAAATATTTATGACAGGAAGTCCATTTTTCGTTAAAAATTCAACGACTATTAGATGAAATTATTAACAAAGATGGGGGCCCTATTTCTTTTTAGTTTGTGAGTTATGAAGGTTTACGTAAACTTTCAGTCGTCTTTCCCAAATTCTCCTCACGACAAAGGATAAATCTCCCAAACCTCAGAATCTGGCAAATGAACTTTTTTGAACATCAAAGACATAGAAAGCCATATTTAAAAATATTAGCCCAGAATAGGCTATAAAATGTTTTTCACTGAGCCTCTTTTTATCCTTCGAATATGAAAGATTTCGCCCCATTTTGGTTTTTCGGGAAAATTAGGAAAGATATTAAAAAAGGGACACGCTATCTTTTTCCTGTATAGAAGGCTGGGTACCTTTTCCTTTGTAGTGAGGAGAATTTGAGAGAAACAACTAAAAGTAAACGTAAACATTCATAACTTAAAATCTAAAATAAGCTGGGCCTTTTTTTTTGGGTGCATGAGTTTATGCAATAGAAAGGAACTTAAAACTATAAATTGAGACACCTGACACAAGTATTTAAAAATTTCAGACACTTTTTTCACTTTACAGTAACTTAAATGCCGATGAGCCCTTTCACAGGAGTGTCAAACAGTAATACGTCTCCCCTCCCAGTGCTCTGACTGTCCTCTGCTTGTGCCGCAGCTTCTTGACCTGACGGACGACGCGCTGCTGGCCGTGCTGTCCCCCGGGAACCTGCTGCGCTGCCGGGTGGTGTGTCGCCGCCTCCGGGACCTGTGCCTGCACCGCCATTTGTGGCAGTCCGCCGCCGTAGGCCGTGAGCTGCTGCCGGCCCTTCGGGTTGCCCCCTGCCTCCGGACACTCTCCATCGATACCCGATACCCGAAGCTGACGCCGGCAATGGCGATACAGATACTTTCGTTGATGGCAAACACCACGTGCATCGTCGCAGAGCTCGAAGTGTTTGTGAGCACCATTCTCGGCGTGGCGTTTGCCACTGCTTTAGTTGAGAAATTCTCAGCTCTTGGTGGCTTGAGATCCCTCAATCTTAACTTCTCCCATCAAATTGACATTTCCTTGGCTGCTTCTCTTCTGAAGGTGGCTTTCAGTGTTATCGACCTCCATGAACTAACGATCTATCCAGGAATGAGGCCACCTCAACGTCCGGCTTTGTGGCGTAGTAAGATGAACGTAAGACGACCATCCTTAACCAGGCTGCATTACTATGGAAAGGGGGACCCCTTCTTGGAAATGTTGCTCAAAACCCATGCGGCAGCTCTAGAAGTTGTGAGCCTGATTTGTGTCGCCCATCTCCCTATTGATTTGTTGAAATCGTTGCCAAGGCTTCGCTCTTTGGAGTGCGTCGCGAAAGATGGCTTGCCTTATTCAGAGGCTCTGTCCAACCTCGACACTCTCAAGCTCTGCACGAAGGGGCATGTCCCATTCCATCCTACGGCTCTGGACTTCCTCAGCCGGGCTCCCCGTCTCAGATCGGTAACATTTCACTTACCTTATGGAGAGGAGCGCGTGGCCCCCCTGCGGGCTCTGGCGAGCTCGCCCTCTGCCCGCTGTGTCGAAATCCTCACTCTCAGGTCGTCTTCCTTGGAGTACTTATCTTCGGACTTGGTCGGTTTGGAGTTGGCAGCTCACATCCTGCCCCACTTCCCCTCCCTGCAGTCTCTGTCCGTGGGGTTCGGGCTACTAGGAGCTGCTCTCGACAGCTTTCTACGGGCAGTGACCCCCACGTCTGCGCCCAGCCTCACCTCACTCCTCATGTCGCCAGCAGGATGCGTCCACGCCTGGCTGCACTCTCCTGGGGTTCAGGACCTCCTGCAAAGGAACCCTCGCCTCCACCTCCGCGCGGAAGGAGGGACTTCGGTAGGCTGTGGTTGTGAGTGGTGCCGCCAGGGATGCCATGTGGAGCTGCAGAAATCGGACTATCTGGAACGTCTTGCCTTGGCGGCTCACCGCAGGGTGGTACACACTAAATGACCAGGGACAATTTTTGCATCCAGCTGGATGCGGTTTTAAGCACATCTAACTTCGGACAAATTTGTATCTAGCTAGTCACGAATTGTACATAAAGAGGCACAATATTGTCCATCAATTGGATCACAAATATTGTCTCGTGTTCGAAGTACAATATTGTGCCTCTTTATGTACAATTCGTGACTAGCCGGATACAAATTTGTCCGAAGTTAGATGTGCTTAAAACCGCATCCAGCTAGATGCAAAAATTGTCCCTGGTCATTTAGTGTGTAGGCTGCCCGGGGGGCTGCCGACGGTGGCCGTAGTGACCTGGTCGAAGAGAGACATATCTGCTTGCTTTTCCCGAAAAGCTACGTCAAAGTCCATCGTTGTGCACGCAGCATGTCCAGACCCGACGGGAGACGGACGAGGAATTAATTAGTAACGATCTAGTGTTAAACGACTTCAATTTGAAAACTTGTAAATGTTACTCGTTTAGCTTTTAGGTGTTTGAAAACATTAACTTAGTTTGCGAAAAAACCTTTAATTTCATATGTTTTGTTATCAATGAACGTTCGTTAATTTTTTTACACAGTACTGTAATGTACTTTTAAATTACTCCTGTTGAAATTATACACTGAGATGTAAGTAAGAGTAAATAAATGATGGCCAATTAAAGCAACATCGACTGAGAATTGTTCGTGAACACTCGCCTTTTCTCTGAGTAAACTCACATAACCCTCAAATATAACTTTTTACATTTCAACGACAGGCCCGTCCAAAAGTACTAATTTCAACAAGTGCTTTCTGGCCCTCTGAGCAAGTTCAAACCGAGGCGTTTTTGGAGAGCACAAATTATTTCGGCCGGGAAGCACCGTACCCTTATCTCTGCCAACAGTGCCAGCGTTAAGTCGATTGAGGATCACTTGAAAACTTACTCTGACCATCATTGTCACTCATTTAGCGATACTTTAACTACAAACTTTTGCAGCACAAAACAGAGTTTGCGATTCCAAAGATATTAACACCCTGAGGTGCAATAATCCAGTTACTGTAATCTTTTATTTAAGTCACCCGCTGCGACGCCGGTCGCAAGTTTGCTTTCTACCAAATTGGCAAGCCGTTTTGAATGCCCTAAATTGGCAAGCCTGCTCTGCAAATCCAAGTGTGGGACAGGTCGACACTTGTAGGCGTCGACCAGTTTGTCCTACGCTTGCCGGTGTCATCGTTGTGTCCGACGCTTTGAAGTGTCGACCACAGCATGCCCTACGGCAAACTATGATCAGTTTCCTAGTGTCCGGCCTTGGAACAGTTTGCCGAAGGCTAGCATGGAGCGCCGCAGGCAAGCTGTTTTTAGGCAATGAGTAGTGAACCACGTGATGGAGGGTCGAAGTAGATTATATTAGAAAATTCGGGTCGAGGTAGCCCCTTTGCGGTTGAGACAAGGGGGGCTGACTCTCCTGAACCGTATACGAAGTATAATATATTATTATAGGTATTATTTTGGGTAATATATTAAGAAGATTTAGATGATTCGTAGTTTTCTGTTCAAGAAAATTTTCTTTAGTACGTGAGTTACAAACGATAGAAACAAGCATAATATAATCGGAAATCAGGATTATGGCTCGCGCTCCTCAGCCCCCAAAACAACCGCTCATGCTATAAAGGCCTCAAAACCCAGTTATTTGTTTCAGCATTACTTTGTTACTCTTACTTTCCATTTGAGAGTCGCTTAAGTTCCCTAAGCTACAATTTTACAAAACTTGGTCATTTTCAAGCTAATTTTGCAGTTTGCACCACACGTGCGGCTTTTTATGGTATTATAGGTATGATTTTAGTATGGGGCTGTGTACGAAGTATTATAGGAGTAGGAGTCAGTTCCTCTTGGGTTGAGACTTTGGTCGGGAGTCGAAATTGATTTTATTTCCGTCATCAGCACCTTCCAAAACATACGAAACTATGTGAAAATGTCTGTAAAATGTAAGGTCACTAAAGAGTAGCACTTTTCCTGCCGTTTATTAGAGTTTTTTCGTTGGTACGACTAAATTAATTGAGATAGGAAGCTGAATTTCGGCGTTGTGGCGAGCCAAGGACATACGCAATAACCCTGCAAAATTTCGCCCCGATCGGCTAAGCCGTTTGGGAGTAGTGCGGACACACAGACAGGAAAGGATTTTCTACCTCAGTGGAGAAAGTACCATTGTGCCGCGCGCACGCAGAATCGCACAAAGTTGTGCAAAATTTCGTACAATTTTGTACGAAAAGCACGCACAAAAATTGTTCAAAGGAATTTAGTGTGTCCAACGCTTTGAGATGTCGACCACGCAGTGTCCGACACTTGCAGGTGTCGGACACTGCGTGGTCGACACTTCAAAGCGTCGGACATTGTGTGGTCGAAACTTCAAAGCGTCGGACAGAACTGGTCGACACTTGCAAGCGTAGGACAAACTGGTCGACGCCTACAAGTGTCGACCTGTCCTACACTTGGATTTGCAGTGCATGTAGCCACAAGGTAGGTGCACGTCAAAGCGCGCCGTGACAGACTTCCCGATGCTGCGCCAGCTCTGCCCATTTCAAGATGTCCTGTTGTTGGTGCGAATATAAGTTCTGGGGGTTTGCAATAAACAGACTAGTGGCAGTGTGTAGGGATGTATTCCTAGGCTTTGTTATGCAGTTTACAAAAGTACATATATAATTACAGTACACCTATTCATTAACTATCACAAATAATACCTTTGCATTAATCAAACAAACGGTCAGAACTCAAATGACTGATAGATCTAAAATTTTGAAAGGCTTCATGGCAGTAGACACGATGGAAAGCAACCCGAACGGTCTTCAAAAGTACTACAAAACGTTACCCAGTAGAAAAGCTGAAAAAGTCTAAGAGACAAGTGAAAACCACAGAAAAAATACTTTGATGAGGTGATCAGCTCTGTTCGATGTGCTAACTTTGTAGCTGCGATCGAAAATCCAATAGCCACAACTAAAAGCTGGTTGCTACGACGACGCCAACAAGTACCAGTCAACTTGTCTTAATGTCCTCGTGCATATGTTTGGTCCTGGCTACCAGAGCTTTTAGTTAAGGGTCCTAGATTTTCGATTGCAGCATTCGAATTAAGCCTCTCGAACAAAGTACCACAGTCTTTTTTAAGTCTTTTTTCCCGCGAGTGTGAACAAATCCCCAGTAGCGCATGTACGCATAGTGCGCATCCACATTTTTGACGCTCTAGTGCATTCGATGCAAAATTAAATGGTGCACATTTTGCGCTGTAACGCGTTATAACGTGCTGCCTTCCGTCCGCATTATTTAATGCGCATACAGTGCGCAATGCGCGTAGCCGCTACCAGCATTCATGTCAGGTGGGGCGTACAGAATTCCGCCGGGTTAATCTAATCGCTCAGCATTCTGTTGCGAGTGCGGGTGAGTACATGTTACAAAATTAAAAAATTTCACATTACATATAAAACTTTTTTTGGCTTTTATTTAGCGTTTTGCACACCAAATTACTAGGTAGGTTTATAAGCGCGCCCGCGCACGAAATTAAACATGCACTTTGTAACGCACGAATTTGTACGTGACAATGCACGATTTAATGCGCGGGTATGCAGAAAATCGTGCGTTCTTGCGCACAATTTTCTGCGCAACGTAGTGCATGTTTCATTTCGTGCGTTACGTGTGCACAAAAACCTACATAGTAATTTGGTGTGTAGACTACATACCGTCCCAACATTTAGCGAATATTGTTCTTTTTAAACTTGTGAATACACTGAGAACGGGCCAATTTTTACACAAAAATTTGTTACACTCGTAATTATCCCTTTGATAATTTCTCACATTTACACCTCACACTACATGCCGCTCAGCAGCGGGCTGGGAGAGCTCGGGAATGTGAACGTGACGACGGCAAAGAAGTGCGTGTAGAAGCACAAGTCGCGTGCGGGCAAGCGCGGGGCTGCAGTCTGCAGTCGTTGAACCTTTTCCGGTGAGCCGCTGAGCTGTGTCACCTCACCTGTGGTGAGTCAAAGTCATAGTCAGTCAAACATTTCGTAAGAACCTTTGACTAAAATCTCCTATGTTTAATTTCTTCACGCACGAAATTCAACCTGCACCTAGAAACTCAGGAATTAGTTCGCGACAATATGTATGATTTTGTGCCCAGACCACTACAGATTCTAACATTTTAATTCACTGTCATCGGCTCGGCATTATGCTGTTTCGATTTTGTTTATTTTTTTACTAGGCGCCACAGCCACACACTTCTCATGATCTGTTCATAGCTTTGCACTGAATAGTTGAGCATAAAATTGGAAATGCACAAGTACGTGCGAAGCTAAGCATGAAAATGTGCATTGTTGTGTAGCATCATGTGCGTTCACTGTCAAAATAAGTGTGGACAACTCTGGAGTAAGTCTCCACACTTGCAAATGCATAGTTTGCAGGCCCCACAATTCATGTGTAGAGTAGCTCACAGAGGACCCTGTCTCTTGGCATGGTGCGAACGTGGCGGGCTCAACATCACATTTGAAGTGTGGAGCATGCAAACGCTGCACTTCCAAACGTGGCAACTCTAAATTCCCACATCGGCGCGTTTTAGGTGTGGAGTTGTCCAAACTTGGTGTCACAATCATGTTGCGCACGAATTCGTTCGTTTCACGTGAATGCTCAATTTCGTACAAAGCTATGCACGAAGATAACTACAAAGTAATTTACACACTAAACGTATTTGTACAATTTTGGACGTGGTCTCACACAATTTTCAACATGCGAACTTTTACGTACCAATTTGTACGCAGAATCGCACAAATTGTACGAAAAGCACGTAAGCGTAAAATTGTGTGAGGGCACGTACGAAAATGGTACAAAGGAATTTGTCCAGGAAGCGGAAGAAGGGGTTAAGTCGAGTTGAAACCGTGCACTTTTGCACGGCTCAAACTTGCAGGTGGGAAACCATTTTCGTGAGTGTCATCCAAAAATAGATGCAAGGGGATGGAATTGTCTCACCACACTATGATTTTCGACCAAATTTTCGCTCATGTTTACTTGATAGACTGCTGATGAGAGGTCACGGAATCTACTTAAATTAACCCCTTCTTCCGCTTCCTGGATCAATTTACAGTGCAGTGTGCAGCGTGACTCACCTCGGCAGCGCCCCCAGGACGAGCAGGGCCAGCGTGGCCGCAGCGCCGGCGGCGGGGCGGAGGGTGGCGGCCGAGGAAGGCACGCGGGGGCAGCAGTGCTCCGGCACGTACCGCGTGTGGTTCATCATCCAGTAGAAGGCCGTCATCTGCGGCTTGCTCATGAGCACCGCGCCCACCTCGCTGCGGACGCGGGCGTTGTACTCGTTGAGCCAGTGTCGCTGCAACGTGACAAGGTTATAGGCACTGCCCGCGCGGAAGGATCTGCAGTTGGACTGTGGTCGAAACTGCTGTGGCCCGTCTGAAGTCGGTGTTTGCAGTTCAATTCTGCATAAGAAGTGTGGTCGGACTACTGAACGGGATGTAAAAAAAAATTATGTACGGAAAATGTACAGAATTACGAAAGTACGGACAAATGTACGGATCGTCTGTACATGCTCCATTAGCTCATGTAAACGGGTACGGAAAAAAGTGCAGAAAGTTCCGGAAAGTTCTGCACTTGTAAGTTCTGTACAAAAGTACGGACGTTCCACGCAAATTGTTGACAAAACATGTTCCAAACGTTTTCCTACCAGTGGGCCCACACTGAGAAATTTTTGTTTTCGTAAATTTCAGACAAAATTAGGTAGAAGTTGAGTAACAGTAAGTGACTCTAATATTTCAGACCGTTTCGGCGGTCTAAGTATTAGGAAACGAGCGGTCTGAAAATTTAGAACTGGGTGTTCTGTGATATCAGTGGAAAGTGACCCGCTCTCGACCCAGGGTGACCCGCTGCGAGGTACAGATCGTAGTCAGTCAGCGTCCTAACAGCTTTTGAAACAGCAGAGATGGCCAAATATCGGCACGAGCTGCCCTTGTTCGTGGTGTCAATCGCAATCGCTATTTAAAGCCCCATTTCGTTTATAAAAAATTGAAAGTTATGAGAATTTTAATGCTGTGCTCACCTCATAATAATCGAACGCGCAGTGATTCACTACCTACACCCCTTCTTAACTACCTAAGTGTCAGTATACTGTACTGTTCTGCCTAATTTTGTCTAAAATTTTAGATTTTTTTTTTACCTGTTGGGGGCTGAGCATCGCCACGTCGATGAGCTTGACGTCAAAGGGCACCAGGGTGGCGGTGCGGAACTCGTAGAACGTCGGTCCGTCGGGTTCGTCCTGGAAAGTGCCAACGTTGCATAAACGCTCGCATATGCACTCTCAAAACCTTACACTGTCATCCTTCTATAGACATTTTATTAATAATCATTGACGTTTGAGCACATGCATAGGATTTAGTTAAGAATCTTAACAGAATTGTCAAGACAAAATTGATAATAATGTTACTGCAACAAATAAAAATGTTAAGAAGCTCATTTAATGCGCACTACTGTCAATACGTTATCAAACAAAAACTCAGTAAGAGTCTGAGAGTGTTTAAACGACAATAGTGAGTCGTAACTACGTAATTTAAGCATATGTAAGCTTACTTCGTATTTTACGAACTTTTTCTTCGCACACTTAATGTTATGTACAATTTTGTACGAGACATCACAGTTTTTTGTGCACACGAAATTTTCGTACAATTTTTGCCCAAAACCTTTAGTGAGCGTGTGGCAAATTGAAAGTGAGAGAAAGACAGCTTTCGGTTCTCGCCTCGCCTATTCATTAGTCCTGAACTGCTTAGTTCACAGCCTCTCATCTTGTGGGCCGTACACTTAAACTTTCTTACAGTGAATTTGGCAGCAGTGTACGAAGAAATTTGTGCAAACATAATTCGGACTGAATTTGTTTATATGACGAATCTCTTTTGCCTTTTCTTTGTAAGGTACAAAACAGAAGCTTCATACCGGTATTACGAAGGATAATTTACTCCATAATGAGTTTGCACAAAATTATTTGTATTGATGAGAAATGGTGTTCGTTTTCTTCGCAAGACGTTTAGAGTGTACCCCCAGCACTCCCTAGCGTGTCAACAAAAATAAAAGAGAGCACTCACTTCAGACGGCGGCTTTAGGACGACCTCGAGGACGTTCTCCAGCCGGACGCCGAAGTCACCCTTTTTGTAGTAGCCCGGCTCTGTAAGAGAAATGGCAGACACACTGCTAAATTTTTGGTGCTACTTTCTGAATAATAAGTGGTCATTGCAAATGAGATTGCGAACCCGAGGCACACCGTGACTCGCACAGGTGGGATGCACTCACCCACAGTGAAGAAGTTGCCGACTTGAAGTCGCTGGGCGTTATCGCCGTAGAATATGCTGGGCTCTGGAACAGTGGGACAATTTACTGGCTGAGAAACAAGGATGGACACTTGCAAATTTTGTCAAAATGTCAGAAACATGTCTGAAATCCTGATAAAAATTCGCGCACCTCTTAAAGCTGTGATTCTGAAAACTTATTCACTTTCAAAACCCTACAAACAATTTACGGCCGTACAAAGAAAAGTAGCTTGATACAACTAGGTATTTTGAGCATACATACACCTCGAAAGAAAATTATTCGTAAGTTACGAACTATTTCTCCGTATATGAAACTAAATAGTTTGTACCTGTCATATGCTCAAAATACTTTGCAAGGTTTTATCCGATTTTATCCGCATGTTCTGATATTGATGGCCTAAGTTCTACAAAATGTCAGAATAAGTTTACAGCTGTCAGAGGTGCGCGAACTTTGATTCACATCACTGCAACTGCAAGCTCCCTGAGAATGAAAGCGCAGGTTTATTTAAAAAAAGCAGGGTCTTACAATGACCCCTTTGGATTTTTTGGAGGTTAAGTAGTCCCCCCCCAGGTAGGGGATAGCGCCATAACTTCAGAGCCCAAAGAAGTTTGTTTTGGAAGATAAAGGGATCTTAAGTTTTCTTGGGACTTTCTGCATTGAATTTGGGATTTTCTTATAGCTTCGCGACTTTTTGTCCGATTAGCTTCCAATTCGGGTCCTAGCTTCAAAATTGAATGAGGAGCACGATCGTGCCCTCAGATTTGACTTACAGCGAAATCCAAGGGGCTCATTGTAAGATGACGCTGCGTTTCTTAAATAACCCTGCTCAGAGAGTCTTGATCAATTTTTGGCGAGGAACACCCTATCACCCGAATTTGGGTGAGAAAGGGTTTATCAGCTGACTACAAAGTATTATCACCCAAATTTGGGTGAGGAAACCTTCCTCACCCACCATTTTAGTCCTGATCATGACTCTTTCATCCTCGGTGCTCCGCTCACCCTCGTGCACGTTGAGGAAGGCCCCGATGCCGTGGCCCGAGGGGTGCGCGTAGTTCTCGCCGCCTTCCCACACGGCGTGGCGCGCCAGCGAGTCCAGGCCGTGCGCGCCCATGGCGGCGGGGATGGCGGTGCGCGACATGTCGATCAGGCCCTGCAGCACGCGCGTGTACGCCTCGATGTGCGCGCGCGAGGGCGTGCCGTAGTGCAGCGTGCGCGTCACGTCCGTGGTGCCGTCTGCAACGACAAACGTTCGAACTGTTGAAAGTTACAACAACACAGGAAGTCGTCGATTTTTTGACGCCTTCTAACAGAATAATCCTAACTGTAAGTGAATATCCACGACAATCGTAACTGTCAGTGCGGATTGAGAACTATCCATACTGAAGAGGTGATTAAAACAGTTTATGAACTCTCTTATTTGCATCTAAAATAGTTTGTAAGGTTTTCAGAGTGTGCAGTTAGGATTGTTCAGAATCGACACTGACATTTAAGAGTGCCTTGGATCTGCACTTTGAAATTATTGTCTGGCACTTAAGATTATTTTATTACGAGGCACCGATTTGCGATAAGCGATTTTGACAGACTACACTGAAAATCTATCGGCGTGACTTCGTGCCGTTTTAGGGGCGTGAATAAAGTGTCACGCCAAAAACCGGCATGACAGAAAAGTCATGCCAAAAATCGGCGTGACTCAGAAATTCACGCCAAATTTTGGCGTTAATTCCCTGTCATGCCGTTCTTTGGCATCATGACTTTTCTCATAAAACGCACTGTCATTCACGCCCCATGATGGCGTGACTCACATGTGACGCCGTTTTTCGACGCGATTTTCCTGTCACGCCAATTTTTGGTATGACTTTTTGTCAAGCCAATTTTTGACGCATGACTTTTTGTCACGCCATAATTTGGCCATGTGTCCGACCATTACATTTTCCGTTTACAGGGTTCTCGAGTAACGATCTGTTACGGATGTCTGTCCCACCTGTCAGTACGCAACAGGTTTATCGACTAACAGCATGCCGTTCACCCCGGTTCACTCCCCTCTTCCCCCGCGTTCTGAACCTCACCCCCCCCCCCCCCTTTCCCTTTCCTAGGCACAGCCCTGCCCCGCCAGACAGTGGGCCAGAAGACCGGCGCAGGCGGCGAAAACTGGAGACGCGTTTCGAGCTCCAAAGGCGCAAAACAGGACTCGAACCGGACTTGTGACCCCACCGATGGATTTCTCGTTCGGCGAGCGATGCACTGGTGGGGTCACACGTTCGGTTGGAGTCCCATTTAGCGAAGCTGGAGCTCAAAGTTTTACCCGCGTCGGAGGATCAGTAGCTTAACTGTATTTGAAACTGCAGTGGCTTATCTGCAGTTCCTTTCTATAGTTCTTTACTTTCCCTCAATCGCATTAAAAGTGTCATCAATTTTGTTTTGTCCGCTGCAGTCAATTATGTGCTTCAAAGTGGACAGAACATAGCCGCTATAGCCGCCTGCGCGGGTCTTCTGGCCCACTGTGCGCTGGTCGCTGCCCTCCCCCTCCCTCCCCACCCCACGCGGCCCCCTCCCTATCGATCAATGCGGCGCCCCCCGCGCTGTCGCGTGCCGCCCGGCAGCTGTGGCGCGCGGGGCCACCTTCCGCCCGGCCTGCGGCCCTGGTTCCCGCGTCGGACGGCGATTGCGGCATCGCCAGGTTATGGTTCGAGTCTACCCGCGAAAAAAAAAAAAAAAAAATTGTTCTGCCGACACTGGAAAGAGTGGACGGCTGTAAATACTACGAGAAATAAGCCCCGTTTTGAATGCGGATATTTGCATTGCACTATGAGATAGATGCGACACGCGCGAAAACGACGCAAGTCGCGCCCATTCCGAGTGGAGGCGTGCCAGAGGGGACCGCAATCGGGACCGAACCCCGACCAAACCCCGGCTAACTGTCGTCAAACCCCGGCGGAACCCGGCCGGAACCCGCGCCGAACCCGGGCCAGCCCCCCGACCAAACTCGGCCTGCGTCGGCCACTTCAGCAAGGAAGGCGACTTATATTCCTGTGACTACCTTCCGATAGTGCCCGGCGTGTTTCTGTTATCAGTTCAATCAAAGCTGGGTTTCGGGTTACGCACTCAGGGTTCTGCACTCTAAATGTCTTATGGTGGAAGGCTGCATCAACATATTATAAAGCACATTTTCTCCATAATACAAGGAAAATTCCACAAAATATCTATAAAGTACAAAGAATTTTCAAAGCTACGTTACAAACACAGCTGCACCACCATATTAAAGACAATTTTCTCCATAATATAGAGAATCTTCACCTCAAGACATTTACGGTGTGGGTTCCCGGACAGCAGCCCGGACACCTCGCCCGTACTCTAGTGGTCACCTCACGGCGCTCTGGTCGCACCGTCCTTCTCGCACTCTTGCGGCGTCCCGTAGGGGTGCGAGAGAGACAGGCGGCGATACCCGACGCCGCACAGTGGGCCAGAAGACCGGCGCACGCGGCCAAAACTCGAGACGCGTTATGAGTTCCAGAGTTCGCTAAATGGGACTCAAACCGAACGCTTGACCGCACCAATGTATCCCTCGTTCGAAGAGCAATCCATTGGTGGGGTCACACGTTCGGTCCGGGTCCCATTTAGCGACTCTGGACCTCAACACGACGCGCCGAGAGTTTAGGCCGACTCCACCGGCTCACTGTTGATGGGGGCCCAAGGACCAAAGGCCGCCGCGCTGGCCGTCGCCCTCCTGGCCGCGCTGCTCGCCGGGGCGGCCGCCATCTCGCTGCGCCAGCCTGACTCGATCCCCACCGACGGCTCCGCTCGAAGCCCCGCCCCCAGCGAGGAGAGAACGCGGTCCAACTGGCCGCACCACTCCTTCGACTAGCACACTAAATGTTACGTACAATTTTGTACGATACATCACAGTAGTTTTTAGTGCACCCAAAATGTCCTATAGTGGAGATTCTCCATATTATGGAGAAAACTCTCTTTAATATGGTGGTGGTGCAGCCGCCTCTGTAACATACCTTTAAATATTCTTTGTACCTTATAGATATTTTGCGGAATTTTCCTTGAATTATGGAGAAAATCTGCATCATAATATGTTCGTGCAGCCTTTCACCGTAAGACATTTGGAGTGTGCACACGAAATTTTCGTACAGTTTTCGTACGAAAACCTGCACATTTTTCGACTTTTTAGCAGATGATACATTTATGTACGCAGCGAGTCGCGAAAACAGAAACATAAATTAAAATTATAAATGTATCATAATGCTTGTACTGTCGGACGGGGAGGGCGGTCGGACTAGAATATTTGGCCGGAGGGCGCTCCGCCCTGCCCTGCGCGCGCGTTCGCCTCCCTCCAGCTGTCAGACAGCCGCTCCTGCCTTCCGCCCCCACTGCAAATCCAGTGGTAAGTTTGCTTGCCACAGAATCGGCAAGCCGTTTTAAATGCCAAAAATTGGCAAGCTTGGCCCGAAAATACTCACCAGCTTGCCAAAATTTGGCAAGCTTCTGAGGATTCCAGGTCAAAGCTTGCCAAATTTTAGCATTCAAAACAGCTCGCCAAATTTGTGGCAAGCAAACTTACCACTGGATTTGCAGTGCCACTCCCCCTTGAGACGCAGCGCGCTGGGTGCGCTGGCGCGGGCTGCCGACGAGGGGTTACAAACTCCGGGAATCATGTGTACACTCAACCTGGGAATCCTTCGTAATTTAATTTCAATGGTATGTCGTCGTAATCTTGCAATAGTGTTCTGAAACACTGAGAAACAAAGGAATTTCTTTAAACGTCTTCACTTTTTCCATGGTATTTGTTTAGGAATCGTGGCAATCCGGAATCGTGTGAACACCAAAATAAGAAGTGGGTAACCCCCGGCTGCCGAGCTACTCTTGCGTTGCGAGGCGTACGTCATGCCGTTTTTCGGCGTGAATTTTCTGTCCTTTTCGTCACGCCATAATTTGGCTATGTGTCCCACTCGAGGGGGGGATCACTAAGGTCCAAAGTGCACAATGATTTTTTATTTTTTATTTTTATTTTTTCATTTTGTTTATTGGATTTTTTTTCACCTATTTTGCGTACTATCGCCTAACTTGCAGGGGTTTGTGAAGTCTGAAGTGTGATACACGTAAGGATGTGAGCTTTCGACTTACTATAAAACGAAATAACTGGTCATGAAGAAGAAATGACATAAAAACACTGTAGACCAAAGAAATAGGAACACTTTTCTCCTTAGAAGTGATATTTTTTCAACATTTGATTTTTGATTTAATTTGATTTTTTCTGATTTTAATTTTGATTTTTTTTTCCTCGTGTACAATGATTTTTTCGAGTGATCCCCCCCTCGGTCCGACTTATCACTTTTTGCCATACTCACTGTCGTACTGGCCGCCCGAGTCGATGACCACGGTGGAGTCCCTGCCGATGAAGCGGTCGCTGCTGTTCCTGGGCACGTAGTGCGGCAGTGCGCCGTGCGGCCCGAAGCCCACGTGGGTAGGGAAGGCCGTGCTGTGGAACGATAGCTGCGGGGAGAAAAAAAAGTGAAATCATGAAACCATTTCTAAGATCAGTTTAAGTTTTAGCTGAACGGAGTCTCACGCAATTTTTCGCGCGCGTTCATTTGGCACAAAATTTGTGTAGAGTTTCGCACGAGTGTGTGCGATTCTGTTAACCAATTGGTTCGTCAACTTTCGCACGCTCAGAATTGAGTGCAATCACCTACAATCTCGTACAAAATTTCAGAGACACGTATTCTGTGTTGAAGAGCGTCATTAACAATAAGTCATTAACATGCAGAAAACGAAGGCATTGAAAAATTCACGAAGAAATGCCTCGTCGATGGTTGGCCCACTGAAAAATTTCGTGTATGTTGGAATATGTGTGGGAATGGAATGTGCAAGATTTCTGCTCACTGAAAACCAAACGTGGTCTGGACCACACGACGTTTGGTGTGGCCATTGCAGGGAATGGCATGGGATCACATAAACTGATGCGGTCAAAATTGCACTGATTTGACCACATCAGTTGGTGTGGTCTAGACCACGTTTGGTTTATCAGAGCTGTATGTGTTGTTTGCTTACAGGCCTGAATTTTGTAAATGAATGGCGGAAGCCAATTGTGAAGCCAAATCCTTCGTAAACAGGAAGCATTTCGTTATATACTACGAAACATTTCAAGATTTCATTTTGATCGTAGTTACGAAGGAGGTGCTTCTTAGACTAGAGTATACACTAATTTCCTTGGAACCATTTTCGTACGTGGTCTCGCTTACATGCTTTTCGAACAAATTTGTACGTGATTTCACACGAATCTATTCGATTCGACGTACAAAATTGTACGAAAAAGTTTGCGAGTTTATAATAGACTTTTCCACCAGAGCGCCAAGTGAAGAAGAATCACAAAAGCCGGAAACAGTCCCTGAAAGTCGCTTACTTGTTAATATTATATGTTCATTTGGGTTCTTAAACTTGTTAAAAATCAAATCAGAATGAGCTTTATGATTTGAATTCATCATAACCTCCAAAGAAGACGATTTTGGGAACTGGTTCCGGTGCTTTTGTACCTCTAGTTCTTCACTCGGCGTTCTGGTGGAAACGTCTATTGCGTGAGACCACGAGCAAACTTGTACAAATACATTTAGTGCCTACATTTCCAAGATGTCTCACCTCCGGGCGGCGGAAGTAGTCCACCCTGGCGGCGACGCGCGTCTCGGTCCACATGGCGTCTGTGACGATCTGGTCCTCCAGGAAGCTGAGCAGCTCGCACATGGCCGCACCGTCCAGCGCGTGCGCCGCGCGCATTGCCTCCACCTCCACGGCGTTCTTGACGCTCTTGAGCGGGATCACTGGCGACCACTCGTAGTGCAGATCGTGCCACCGGTGCGCCTGCGGCAGAGGAACACTGGTTAAAACCAAAGCGTAACTCGGCACTCGTAACGTTATCGTACAAATTTTGTACGAGACGTCACAGATTTCTGTGCAAATGAACAAACTTTTCGTACAAATTTATTCGCAATGTTGAACAAAAATCAAGAGACATGTGCGATTTTTCGTGCGAAAATTGTACGAAAAGCTCATTTGCACAAAAGAATGTGAAATTGTACTTAACATTTAGTGTGTGTCCCTGCGGATCAATCATCAAGTTACGCTTAGAGACGTTACGCTGGATTTGAAGCATGGACTAAAAATTGCCCCACACATTTAGATTGGGAGAATCTCGTTGGATAAGCCTGTTACGCTTGATTTCAAGCCTAAACTGATAACGCAATGCAAACAGAGGGTACTACGCTCTAGTTTTACCAGTGTTCGAAAATTCGGAAGACGAACGTGCTTTTCAAAGCTACGTCGGTCATTTCTTGGTACTTAGTAACACCACCAGTACATAATGAAGGTCAACCTTTATACTTAAACTTTGGGCAAACACACACGGAATAAAGACACATAATGAAGTTCAGGTAAAACGATATTTTTTTGGACATTTGGCGGGGGATCCGTGGCAAGTTTTGCCTAAGTCTTAAGGGAATTTTCGTTTGTTGTCGTTTTTTTTAAAAAAAACCTTTTTATAACCTTTTTTGGAACTTATGTACTTGTGCTTCACCTAGAGTACAAAATGGTGCGAGAGTTGAGGGTCCGAACCCCAGCCGATTTCCCTCACCGTGGCCTGCACGGCCTTGGACGCCCCCAGCCGCGGGTGGTTGGAGATCCAGACAGTGGTGCGGTTGCTCGGTCTCTCCAGGTCGGTCCAGAAGGTCTCGTACGGACGGATGCTGTGAAATCGAAAAAGACAAAGTTGCGCTAAGTATTGTGAACGGTTAAAAAGCACGGGCTACTATGCACAGTGAGAAGTCGCTTCGTCACACGAAAAAAACGGAGGCATTGTAAAGTTTACGTAAGGATTGCTTGGTATTCGTAAATTATGGAGGAAAACCCTTTTGTAATTCGAGGCAATTGTACAGTGCCTTTAGCAGATGCTTTGTAGAATTTTTTGAGTGTGAACACACTTTAGAAATTTGTTGTCAGTCCTATGGCTTTTTCATCACTTAATCGATGGCATTGTCACGAGTGGGCAACCCCTCGTAATTCTCTTGTACATAAGATTCTTCACAGGAAAGGGCGATTGCGCGTCAAAATTGTGCAAGAATTTGCGGTATTTTAACAGGACTTCGCGACATTTCACGAGAGTTCAAAGGCCAACGATAGGATGTCATCAGATTTCAACCGATTTCGCGCAAGAGTTGGCCCTTTCAATTGTGCCCAGGATTTTGAAAGTGGTTTCCGCCTTGCATTGTCTTGCTGCACTCGATTCACTGGTAGAAGCCAAAGCGAGGTTCTACGCTTGAAGACCTTACGCCCCTCGAGCGTACAATCACGCGTCAAGAAAAGAACCTCTATGCATTTACATAGGAGGAAGGAGCACATACTTTGAGCTCTCTGATACGCTTGACGAAGAGTGTAATGTTACGCCTGAGTTTTACCAGTGAAATTCGTGCGTTACAATGTACATAGGTTGAAATTCGTGCGCGGACGCGCACAATAACCAACATCGTAAAGTATAGTCCGAGGGGTCCGTTTCATGATATCTTATCTTGGAGTTACCATAAAAAGAACCTTATCTGAAACGGAAGCGAATTTCGCGAAGTTTGGTCATTTGGGACGGATAAGAGTGGATAAGAGTGTCAGCGGAACATATTTGGCAGTCAGGATTGGTTTCTCTGATCTTCGATCTTCACGTTTGTATGAATTAAAACACGTATTATTTTGATTTGCAGCTGTCTCTAATGATGAAACTTAGAGCAATGCGCCTGCAATGCAGATAAGACTTTTTAAACGGAAACGTCCAGATGGTATCTTTTGAATAGGACTCGACTTTTGTGTGCACTCTCAGCCTCATATGGACTTTTATGTCTATTGCTTATGGACATGCTTATGGAGCTTTTTGAGCAAACGTAAATTGTACTATTTTCTCTTTAGCTATGCACAATCTTGATCGTTTTTAAGATGAAATTGTCAATAGATCATGTAGAAATCAAAAAGTACGTTGCTATTGACAAAAAGTTAGGTTTAACAGACTAAATACCCTATATAATAGACAAAAAAGTGCAAAGCTAAAGAGAAAATAATAAATATTACGTTTGCACAAAAAAACGTTTTGGCAAGAGATAAGAAGTCAATGCGGGTCTGAGAGTGTGCTTACATGCTGCAGAGCCGGTTGGGCGAGCAGTGGGTGGACTTGAGGTGCGACTCGACGATGGGGGGCACCTTGTCCCTGTCCACGTAGAGCACGATGTCGTGCATGCCGAGCCAGACGTAGGCGGTGAGCAGCGGCGCGTGCGGCAGGTCGCGGCCGCGAAGGTTGAGCAGCCAGGCCACCTCGTCCAGCGCGGTGAGGATGAGCGAATCGACGCGGCGCTGCTGCATCGCCTTGCGCACCTCCAGCACGCGGTTGCCCCAGCTCTCGCCTGCGCAAGGTGGACTGTTATTCGACGAATGTGACGTCATATTCGGAAGAATGTGAATTTCGTGATGTTTGTTTGAAGTGAGGTAAAACCAAGTGTTGCCGTGAACTCCACGCATCCTCGTGCTGAGTAGTTCTCCACACCTTTGAAATGCAGGCAGAGTATCCAGTCCTCACTTTTTAAGTGTGGAGTAGCACTCAGAGCCCCTATCTCTTGGCGTCACTGTTTGTTGCATGCCTTTCCAATAAATGTTTTTGTTCAAATTTGGTAACAGTTTATAGTGGAAATGAACTTTTTGTATGAATTTGTACGCGAATTCGCAAATGGATGTCCAGCTCCGTACGAAAATCGTACGGAAGGATCATCTGAACAAAAAGCTGCGACGTCTCATACAAAATTGAACAGAACATTTGTGACATTTATAGTGTGAACATCACTATTCTCACCTCGCTGCCCCATCTTGTGCACGAACGCGTTGAGCCTTGGCCGGGGCGGCCTCCCCCGCCACGCGTCGTCCACCACGTCGTCCTGCTCCACCAGCTCGATGGACCTCTCGGAGGCTGCGAACCAAACAGAAGCCATCAACAACCTGTTCGGCCGCACCCCTCGTCAGTATCATGCATGTACCACGTGACCTATTTAGGGGGGACGAGGCGAGGGGTCCACCACTCAGCTCAGAAGTGTACACAGGATTACCCATTACCAGTACCAGTGATTACCTACAAATAAAAATAACTCAAAAAAACTATGATTTTGGCCAGCAAGGTGCATTTTTTGCCTATGTTCTTAAGAAAAACTCCCAAACGCCGATAAAAACAGTAAAAATATCCAGTTTTGGCATGTGATTACCAAAGATTACTGACCGAAGTGTACATAGGATTACCAGGGTGGTGGACCCCTCGGGAGTAGGTCCGCAAAAAGTCACAACACTTACATACATAGGAAGGTTAGGTTATCCAGGTCAGAGAGGAGGAAGGGGTTCCAACCTGATCTACTAATCGAAAAGCATACATTGTATGCTCTACCTACAGCATACCTGCAAGCACGCTCTAGCTAGCGCATGCCTGCCGAGCATGCACTAACTAGTGCATACATTCCAAGTACACGCTAACTGAGGCATGCATCTACTGCATAGGAGATAGGGAGTTTTCTGCATCAAGAAGCGTGTACTAGTTAGTGCATGCTTAGCAGCAGGCATGCTCCAGGTAGAGCATACAATGTACGCTTTTCGATTTGTAGAGTGGCCTTTTTTGGTCACGTGGTTTGTGCTTGACCCTCAAAGGCGGGGCTCATTCCGAAAACAGTGCCCTTCTCGCCCGAAGGAGTGCGGGAGAGAGAGAGGGCGATAGCCCCCTGGAGGGTGCGTGTGTGTGTGTGTCAGAGAGATAGAGGGAGAGAGGGAGAGAGGGAGAGAGAGAGAGAGAGAGAGAGAGAGAGAGAGAGAGAGAGAGAGAGAGAGAGAGAGAGAGAGAGAGAGAGTCCCCAAAGAAACGGCCGAGGAGTGTGCGAGAGAAACAGAGCAGCCATCAGCCCCATGAGAGCGAGAGAGACTGAGCGACCCGTTTGGAACGTCCCATGAGTGCAAGGGAGACAGAGCGACCCCTGAGACTGAAAGAGTCATGCTCAGGACTAAAATTTTGGCTGAGGAATTCTTTATCACCAAAATATGGGTGAGAATATTATGTAGCCATTTGGGTAGCTGATACATCCTTCCTCACCCAAATTCGCACCCTAAATGTTTTTGTACAAATTTTGTACGAGACATCACAGTTTGTTGTGCAGATGAACCTTTCGTACAATTTTGTACGAAATTTTGAACAAAAATGGGGAAATTTGTGCGGATTTGCGTACAAAAATTCTACGAAAAGTTCATCTGCACAAAAAACTGTGATGTCTCGTACAAAATTGCACATAAGATTTAGTGTGCGGGTGATAAAGTGTACCTCGCCCAAAATTGGGCATTGATCAAGACTCTTCCATTCTCAGTGACTGAAGCTCTGCGGATCGCGCCACCCCGTGTTGAACGTTCACTCACACAGGCGGTGTTGCCACTTGTCCCACAGCTGGTGCAGCACCACCCTGGAGTCCGCCCCCACCTTGTCGTTGACGCTCAGCCGGTCCAGCAGCCAGTCCGCCACCTGCATCAAGGGCGGATCCAGTCTGAGACTTTGCAGGAGGTTTTGGAACTTCCCAAAGACACTGTTAGAAAAAAGTACGGAAAGAGGACGGAACATGTCTGGTCAACAATTAGCCTCGACCGTCCGTGCTTGCCAAGAACGGAACTCTGTACATTTTTTCGTACCCGTTCACATGATAAGCGGTACGAACGTTCCGTAATATATTCTTCTGTAAATTTTCCGTACAAAAATACAGAAATTTTTACTGAGGATCTGAGGCAACTTTTGTCTAAAAGTTCTCCGGGAGTTTCCAAGATTTCTTTTTCAAACAGTGGGCCAGAAGACCAGAGCAGGCGGCCAAAACTCTAGACGCGT
Organism: Stenchaetothrips biformis; assembly: GCA_030522485.1. Lineage (NCBI taxonomy): Eukaryota > Metazoa > Arthropoda > Insecta > Thysanoptera > Thripidae > Stenchaetothrips > Stenchaetothrips biformis. The sequence goes on along the minus strand of CM060095.1, from coordinate 5,956,847 downwards.
TTATAGATTCTGAGTCGCAGAACAGGACTCGATCCAAACGTGAGACCCCCCCAATAGATTCCTTTCCGAACGAGGAATCCATAGAGGTGGGGTCACTCGCTCTGTTCAAGTCCCATTTAGTGACTCTGGAGCTCAAAGCGCGTCCGGAATGTCAGCCGCACGACAGCCGCACCTCCGCGCCGGTCTCCTGGCCCACTATGCTACTCTGGATAGGCGGCTGACCTGCATGGGCGAGCGCAGCTGCCGCAGCTGCCAGCTGCAGTCCAGCTGCTCGTCGGCGAGGTCCGTGAAGCGCGCGTCCGTCCAGAGCACGGCCTCCTCGCGCACGTTGGACGGCGTGCTCCTGGTGACGACGGCCACGCTGCCGCCCGCGCCGGAGAAGCCCGTCAGCCAGCGCAGCCGCTGGTTGTGCTCGCTCACCCACTCGTTCTGCGGGTAAAATTGAAACGATGAATCAACATGACACGAAAAGTTACTTGAAATGTTGGCCCTCCGAACCAGGCCTCATTCCAAGCCACGGCAAAAGGCACGGGTGTTGGAGGGAAGGGGAAAGCAGAGAAGTTGCAGGCTTTTTTTTGCAGCTTGGCTATGAAGCTTCGCCTATGGAGCTTGGCCTATAGAGCTGGGCCTATGCATAGATATATGAATGTAGTAAAAATAAAAAGAGGAAGATACCTCTAGTGAACTAATGGTATCGAGGGGGGTGGGTCAGGTCGGACAACACCCAGGAAACGAATTACTTAAAGCAAAATAAATTGCATCGGCACAAGAAAAAAGTTGTCTCAGTTACGAAACAGACTCTTCATAGACTTTTTTGAGTGTGGGCGTGCATGGGAAATCTCCAGACCCGGACGCAGCGATCTGCTCTTCGTTTGGTCATGCATGACCAGCAGACGCACGGCGCACAGTGGTCAAGAAGACCGGCTCTGGCGCAGGCGGCCAAAACTCGAGACGCGTTTTGCGCTTCAGAGCCCAACAGGACTCGACCCGAACGTAGGACCCCACCAACGGATTCCTCGTTCGGAGAGCAATCCATCGGTGGGGTCACTTGTTCGGTTCTAGTCCCATTAAGCGACTCTGGAGCTCGAAACGCGTCCGGAATTTTTCCGCGTCTTCTGGCGCACTGTGCGCAGGCCCCGGTAGGCCCCTGCGAAGGGCAGGATAGGCAGCCTGCCGAACGCGCAAGCTCGACGGGCCGGCCTGCCTACCAGGCTGACACCAGCCTCCAGGATCGATTTTTGACGGGAGGAGAGAGAGGCGATAGTCAAACGGAAACAGTTTAAGTCACAGGTTACGTTTAAGTGTAAGATTGCCCTCCGTTTGGTAAGTGTGCTCCAGCAGGTACGCATCCGTAAGTGTGTACTTAGTACACAGTTAGGGTTAGTAGTGAAGTTGTAGGGAGGCTATGGATGGCAACCTTTTTTGCACTGCTGCACTCTAAATATTATGTGCAATTTTGTACGAGACGCCACAGTTTTTTTTTCTTTTGAGCAGAGGAACTTTTTGTTACAATTTTCCTGCGAAAGTAGACTGTTCATATTTCCCCATTTTTGTTCAAAAACGTGTGTAACTCTGTACGAAAATTTCATGCACAAAAAACTGTGACGTCTCGTAGAAAATTTGTGCCAAACATTTAGTGTGTATGTCACGGGACTTTCAGCCTTCTGTTGTGGCGCTCTGTCCGCAAGGACGCCACGCAGTGGGCCAGAAGACATGCGCAGGCGGTCAAAACTCTACACACCAAATGTTTAGGTAAAATTTTGTACGTGTAACTTGCACGATTTTGTGCATACGTAAAATTTGTGCATACGTAATATTATGCGTGCATAAATTTATGCAAATTTGCGCACAATTTTATGCAAATTGTTACGCAGGTTTAAAATCATGCATCACTACGTACAAAATTCCACATAAACACTGAGCGTGAAGGCGCGTTTTGAGCTCCACAGTCACTAAACAAGACTCGAAACCTATTAATGGATTGCTTCCCGAACGAGGAATACATTAGTGGGGTCACACGTTCGGAGTCGGTTCTGTTTTGTAACTGTGGAGCTCAAAACGCGTCTGTCTAGAATATTGGCCGCCGTTCTTCTGCCCCTCTGTGCGTAGGCGCCTGCGAAGGGCGCGGTAGGCAGCCCGCCGAACTCGCGAGCTTGACGGGCCGACATGCCTGCCAGGCTGACAGTGACAGTCCAGCCGCATCCAGGATCGCTTTTACTCTGGAGCTCAAAACGCGTCTAGAATGTGTGTGTGTGTGTCTGAGAGAGAGAGAGAGAGAGAGAGAGAGAGAGAGAGAGAGAGAGAGAGAGAGAGAGAGAGAGAGTCCCCAAAGAGACCCCACTCCACCTGCCAGCCGACCAGCTGATCATTTGGCACCCCATCTGTCTGCAGCTGTCCGCAGCTGCCGGGCCAGCGCCCAACTGGCGTCGGAGTGGGCGTGGCCCTGAGCGAGCCGACGACGGGGACTCGCAGCGCACGCGGCCAGACAGACAGGCGGCCAGACAGACAGGCTGCCGGACCAGACACAAAGCCTCTCTGTGTTGCACAGCATTTTCTTTGTTGCAGCGCAGCTGTGTTCAGGTGCTCCGGTGATGCCTATCAGACAGGCTGAGGCTGCTGGGGGTTAGCACACTAGTTGACACGAGTGACAACTGATCGGTATTTTCCCTACTCTCATTTTGAGTGTTTTAATTTTTTTATGAAAATGGCAAATAAGTTTGAGTTTTGAGAAACCGCTTTTGAAAAGACTGCTGTATAAGACGGTGCAACGTTGTACCAAAATATTAAGGCTAATTGTCCTTACAAGAGTGTCTTCAAAACATTTGATGACATTGTTGTCACGTCCATGCAATAAGTATAGGATCTTCGATGAAACTGTCATCAGTTTGTGACACTGTAAAAAGTATTTTGTGATTTTACGAAGAACTTCTTGTGAAAAATGATGCCAATGATCTTCGTGAATTTCCAAGAAGAAAACCAAAGGTTCTTCGTGATTTTTCCGGGTAACAATTTTTAATCCGAAGTAGTGGGAAGTGATTCCTTCTCACATTAGTATCACTTTAAAGTGCCTTTTTTTACTGCCCCCAAAGACCAAAGAATCTTCACACTAAATGACCAGGGACAATTTTTGCATCCAGCTGGATGCGGTTTTAAGCACATCTAACTTCGGACAAATTTGTATCTAGCTAGTCACGAATTGTACATAAAGAGGCACAATATTGTCCATCAATTGGATCACAAATATTGTCTCGTGTTCGAAGTACAATATTGTGCCTCTTTATGTACAATTCGTGACTAGCCGGATACAAATTTGTCCGAAGTTAGATGTGCTTAAAACCGCATCCAGCTAGATGCAAAAATTGTCCCTGGTCATTTAGTGTGTTCGTTTTTTCCTGAGAAAATCACGAAGACAATTGGCAACATTTTTCACAAGAGATTCTTCGTAAAATCCGAAGATTTTTTCTAACAGTGGATGGAATAGTCCGAGGAATTTTCATCATCTGAAAGTGATGAAAATATCATTCACAATTATGTCATTAAGTGACAACAAATTTTTACAGTATGGAGAAGTTTTACCATACACTGTAAGAAAAGTGTACGGTATTCGCCGTTTATTTATTAACAGGATTTGCCGTATTTAGAAGTACGGTGTTTACCGTGCCTAGATGTACAGCGTTTACCGTACCCTTAGAAGTACGGTGTTTACCGTATCTGGAAGTAAGGCGATTCCTGTAGTTTGTATAAAAGATCTCGCCTTGAATTCAATTCCAAAGTTTTTCCAAGTTTTTTCAAAATCGTCTGAATTGACTTAGATGTCAAGAAATGAGTGCATGGTACAAAGTACGGTGATCGCCGTACTTCCAGGAACGGTAAACCTCGTACTTACCAGTAGGGTAAACGCTGTACTTCTAGGTACGGTAAACACCGTACTTCTGAGTGCGGCAAATCCTGTTAGAGAATTAACGGCGAAAACCGCACATCCTCTAGTGTAATATGGAAAAATCTTTGCCATAATATGGGGAATCCCCACCATAATGTGCTGAGCGAAGCGAAGCACCCTGTTTGGGATTTTGAATAGCCGAATTGTCCGCCCTGCCCCCCCCCCCATTCCTTTAGTTTACTAGAGGTATCTTCCTCTTTTTATTTTTACTATATTCATATATGTATGCACAGGCCCAACTCCATAAGCCAAGCTCCTTAGGCCAAGCTCCATAGCCCAAGCCTCATAGGCCAAGCTCTAAAGGTGCACCTCTATAGGCCAACATGCATTTGCATCTGCCAAAAAAGCCAGCTCAGCATCAAGGCCCAAGGCCTTCCCCTGGCTAGTATGGAGAATCTTCACCATATCATAGACCTTCACCACCAGAATTTCAGAGTGTACGCTTGACACTGCGGCGCGGCCCCACCTGGTGCTCGTCGCTGTAGGGCACGATGTAGGCGTCGAGGCCGTGGCGCGCCATGACCCTGCGCAGGGCGGCCACCCTGTCGGCCGTGATGACGCGCTCGGCGGGCTGCGGGGCGTCCGCGGGCAGGTCCGCCCCGCAGTCCAGGCGCGGCAGCAGCGCCCCGGGCAGCCCCTGCTGGACCTCGCCCAGCGCCCCGGCCAGCGCCCCGGCTGCGGACGGAAAAGAAATATTACTTTGCATTCCAGACGAGCAGTTCACACTGCACAGCAAGAAACAGTGTGAATAGTACAACAAAAGTACAACAAAAACTGTGCAATAAAAGTACAACAGGGATTGTAGAGAGCGTGTACGAACCACAACGAGGCCTGGACTGCACGGCACTCGTTATGCTGGTTCCATTGTACTTTGTACAACAACTGTTGTACTTCGTAAGTACAATAAATACCGATAAATTTTTTTCCAGGAATTTGAGTACTTTCGTTGTGGTTTTTTTTAGCAGATGATACATGGGTCATTCCATGTCAACTCAACCCAGAGTTGGAAACAAGGTCTCCGATTTTGATGAAATTTTGCACAGAGGTCACAAAAAGTGTCTATAACACTGCCCTAAAATGGTTTTGCAAAATTTTCATTTTTGCATTTTTGGGAGAAAAATTTGTTTTTGGACCATTTTGGAGCAGTGTTTAGCGAAAACAAGCCTATTTTCCGTAATTTTTGAGCTAGAACAATATTTTTTTTTGGAAAATGTTCGCAATGAAACGAGGAATCTAAACCTGACGTCAGTTTTTGGATTGTAATTTTTTTCAATTTTTTTGTTAAATGTTCAAATTTTTTACGTTAAATTTTTTTGTGATAACAATTTTTGAAAATTCTGAAAACAAAGTATTTTGTACCTTATAATATGCCTAAAAAGGGGGGAAAATTTGGTCGGGGTGTTTTGGCTCGTTTGGACAATAATTGGCAAAGTGCGGAGAACTGCGCTTGCACAAACTTTTCAAGCTTCATAACCTTTTTTAGCGTTTTTTAACCAATTTTCCAAAATATTACGCGTAATCTCTCGTAAAATTCCCGGAATCCCGTAATCTTGTGTACACGTGAAATGAGAGTGGTGGCCATCTCGCGACTAGAGGACCAGTTAAGGTAAGGCGGTCAAAATTCCGGGCGCATATTTAGCTCATAAATTGCTAAATGGGACTCGAAACGAACGTGTGATCCCACTAATTGATTACTGATGGATTGCTCTCCGGACGAGGCGAGGGGTCGACCTTTCAGGAAATCGTGTACAGACTACTGCGTATTGGTCTGTATAACGGAGATATTACACGTGTATTACGGCGTAGAAATGCCAAAAATCGGGACATATGACATAACAAGGTAGGTTTACGCCAGACCGTGTCCTGTCGTAACAGGCTTTGCGATGCTGCGCCAGTTTCGACCATCCACGCCTGGCGTTTCACCTACCTTGGCCTGCGGCGCTCCCTGCTTGCCTTCGGCAAGCTGTTTTAAGGTTCATTGAGGCCATGAGTAGTGCACTACGAGATGAATAGTCGAAGTATATTATATTAGAATATTCTAGTCGAGGTAGCCCCTACGGGGTTGACACTTTGGTCAGGGGTCATAATGGATTTCATTTTCGTCATCAGCACCTTCCAATCCATGCGAAACCATGTAAAAATGTCTCTAAATTGAAAAGTCACTAAAAAGTTGCACTTTTTCTGCCGTTTTTCTGTGTTTTTCGTTGGTACGACTGAATAGATTGCGATAGAAAGCTGCATTTTGGCGTGTGGCGAGCCAAGGACATACCTAGTAACCCTGCAAAATCTCAGCTAGATCGGCCGAGCCGTTCAGTCGGAGTAGTGCGGACACACACACGTACGCACTCAGACAGACAGGAAGAGAAAAGGTTTTTAACCCCAGTGGAGTAACTGGCTTCGCTAATCGCTCAGCCAATAAGGTCCGTTAAATGAAAAGTCACCAATAAGTTGCACTTTTTCTGCCGTTTCTTCGATGGTGCGACTAAAATGCATTGCGATAGAAAGCTGCATTTTGGCGTGTGGCGAGCCAAGGACATTCCTAATAACCATTAAAAATCTTAGCCCGATCGGCCGAGCCGTTCAGGAGGAGTAGTGCGGACACACACGCACACACGCAGACACTCAGACAGACAGGAAAAGAAAAGGTTTATAACCCCAGTGGAGTAACTGGCTTTGCTCATCGTTCAGCCAATAAATAATGTGAATTATTGACAGCTTTTGCTTACATGATTGACTTAGATTATGGACTTCTTGTTTAATTACTGGAAGCAAAGTGGCATAATTTCGTATGCTTCATTGAGAGGAGGAAAAACACAAATTCATGCGTCATGAATTAAACCCCTCACTACCAATCAAAGTATTTTTTTTTTTTTTTTTTTTTAAGAATCTATAGACTGATCAATTCATCAAAATTAACATTTGACTATCAAAGGGTGTGTCCAGCAAAATTAATATATTTAACAGCTATTCTGATAGTACAAAGCAACAATTACTGACTCCAAAACAACAAAATTTGCTTTTAAAAGTGATAGCTAAGACATCTATGATTACAAGATAGCTCTGAAATAAATGCACTCATATATTGACACACCCACTCAGTAATGCTTTCAGTCATACACATTAGTACAACAATAGCAAGGTCAGTTTCCGCCAGACCGTGTCTTATCGTAACAGACTTCGCTATGCTGCGCCAGTTTCGACCATTCACGCCTGGCGTTACACCTACCTTGGCCTGCGGCGCTCCCTGCTTGCCTTCGGCAAGCTGTTTAAAGGTTCATTGAGGCCATGAGTAGTGCACTACGAGATGAATAGTCGAAGTATATTATATTAGAATATTCTAGTCGAGGTAGCCCCTACGGGGTTGACACTTTGGTCAGGGGTCATAATGGATTTCATTTTCGTCATCAGCACCTTCCAATCCATGCGAAACCATGTAAAAATGTCTCTAAATTGAAAAGTCACTAAAAAGTTGCACTTTTTCTGCCGTTTTTCTGTGTTTTTCGTTGGTACGACTGAATAGATTGCGATAGAAAGCTGCATTTTGGCGTGTGGCGAGCCAAGGACATACCTAGTAACCCTGCAAAATCTCAGCTAGATCGGCCGAGCCGTTCAGTCGGAGTAGTGCGGACACACACACGTACGCACTCAGACAGACAGGAAGAGAAAAGGTTTTTAACCCCAGTGGAGTAACTGGCTTCGCTAATCGCTCAGCCAATAAGGTCCGTTAAATGAAAAGTCACCAATAAGTTGCACTTTTTCTGCCGTTTCTTCGATGGTGCGACTAAAATGCATTGCGATAGAAAGCTGCATTTTGGCGTGTGGCGAGCCAAGGACATTCCTAATAACCATTAAAAATCTTAGCCCGATCGGCCGAGCCGTTCAGGAGGAGTAGTGCGGACACACACGCACACACGCAGACACTCAGACAGACAGGAAAAGAAAAGGTTTATAACCCCAGTGGAGTAACTGGCTTTGCTCATCGTTCAGCCAATAAATAATGTGAATTATTGACAGCTTTTGCTTACATGATTGACTTAGATTATGGACTTCTTGTTTAATTACTGGAAGCAAAGTGGCATAATTTCGTATGCTTCATTGAGAGGAGGAAAAACACAAATTCATGCGTCATGAATTAAACCCCTCACTACCAATCAAAGTATTTTTTTTTTTTTTTTTTTTTTTTTTAAGAATCTATAGACTGATCAATTCATCAAAATTAACATTTGACTATCAAAGGGTGTGTCCAGCAAAATTAATATATTTAACAGCTATTCTGATAGTACAAAGCAACAATTACTGACTCCAAAACAACAAAATTTGCTTTTAAAAGTGATAGCTAAGACATCTATGATTACAAGATAGCTCTGAAATAAATGCACTCATATATTGACACACCCACTCAGTAATGCTTTCAGTCATTCATACACATTAGTACAACAATAGCAAGGTCAGTTTCCGCCAGACCGTGTCTTATCGTAACAGACTTCGCTATGCTGCGCCAGTTTCGACCATTCACGCCTGGCGTTACACCTACCTTGGCCTGCGGCGCTCCCTGCTTGCCTTCGGCAAGCTGTTTAAAGGTTCATTGAGGCCATGAGTAGTGCACTACGAGATGAATAGTCGAAGTATATTATATTAGAATATTCTAGTCGAGGTAGCCCCTACGGGGTTGACACTTTGGTCAGGGGTCATAATGGATTTCATTTTCGTCATCAGCACCTTCCAATCCATGCGAAACCATGTAAAAATGTCTCTAAATTGAAAAGTCACTAAAAAGTTGCACTTTTTCTGCCGTTTTTCTGTGTTTTTCGTTGGTACGACTGAATAGATTGCGATAGAAAGCTTAATTTTTGCGTGTGGCGAGCCAAGGATATACCTAACAACCCTGCAAAATCTCGTCTCGATCGGCCGAGCCGTTTGGGAGGAGTAGTGCGGACACACAGACAAACAAACAGACAGACAGACAAAACTTTTCAACCCCACTGGAGTAACTGGCTTCGCTAATCGCTCAGCCAATGAAGGCAAGGGCTGACAATTCTAATGCCACTTTCCATTGTGCTCTAGGCGACGGTGTCTGGTTTTCCTAGGTACCTTTAGTAAAGAGACATGAGCAATTTCTAGGGAATCTCCCTGTAAAAAAACAGGAACCGTTTTTGCCGTAGGGGTGACTTTAGTGACCCTCCAAAAATTGGCGTGACTTTTTGTCAAACCAAAATTAGGCCATGTGCCCATCGACCATTCCATATAGACCGGAAGTGTCGTTCGTTCGACGACGACACTATACTACTTCCGGTCCGCAGTTGTGGCAATGTTGGTGAACATTCGAGAAGGCGGTGGATCGCCATGACTGTTTTTTGTTTTGTGATGTGATGCTTACTTCGGATTAGAAAATAAATCTGTTCAGACGTGTTTCATGGAGAAGAGCGTCCAATTGCATACATCTCGAAGACTTTCACCAAGGCCGAGGAAGAGTACTCGCAGATTGAGAAGGAGGCAGGTGCTGTGGTTGTGGCTTTCAAGAAATTGGAACCGTATCTCTATGGCAGGCCATTCGAATTAGTAACAGATAATTCAGACATAATGGCGCTGCTTGATCCACGACATAAGAGGAGTTCGGCTGCCATCGGCAGAATTCAACGGTGGTATTCACTACTGTCCACCTACAACTACAAGCTAATTCAGCGTAAGTCAGGAGAAATTCCCCATGCTAATTGTCTCAGCAGAATTCCCTGTAAAGACGACAAACCTGTGGAAGACCCAGAAAATTCTATCAACTTCTTGGACTTCATCCCAATCACGGCCCAAGAAGTATGAGAACAGACTGCCAAGGATCCAATCCTGTCCAGAGTGTTGCTGTTCGTACAGTTTGGGTGGCCAGATCCCTTGCAAGATCCAGCCTATGAAGTTTTCAAGAGGGAACATGACGAGTTGACCTTGGAGACTGGTTGCATTCTTTGGGGTTCTAGAGTTGTAATCCCATAGTCACTGAAGGCTCAAATACTATACATGTTGCATGCCGAGCATCCAGGAGAGTCTAGAATGAAGAACTTGGCACGAAGCTATGTTTACCGGCCAAACATAGACTCAGACATTGAAACACTGGTGAAACAGTGTGGAGTGTGTCAGGTGATGCAGCCACTCAAGAAGAATATTCCAGTAAAGCCGGTCCTGGTCTACCTTGCCTTGGACAAGAATCTACGTGGACTTTGCGAAGAGGGATGAGGCTACCTTTCTCATCATAGTTGATCATCATTCGAAGTATCCCTTCGTACAGAAGATGGAGAGCACGACAACAGTAGCTGTAATTGATTATCTGAGGACATTGTTTTCACAATTTGGATTGCCAACAGTGGCAGTAGCAGACAATGGTCCTCCATTCAACTCCAAAGAATTTGAGAAATTCCTCAACAATAATCATGTTAACTTGGAGCATTCACCTGTGAACCATCCCGCATCCAATGGGGAGGCAGAAAATATGGCAAAGAACTTTAAGAAGACACTCATCAAGCAGCTTATCGATCCGGAGACTTGTGACAGGACTTTGAGTCACCAAGTCAGAGCATATTTGTTTACTTACAGAAATACTCCACATACGCTAACAGGATGTAAGCCTTCAGAGTTATTTCTGAAAAGGAAAGTGAGAAACCATTTCTCAGAATTAAATCCTCTGGCCAACCTGGCTCCGAAGATTCAGGCATCCCAGATAGAGACGTCCAAGAAGAGAGGAGGAACACCTAAGAGTTTTAATCCTGGATCACTCGTATGGGTGAGAGTACAAGTAGAGACTCGGAAGTTTATCTACGAGCCAGCTGTCATCACAAGAAGAGTGAGTGCCAATTCATATGACATAAAATTAGATGGAAGAATTCGTCACACTTCAGCTGAACATTTACTCTTGCGTGACCCGAAGGCTGAGCCAATCACTCTGCTACAGCTGCCGAAGATTCCCCTTCCTCCTCAACCTAATGAAAATCTTTTCCCAACTATGACTGCTAACCCGAACATGACAGTTTCTGGAGCCAGTGCTACTGTGGCACAAGCTGCTCTAGAAAAATCTGAGTCTGTGGAAAATGCTTCGCTCCAGACTCTTCAACACCTGTGGCCCTGTGGCTGATGCAGTCAAGACTCCAGCGAAGGCCGTGACCCCTGCGAGGACGCCCCAGAGAGTCAATCTGAATACTCAACCAAGGAGGTTGTTTACGCCATCACCTGCCCAGTCGGAGTCACCTCCGGTAAAGACTGCACCTGTGATGAATTCAGCTCGCCGTACCCGAATGAGACGTCAACCTGGCTATTTTAAAGATTATGTAAAGTAATTATCTTATGACAGGTTTGCCAATTACGTTGTTTTGTGATGTGATGCTTACTTCGGATTAGAGAATGAATCTGTTCAGACGTGTGTTCACTGATCCTCACATTTCCTAAAGAAAGAGATACTGACGGAATTCAATACTATTCCAATACTTCACAATTCAAAGTCAGTAACATCTACAACAGCAGTGGCCGATCCGTCCGGCAATAATGAACGTGGGCGTGAGAGGCAATTACAAACGCGGCTATCCTCGGCTGCCGCGCGCCAACTCATGCCCCGTTGCTGCTGCACAGTGAGCCAGAAGACCGGTGGAGGCGGTCAAAATGCCGGACAGGTTTTGAGCTGAGAGTCGCGATGGGACTCGAACCGAACGAGTGACCCCACCAATGGATTACTCTCCGAACGAGGAATCTTTAGGGATGGTCATGCTCGAGTCCCATTTAGCAACTCTGGAGCTCAAAACGTGTCTAGAGTTTCGGCCGCCTGCGCCGGTCTTCTGGCCCACTGTGTGCTGCTGCTGTTCTCGACGCTGTCGCGTCTGCGTGGACGGGCATTGAAATTCAAAGCAGCACTTAGCCTTCCTGTTCCAGCGCCCATGTGATGAGATCTTGCGTCATAATCACTGCCTTGGCCATACCGCCGACCCAGGCCGGCCGCACAGTGGGCCCGAAGACCGGTGGAGGCGGTCAAAATTCCGGACGCGTTTCGAGCTCCAGAGTCGTTAACAGGGACTCGAACTGAATGTGTGACCCCACCGATGGCTTGCTCTTTGAACCAGGAATCCATTGGTGGGGTCACACATTCGGTTCGAGTCCTCTTCAGCGACTCGCGACTCTGGAGCTCAAAACGCGTCTTGATTTTTGCGGCCGCCTGCGCATGTCTTCTGGCCCACTTTGGGTCGGGCCTCTGCAGTGTATCCTGGGCGCGCCCAGCAGACTGATTTCCGAGCGGGAGGGTCTCTCTCTCTCTCTCTCTCTCTCTCTCTCTCTCTCTCTCTCTCTCTCTCTCTCTCTCTCTCTCTCTCTCTCTCTCTCTCTCTCTCTCTCTCTCTCTCTCTCTCTCTCTCTCTCTCTCTCTCTCTCTCTCGCACCCACGCATACTGGGTCAGAAGACCGTTCATGCGGCCAAAATTTGAGACGCGTTTTGAGCTCCAGAGTCGCTAAATGGGACTCGAACCCAACGTGTGACCCCACCAATGGATTCCGCGTTTGGAGGGCAATCCATTGGTGGGGTCACACGTTCGATTCGAGTCCCATTTAGCGGCTCAGGAGCTCAAAACGCGTCTAGAATTTTTGGCCGCCTCAACGGTCTTGTGACCCACTGTGCCACGGGGCGTCCCGTGAGAGTGCGAGAGAGAGAGCCCGACGGGAAGGACTCTCGGAGTCAGCCCTCAGCAACGCCCTGCCGCCTGCCCGCCTCGGAACGACGCTCCGGCCGAATAAGGGCGCCATCGCATCGCCTATTAATTTGATTGGCTGCGTTTGGTGTGTGTGTGTGCGTGTTTTTTTTCTTTTTTTTTTCTCGCGCATTCCAGCAGTGCTCTTGTGGGCTGGGCCGGCGGCGCCGTATTGGTTGGCAGGGCGTGTCTTCGAGGCGCTGTCGCGGTCACGGCCAGCGGGCCAGCGCCCACGGCAGTGTCAGTAGCCGTGCTTTGCACGCGGGCACGGCGGACAGGCCGGACACACCACAGTGGGTCAGAAGACCGTTGAGGCGGCCAAAATTCTAGACGCGTTTTGAGCTCCAGAATCACTAAATGGCACTCAAATCGAACGTGTGACCCCACCAATGGAATGCTCTCCAAACGAGCAATCCATTGGTGGGGTCAAAAGTTCGATTCAAGTCCCATTTATCGACTCTGGAGCTCAAAACGTGTCCGGGATTTTGTCCGCCTCAATGATCTTCTAACCCTCTCCCACTGTGCACGCCGGACACACTTTCGGCTGCTCCTTGTAAACACACGCGGTGTCCGTCTTTGTCTGCGTGTGTCTGTCTGCGTGTAAGTGTGTCTGTCTGTCGGCCCGTTAATATTGCTGCCTGTCTGTCTGTTTGGCCTGTCGGCATGTTGCCCTTCCCTCATTTCGCTATCCCAAACATTATTATAAAGCCGCTCCCCTCCGCCACGCTCCACATCATTCAGCCATGCGGCCTAGGTGAAGGCAGCCGCGCCCTATAAATAGAGGTGCGATGCGCCAAGGGTGTGACGTCGAGGGGCGCGGCTGGGCGGGGCGGGGCAAGGTTAACGCTGCTGGGAGGCCTGCTCAATGCAACTGCCAACACGGGCGGGACCAGACGGGACGACTTCGATCGCTGTGCGAAGGGAACCCTTCGAATCCGCTCTGCAAACTCAACAGTGTACTCAGTACACTGTCTTTAGCGTGTACTCACGAGTACACTCCGGTGAGCGGGTACTCATGAGTACATTCTCAGGAGAGTGTACTCAGATGAGTACACACCTACAGCTGCATATAATGCCAGGCGTGCTTAGGTGTGTACTCATCTGAGTACACTCTCATCAGAGTGTACTCATCTGAGCACTCTCTCATCAGAGTGTACTCATCTGAGCACACTCTGATGAGAGTGTGCTTGTGAGTACACGCTGAACAGAGAGTACTGAGTACACTGTAGAGTTTGCAAAGCGCGCATTCACAGCCGATTGGCGCATTGGCACGGCCTGTCCACCCAGCCCGCCGACAAGAAGAGCAAAGAGCAGGCCGCGCCCGCAGGAACAAAAATACACCTAACCCACTAAGAATGAAAGAGTCGAGGACTGAAATTTTGGGCGAGGTATTCTTTATCACGCAAATTGGAGTGAGAATCATTATCACCCAAGGGTGAGGAAGGTTTCCTCACCCAAATGTGGGTGATAATACTATGTATATAGGTATAATTTAGGTAGCTGCTACACCCTTCATCGTATAAATTTGGGTGTTATTAAAATAATTCTCACTCAGCAACTCAGCACTACATAGTCAACCCAAGGCATGCACTTCTTTGCTGCATGCCTGGTGGCAGGCACACACTTGCTGCATGCCCGTAGCTAATGCATGCATGGAACAAGTAAGTGTGTGCCTGAGGCATGCAGCAAAGAAGTGCATGCCTTGGGTTGACTCCTTGTAGTGCGTGCTTCACTGAGAATGAAAGAGCCATCACCATTGCCCTTTGATTGGGTGACGCACGCATCGTCGCTCAATTTTGGGTGACAAGTCAGTGGTGACTCAATTTTGGGCAGTCCAAAAATCATCGCCCAAATTTGGGTAACGTCGTCGGCCACGTTGTGAGGTCCCCGATGACGTCCTTCCGGGGTCCACCATGGTGACCCTCATCAATCGTTGAGGCCGCCGGGTCTCACAGTACCCGACGCCGGAGTCTGTTTTGTTCAAAGTCCAGTACTTTCAGAGATACGAGGACGTACTTTGAGGCCGCCGTCCAGGCGTAGGAGGAAGTGATGATTCTTTCGAGGCCAAAGGAGCTCTGGCCACGAACCTACTTGGTGTCCGGGACTTTTGACTTCGGCATGTTGAGAGGGTTTCGGTCTACCAAGAAACCAACTTTGGTCTAGCCGCTTGTCCAGGATGACGATAAACATCATCCAATCAGCAGAAAAGGTGTTAAAATCCAGCTGTTCGACGCAATCCTGGACAAACCGCTGGCCGAAGCTTGACCAAACTTGGTTTCCGAAAGGCCGGGACCCTCTCAACCTAAAGCTGAAGTCAGAAGTCCCGGACACCACCAAGTAGGTTCGTGGCCAGAGCTCCTTTGGCCTCGAAAAAATCACCACTTCCTCCTCTGCCTGGACGGCGGCCTCAAAGTGCGTCCTCGTACCTCTGAAAGTACTGGACGTAGAACGAAACGGACTTCGGCGTTGGGCGCCGCAGGACCCGGCGGCCACAACGACACATGGGGGTCATCATGGTGGACTCCGGAAGGACGTCATCGGGAACCTCACAATGTGACCGATGACGTCACTCAAATTTGGGTGACGAAACGCCTGTTACCAATTTTCAGGTGATGAATTTTTCGTCAACCAAAACTGGCCAACAAAGTTGCATCACCCACCGGAAGGGTGATGGTGGCAGGGCGTGATAACATAACGGAAAATAATTTCACTTTTTCGACAATATCTCCTGATCGGTAAGAGTAAGTTCATCAAACTAGGGTTCATTTGAAAGCTGAGAATGCACTGAATTTTCGTTACCTTATGACCCAACGTCATAAAAACACTACTTGTGGCCGAAAATAATTTTGCCACATTCGTTTTAACGTGGTCAAGTTGCTTGAATGAGAGTATTTGCTGAGGTGATCAACTCTGACCCGACAATCGAAATTCGATAGCTGCAATCGAAAATCCGGTGCACCCAAAACCGACCGCTATGGTAGCTCCGACCGAACATTTGTACGAGGACGACTAGCCTATCGACCAAAGTTGACAACAAAAAGTTTTCGCACTAAATTACTAAGCAGTTTTTTGTGCATAGCTTTACACGGAATGGAGCACAAGTTTTGAAATAGGCATAAAAATGTGCATTGTTTTGCAGCATCATGTGCGTTTTTGCGCATGAGTTCATGCATTTCACGCGTTGGCTCAATTTCGTGCAAAGCTATGTACGAAATAAACACTAGTAATTTAGCGTCTTTTTCCCGTCATGTCAGTACGCGGTGCGCGCGCTTCTACGGCCCTTCACCGCACGCGGTCGCTGTCAGGGCGCGAAAAAATATTATATCTCGACGGTATATTTAACCGCGAAGGACGGCGGACGGCGAGGAAGGGACAGGAGACACACGGAGCGCGGCGACGGGCTACCGCGTGTCCCCTGCGTCCGCTACGTCTCCTGGTGTGTCGTTTGGTCTGTTATACACTGCACAATTCTGGTTGTAAGTGACAAAAGCTTGGTCGTAATTTTCACAGTTTTGGTCATTTTCACATGGTTGCAATTTTCACAATCATCATTGCACATTTTTCTCAACCCTCGTCGTTATTTTGTTGAACCATTCACATTTTGTCTTGCCGCCTGCCGTGGCCACACCTTTCAAGTCAGGCCCGATAGATCGAAATCTTGATTCGCTGTGCGACTCTGGGAATAGCGCGCCCGACCCACACTGTAGGCCAGAAGACCGGCGCTGGCGGCCAAAACTCTAGACGCGTATTGAGATCCATAGTCGCTAAACAAGACGCGAACCGAACGTGTGACCCAACCAATGGATTCCTGCCTGTTCGGAGAGCAGTCCATTGATGGGATTGCACGTTCGCTTCGAGTCCTACTGCGAACAAATCTCTAAACGCGTTGTGTTAGGCTCCAGAGTCGCTAAGTAGTAGGACTCGAAGCGAACGTGCAATCCCACCAATGGACTTCTCTCCGAACTGGCAGGAATCCATTGGTAGGGTCACACGTTCGGTTCGCGTCTCGTTTAGCGTCTCTGGATCTCAATACGCGTCTAGAGTTTTGGCCGCCAGCGCCGGTCTTCTGGCCCACTGTGCGGCCCGCGCTGCCCGCTGTACTACAATAGCAGCGTGGGCGTGTTGTTGCGCTCGTCGAGGGACACGTGCCCACAGTGCAGACTGATTCCGAGAGTCGTTTTCATCGCTCTGTCTCTCTCGCACCCATGGGGCGTCCCGTATGGGTGCGAGAGAGACAGAGTGACGAAAACGACGACTCTCGGAATCAGTCTATGCTGCACACGCTGCACCGCCACTTTAACGCCAGTCTCTTGAAAATAGCTTTCCGCGCCCGCCGCCGCGGAATAGAGCAGTTTGTCGAGAGCGGAACGCGGTGAGAAAAAGCGCGCCAAAGTACATCCCGCGCCAGAAATACACTCGCGGCGCAGGGCAAAGGGCCGGCCCACCCGCCGCCTGGGAGCGCGAGACCGCGGAAGTCGATAATGCGGCGGCGCACAGGTGAAACTGAAGCACAGTGGGCCAGATGATCGGCGCAGGCGGCCAAAACTCTAAGGGTTCCAGAGTCGCCGAACGGGACTCGGATCGAACGGGTGACCTCACCAGTGGATTGCTTTATACGAACGAGCAATCCATTGGTGGGGTCACACGTTCGGTTCGAGTCCAGTGACCTAGGGCTCCGCGAAACACGAGAGTTTCGGCCGCCTGCGCCGGTCTGCTGGCCCGCTGCGAGACGCCCTTTGAACCGCCCCTGCTTCCGAGGGGGCAATTACTTAGGATATTTGGGGACACAAGATTTCTTATGGGAAGAGATTTCGTCGGATTTATTCGCAAGATTTCGACCGATTTTACGCCCAAAATTTGCTTTTTTTTTCGCCTTTTTTGGGCGAAGATTTCAGATTTCCAGAGATTTCCGGTGCTCAAGTGTACACATGATTTTTTGAGTGGGTCCCCCCCCCCTTCGCCTCCCTCGCAGTATACTTCGTAAATCAGCCTCCGGCGGCGGCGCCCGCGGCAACCAAGGCGGCCCGACAGACTGATCTGCACAGCGGTTCATCGCTGTCTCTCTCTGAAACGTAACGGGAGTGCGAGGAGAGACAGAGACGAAAGCGATGTTCGGAAGCCAGCCTGGTGGCGCCGGGAAAATAAACCTTCGGCAAACGGCCACTCACGAGGCTCTACGCTCTGCACCTAAGCAGCTCCTCGCCTACACTGCACCTGGAACTGGGTCCCGAGGCGCCAAGCGCAAAGAAAGTGTTTTATGCAAAGACACTGAAATTCAAAGGGCGAGACGTCTCACCAATTTTCGGCGATGCAAAAAGTATCACCGAAAAAAAAAGTCGTACATGAATGTATCACCGATGAAAGGTCGCACACAAATGCATCACCGATAAAAGGTCCGACATGAGTGAGATGGGCCCTTGTTCTCCGGGGGAAGTAACGCCCTTTTTCGGTAATACATTTGTGTACGACCTTATTTTTCGGTGAAACATTCGTGTCCGACCTTTTTACGGTGATACATTTTAGTATCACCCTTTTTCTGTCTGACCCCTCAGATGGTGAGATGTATCACTATTTGATTTACAGTGGAACGAAAAAAATGTGTTTATGAATATTCTTTTGAATCAATAAGTCAAAAGTTGACGTAATACAGTACGATGGCGTGTTATTAGATCAACATAAACAAGGAAAAACAAGGAAACCCAAGAAAAACAGGAAGGAAAGCAGAACGCGGGGCCCAGAACTCAGGAAACATCTGTAGCGGCGCCGTCTCAGGTCAACGTCTTCCTGCGAACGCCTAGCCTCAAGCCTCCGACTGAAACCGGAACTGCATTCCTCGTGGCCTACGCATGAACACGCACCCTGTCATCGTCGTCAGTCGGTCACAAATTCACTATCTATGTCTAATCTACATCGATGACGCTCGTTCTTCCTGTTATATCCTTCTTTTATTCGTCACGGCAACTTCGGGTGAAAAATGATACTGCAATTTAAAAGCATTTTTCTTTATTAACACTCCTTGAATTGTTTCAAATTCGCTAATAGCACTAAATTACTTCGTAGGTTTTTTTTTGTGCACAGCTTTGCACGGAAATGCGCATACGTTTTGAAATGCACAAATTCGTGCGTAGCTAAGCATGAAAATGTGAATGGTTATGCAGCACCCTGCGCGTTGTTGCGCATGCATTCGGGCATTTCAAGCGTATGCTCAATGTCGTGAAAAGCTATGCAACGAAACTGCACAAAAAATTTAGTGTGTTCGCTGTCCTTGTCTTCTTCTTCTTCTTCTTCTTCTTCGAGGATTCCTCGAGTCTTGTGCGTGGGGTGGGTGGGTCCGGTGTTTCATGAAATGCATGAACGCTGATGGCGTTGAGGCCGCAGCGCGTCAAAAGATTGGTGAGCAACAGGTGCGCGTAGGAAGGAGGGGAGGGAGAGAGTGGCAGTCGGCGTGACAGCTGCGCAACATCGCTGTCGCTTACCCTATAAATGATATTCACTCTTCCGGCTCGCCCCGCCAAGCACAGCGACCGGCACGAGAATATGGATGAAGCCTTCTAATGTTCTGCCCTGCCAGTAATCTTGTTTTGCTAAAGGAACTTCGGAGGCACGAATAATTCCAGGTAGAAATGCAAACTAATGCAAACCATCGACATCGATTGGGCAATAATAGCCCGTTTGTTGTGATTTTAATCCCCCGGAACACAGCAAAATCACGACAGCGATTTGATCGTCTGGTAAAACTGGTGGAAAGCATTATTCTGAGCCAACATCCCACATCCCTCACTTAAATACAGACACTAATCAGCCCATGCAGTCGGCATATTCAGGGGTGGACTGCTCTACAAACTCAAGTGTCGACATAGTACACTCCACCTGGAGCCAACCTAGCATGTACACTCCACCTGGAGCCAACCTAGCATGTACACTCCACCTGGAGTCAACCTGGCATGTACACTCCACCTGGAGTCAACCTAGCATGTACACTCCACGCTGGAGCATGCCTGCTAAGTACACGCCAGGTAGGGTGTACCTGCAAGTACACTGTTGCTCTGCTTTACATGCAAAAGGTAGGGGACTTAAGCAACAGTGTACATGCCAGGTTGACGCCAGGTGAAGTGTACATGCCAGGTTGACTCCAGGTGGAGTGTACATGCTAGGTTGACTCCAAGTGGAGTGTACATGCTAGGTTGACTAAGTGGAGTGTACTATGTCGACACTTGAGTTTGTAGAGTGGCCCGGGAGGGCGGGGGACACCCTCCCGACACCCCCCCCCCCCCTGCCGAGTTAAGTCCGGGGGCCCTGCACTGCAATTCGATTGGTAAGTTTGCTTGCCACTCCAGTGGCGCTCCGTTTTGAATGCCAAAATTTGGCCTTCTGAGTCCGGATTGGCCTCTTTGAATGCCAAAATTTGGCATTCCGGTGAACTTGGACGCCAAATTTTGGCATTTTAAAAGGCCAATCCGGCCCAGAATGCCAAATTTTGGCGTTCAAAACGGAGCGCCACTGGAGTGGCAAGCAAACTTACCAATGGAATTGCAGTGTGACTAGGTTCCAGCCTCTAGGAGCAAAAGTAAAGTTTCTCCTCCCCAAAGTTGTATGTCAAATTTGACATAATTAATTAATTGCCCGCCCAGGCACATTTGGAGTACCTCCTGCAGAGAGAGAGAGAGAGAGAGAGAGAGAGAGAGAGAGAGAGAGAGAGAGAGAGAGAGAGAGAGGGGGGGGGGGAAGGGGGAGGGGGCCTCGTTGGGTACCTGCGCGGACCTGTATGTCGAGTTGCCTACCCTCTCCATGGCAGGCGCTCGCAAGCAGAGGAACCGAGCTCTATCAAGTCGGTTGGGTGCCTCACAGTGGGCCAAGAGGCAGTCAAAAGGGGACTCGAACCAAACGTGTGACCCCATCAATAGATTGCTCACCGAACGAGAAATCCATTGGTTGGGGTCATACACACGGTCGGTTCGAATCCTGTTTAGCGACTCTGGAGCTCAAAGCGCGTTTAGAGTTATGGCCACCCGCACCGGTCTTCTGGCCCCGCGGGGGTAAACACTCGCGTAATGCCCTGTACACAAAATCTCAGCATTACGCGTAATACACGTAATTGTAATACCATAATAGGGTCAGATCCGACAAAAATTTAGTATTTAATACCACTACACGTGTAATACCACCGTAATACAGCGTAATACGGAGTAGTCTGTACACGATTCCTAGAAAAGTTTACCCCCCTCGTCTGGCCCACTGTGCGCCTGCCCTCGGTCTGCCCTGCCTCCTGACACCTCCGACTCAGGCGCGCCTGGCGCGTCACGGAGGTCATGACCGCCCCGACCCCCTTTTGCCCTTCATAAAACGCCTAAAGGTACACATTTGCCGCACAATCCGCCTGTAAGTAGGCAAAATATGCGACATGACCCCCTCTTTTTTGTGAGTCGAGATTCGCCAATGCTCCGACTGTTTTCTACACACGTAATGTTTTTGTACAAATACTGTCCGAGACATTGTTAGGGGAGTTCTGGGCAAGGTGGGTGGAATGGTTAACACATGCAGGTTTCCGGTTGCCGATCACTGTTGTATTGCACGGTGGTTCAATGTTCACAGAATCCAAAATGTTTCACAATCACAAGGGTTTGTCTCTGAGCCACGGAGTGTCCGTCAGGGTTGACGGTGGGTTCGCGACTGCCCGTCCGGCTAGCTCCAGCGGCCGCGCTGGGCTCGCGACACGTGCTGATCTTGCACTTTTGTGTCGCGTTCCGTCCGCGCCTGGCCGTTGGGTATAGTCGGCCGTGCCTAACATCCCCGATCAACATTTAAAATTGTGTCCTCACAATTTCGGACAAGATTCTAAGTGCAACAAATCGAAAGAGAATTCAACTTATTTGTAACAATGTTGATTGATTTAGATTTTTTTTTTCACAATTAAACTCTTTATCCAAGTTATCAGTTACTTTACAAATTCAGACTGTCTTTATCTCAATTTAAATGGGGTTGAAGTTGTACCCCTACCACATCCCCCTTCGAACTAAACACGAGCTCCTGCGAGTGCTTCATTCGCCAAGGCTCTCAGCCAAATCATGAATTTAAGTATCAGCGAAAAGAACAAAAAAGGAAAACTATTCTTCAAAACAACTGTGAATCTCCTTAAAAAAAGATACAAACCAGTCAAACCCAATAATCCAACGTCTTAAGAACACCACCAATTAACCAAATGTCACTAACGTGATCGTCAGATATTGACGGCCGAACATATCCAAAATGGCCAAGGTCCGAAAAGAAAAAAAACGAAACAAGAGCCAAAATAAAACTCAACACTAGCTTGCCAAGACATATGCCAAAACGCGATATTTTTTTTTTTCAATTCCATCCATTACTTCCACACATCCCTCACCTTCCTACACTCACAAAACTCCCCATTCCCGATTTCTTAAGTCCAAAATTTTCGGGACACAAACACTATACATTCGTTCAACAGTTTCTGTCATATAATACAACCTCACTCTCTCTCTCTCTTTCTGTCTCACACACACACAGACACATTATCATCCGATCGGATACATACACACTCTCCCCAAATCTCAAGTTCCAAATTTTAATCACAAACAGTGTCGACACTTCTCTTAAAATTTCTCGGTAAATTCTCCGTTTTTAAAACTTTTTCACACGTACACTGAACATTCACTCAAAATACTCACAACGTTCATACTCCACAAATTCAAAATTCATTCCAGCCTCTCTCTTCACACAAATAATTCACACACCCAGAGACACACACAACATTTAAATCTGAACAAAGTCAAGTCCTTAATTTATAAATTACATCTACATTCCTACATTATTTTTTTGTCTTACATATATTTATATATATATATATATATATATATATTTTTTTATTTTTTTTTTTAATTTAAAATTTAAAGATACCATTTATTAATTCTTATCAGTAGTTCATCTTAAAATTCTTAATGTTTGTCCTATTAAATTTATTACTATTAATCTTATGTGTATCGCGCTTCTAATCTTATGTAAGTGGCCTCACTAGCCCTTCTTATTATGTACGAGGTGGCCTCACTAGCCCCTTTTCATTATATTTCACTGAAGTCATTTCTATATCTTTTCCACAATTATTATCTCTCATTTCTTCCTTTCTTATCTTCCTTATTTTAAACTTTGAGTCTCAATATCATTTGTTTATTCTGTCTTACCATATCTCTAGTTATATCTCTCAGTATCTTTGCTGAATTCCATTCTCACCTCATTTCAGCGATTTTCAACTTCGGTTCCAGTTTTAGTTCCAGAATTGCCATTTTCTGTACCAAAGTCATGGAAACTGCAAAAAAATCTTTTGGAATTATCTCTTCCTGTATCTTCTCTAAATTCTGTCTAATCCTGCGTCAAACGATTTTTCACTGTCATTCCAGTTTCAGCTCCAGGATTGCCATTTCCTGCACCAAAATCATGGAAGCTGCAAAAATCTTTTGAACTTCTCCTAATATCTTCTCTAAATGTCCACTACGACTATTTCCAACCTTCTCCTCAAATATATCGCTCTTTCACTCTCACTATCTCAAATCTCACATATCTTTCTAATTCATTTCCATCGATGTTACTCCCCCTTATGTATGTGTTGTAAACAGGACAGAAATCTCAAACAAAATTAAAACCAAATACATTAACTTAACTTTGTTTTTTTTTTCGAACATTAGTGACCTGAAAAGTATTACCAAAGTCGAATGAATATCTCATCGTCAGGGTTTTGTGTATATTTCGGGACTTGGGGATTTTTTCCCTTTTGAATTATCAGTTTTCTATGTTTTTCATACAATTTTTTCAATTTCTTTCTTGACTCTCTATTGGAACCGTCAAGATGAATTCTACCAAAATTTGGTTCCCACAGATCGGTTGGCAGCATATGAAGCCAGTGCCACAAGTCAGTACCTTCTCTATCCTCTGGTGCTAATAATAAAATCCGGGCAAAAAAATATCGAAAGATTTCTGACACTTTGTCTTGTTCAATGTGGGGAAATGTGAACCAATTGCCTATTTGATAACCACTGCCACATTTACATCCAACTGTATCAAAGTTACCACAAAGTACGGAAATTCCTCTGAGACATCCCAGCAGGACGTTTTCAGGCAAGTTCGTAGTACCGAGTCCATTTTTCTTGTCCAGTATATAACGTCGTATATTTTCAATACACTCACTGGCCCTACCGTTCGTTCTCCGAATATGGTCGTCTTCATCGTCACTTTCATTCTCACTTTCACTCACCATGTCTTTCTTGATGTTTTTGCTAGCAACCTCTTCCAAAGCTTCATTCCCCTCGCAGTATTGGTATTCGTCGTCTCCGAACCAGCTGAAATCTCCGTCTCGGGGTCTATCGTCCTCGAACTCGGCGTCCTCGTCGTCGTCGTCGATCTCACTCGGCCGCCGCCACGGGGTTGTCTCTTCATCCCGTGTGATTTTGATGTGATGTACCAGTGCCTCCTGGGCTGCACTGGGCGCATCCCTGGGGCAGAGGTGGGGCGGCGCGCCAAACACCTTCCGCCTAGCACCTCCCGGCCACCAGTCCTTCCTCGCGCTGCGACTCGGACTGGGGTCGCCTGGATTTCCCTCGATGGTAGAATGATAATTTTCAGAAGGAACTGCACTTTCAACATATTCTGTTCTCTCACGATCTAGGAATGTTGCCCGGGGGCACACGAGTTTGCCTCCGCCACTGCTTGTTGTTGTCGTTGCTTCTAGTGTTGTCAGCAGTCTTGCAGAGCTCAGCTGACCACGCTCGTCGTCTGCTCCATGGCTGAGGACCGCCATCTTGGCTTCCTCGTCCAAGGCACTTCCGCTGGTCACTCTGTGGTCACTCGGCGCCATCTTGGTAGCCTCGTCGCAGTCTGCACTTCCGCCCATACTGAAACACGTGGGATCCATGCGGTCGCCAGACGCCATTTTGAACTCTACTATGTCTTGTTTTCCAGGCACAATTTCTTTCGGTGGATTGGTTTCACGGTTGTCATTCAAACTGTAGTCTTGCACAGGTCTTTCACTTTCCCAGGTCTCTAATTCCTTCAAAGGAATTTTTATCGGACTTCTTGTACTTACAGCCAAAATTAATTGCTCATCATATTCTCTTTGCACGAAAACTTCTCTTCCAAATAAATCGCCTGCTACACAAGCCGCTAACTCATAATCACAATGTCCACTGGAGATTGATTCACTGGACTCACTGACCAGCTTGTTTCCACCCGAAGTAATCCAGTGGGGGTTGATGCGCTGCCAGTTTGTCTTGAGATGGGCTGCAAGAATTTTTCGGATAACTTTTCTATGCTTGCCCGTTCCAAAAAGTTCTTCACTAAGGTGCTTGAATACTGGGTTCACTGTGTTCTTCGGACTATTGTTCTTGTGCTCCTCCCCCGCGGCCCTTTCCAAATTCGGCCGATGCACCATGTTAGGGGAGTTCTGGGCAAGGTGGGTGGAATGGTTAACACATGCAGGTTTCCGGTTGCCGATCACTGTTGTATTGCACGGTGGTTCAATGTTCACAGAATCCAAAATGTTTCACAATCACAAGGGTTTGTCTCTGAGCCACGGAGTGTCCGTCAGGGTTGACGGTGGGTTCGCGACTGCCCGTCCGGCTAGCTCCAGCGGCCGCGCTGGGCTCGCGACACGTGCTGATCTTGCACTTTTGTGTCGCGTTCCGTCCGCGCCTGGCCGTTGGGTATAGTCGGCCGTGCCTAACAACATCATAGTTTTTTGTGCAGATGATCTTTTCGTACATTTTTGTACGAGATTTTGTGCAAAAATGAGGAAATTTGAGAAGATTTTCGTGCAAAAATTGTACGAAAAGTTCATCTTCACAAAAAACTGTGATGTCTCGTACAAAATTGTACACAAAATTTAGTGTGTAGACCGTGCGTAGCGACGATTTCAGGTGCGGCTCGGACTGTCTCACTCCCTCTCATTGCGAGTCCGCCTTGTTGACACACGTTGCTGCTAATGCCGGACCGTGTCACACGATCCTGGCGTTGGAAAACGCCTCACAGTGGGCAGGAAGACCGGCGCAGGCAGTCAAAACTCCTGACGCGTTTTGAGTCGCTAAATGGGACTCGAACCGAACGTGTGACCCCCGCCAATGGACTGCTCTCCGAATGAGGAATCTATCGGCGGGGTCAGACGTTCTGCTCGAGTCCCATTTTAGCGACTGTGGAGCTCGAAACGCGTTTACAGTTTTGGCCACCTGCGCGGGTCTTCTGGCCCACTGTGCACCTCTGCCGTCTCCGTCACTCCCAGCCGGCTAGCCGGCCAGCCAGCCAGCCAGCCAGCCAGGCCGTGGCGAGAGCGAGAGAGACAGAGGGGTGCGTTTCGTGTGTCGAACGCGGCCACCACCAGAGGGCCATTAGTCTCCGAGGGAGCCACACCCACGTAATCAGCACGCGAGCCCGCGACCGCGCCGCGCCACACCACGCCTGCCCTGATTCCCGGAAGCGACGTTTCGGAACGTGTGTGCCCCATGAGCCGATCCCGAGCAATCTCTCTCGACGAGGAAAACAACTTGAGTTGGGGTGCGTTCTCCTTCACACTAAATGTTTTTGTTCAAATTTTGTACGAGACATCACAGGTTTTTTGTGAAAATGGACTTTTTGTACAATTTTGTACGAGGTTTTGTACAAAAGTAGGGAAATTTGTGCATATTTTCGTACGGAAGTTGTACGAAAAGTTCATATGCACGAAAAACTATGATGTCTCGAAGAAAATAATTGTACATAACATTTAGTGTGTTGAAATAACGGGAAATGCGTCGAATTGACGTTGAAATAATTTGAATTTGAAATAACGGTTTACAAAATTTTGCGAAGTTGTTTCCTCTCGGTCTCTCTCTCTCTCTCTCTCTCTCTCTCTCTCTCTCTCTCTCTCTCTCTCTCTCTCTCTCTCTCTCTCTCTCTCTCGTGATACACACACTGAGAGAAAGAAAGAACGAGCTCCACGTCCCGCAAAACAAAATGAGGGTCAAGGGTAGCGTCTACATTCTTGGTGTATAAGGGCAGTGCTCCTCGGTACAGCATCGGGTTCGGCATCAACTAGGCCTTGCAAGGGGCACCAGCATACAGGGACATATAGGGTATACCATAGGACGGGACGCGAGAGAGAATGCCCGAAGCGGACGCGGCGGACCCTCAAGATAAACGAGGAAGATGATGCCTATATACTCCGGGCGACCAACCTACACCGTCCGCGCGAGCGAACCTTCTGCCGCGTCGCGGGACGGCCGCTTTGGTCCGTCCAGCGTGTGTCTGGTGTGAGGTGGGTGGGCTTGTAGCAATGAAGTGCCTACGTCTGAGAATAGTCTATATTTGTTCCACGACACAAAAGGTTGACGACCGACTGTCTTACTTTTACTAGCGGCATCATGCTAGCGGTGCACAGCGCAGCGCGGTGATGACAGTGGCACCCTCTAGAGACGACGGTGGGAACTAACTAACTAACTTCCCAGACACAGCGCTCAAACTTTACTTTTCACGGCATCGCGTGAACTCTGTCGCGAACCTCCGTCAGCTGCACCAACAATGTCGTGAAGTTACAAAGTGATCAAATAACGCCTAAGTCTTGCAATACGGGCTCGTCTCGTAGGTGCACCTAGAGAGGGCCGGGGGGGGGGAGCGTGTAGAAGGAGTTGCCTACCTACAGGGAGGGTCGACAATCTGTGTCTCTTCCTCCCTCTCCTTCCCCCTCTGTCTGTCTGTCTGTCTCTCTCTCTCTCTCTCTCTCTCACACACACACACACATACACACACACGCAGCGTTCCGCGCTCCGTGTGGGAGCGAAGAAGACAGAGCACTGTTTTGGGGCAGCTCGCTGGCTGGTTTAGGGCCGGGAGGAGTTATGACTCTAACGGCGGAGGATCGTCGCCACCGCCGCCACTGCAGACTGACTCCGAGAGTCGTTTTAGTCGCTCTGTCTCTCTCGCACCTGTACGGGACGTACACCATGAGTGCGAGAGAGACAGAGCGACGAAAACGACTCTCGGAATCAGTCTGCTGTCAGAGCGGCCGGACGGCTCGCGCGGCCGTCGGTGCGGATTAAGTCGAGTGGCTTGTCGAAGGAAGCGGAAAAAGACGCGTGAGTAACAAGTTGACTGGGGCTAAAAGCGATTGTATCGACCCAAATGTGATTAAATGGGGGGATGATTCGCGCCCCGCCCCCCTCCCGGAGGGGAGGGATGAAAACCCCTTTGCACTGAGAAAACCTTACAAACTATTTTAGGCCTTACAAAGAAAAGTAGCTTGTTATAACAAAGTATTTTGAGCCTACATAAGCTTACAAAGAAAATACTTCGTAATTTACGAACTATTTCTTCGTATAACAAAGTAAATTAGTGTGTATTACGTATGCTCAAAATACTTCGTAAGGTTTTAAGCGTGTGCCCCCCCCCCCCCCCCCCGTATCCGCGCCTGCCTATTTCGGAAAGCAAACCCCTCAGACTCACTCTCACAAAGCGAGATGCAAATGAATCCTGCATGGGGCTGTTACCGCTGCACTGTGATAATTGTCATTGATTCTTGGTGACAACAATGCAAGACTAATTTCCCCCACAAGAATGACACGAAACTAGTTGCGTTGTCATGCTCATGCAACATCGAAGCTTGGATGAAAAGGACTCATGCATTTGAAAGTGATGACAACGCAGTCCACGAGTTTGTCAGCACGTGACAATAAATGTTTACGGTGTGCCTGCCTCACCCAGGGCCATGAGCACGTGCAGCAGGAAGACGGCGCGGATGTCCATGACGAATGGGTGGCTATGACCGCGTGCACGCGGAGAAGCACATCACAAAGTCCAACACAACTTTAGTTCTATTTCCCGATTCGCGCGCTCTCTTGCGGCGCCCTTCGTCACGTCTCTGCCGCCTCCGTGTCACGTCAGGCGTCACGCCCAGAAGCTCCGTCACGTCCGTGTCACATCAGACGTCGCGCCCAGGAGCTCCGTCACGTCCGTGTCACGTACTTCGTCACGACCGTGTCACGTCGGGCGTCGCGCCCAGAAGCTCCGTTACGTCCGTGTCACGTCGGCCGTCACGCCCAGGAGCTCCGTCACGTCCGTGTCACGTACTTCGTCACGTCACGCGTCGCCACACCGCGACATGACGTCCCGCACGCCCGTGGAGGGGCTCGTCCGCGAACAGACTGAGTTCCCGCGCGCCGCGCCAGAGCAACGCCTCCTCGCCGCCAGGCTGCTCTGGCCGCGAGTAGAGCGCCGCTCTCTATCTGACGCTGGGCCCCTCTAGCCGCGGACGCCCCCTCGCCGGACTAGAGACCAGGGACAGGCGCCTTGCCAGCGCCGCCCGGGGGGGCCCCTCCACCCCGCCGCGCAGTGGGCCGGAGGACCGGCGCAGGCGGCTAGAACTCTAGAAGCGTTTTCGGCGCCAGAGTCGCTAAATAGGACTCGAACCGAACGTGTGACCCCACAAATGGATTGCTCTCCGAACGAGGAATTCATTGGTGGGGTCACATGTTCGGTTCCAGTCTCATTTGGCGACTCTGCGGCTCAAAACACGTCTAGAGTTCCTGCCGCCTGCGCCGGATTTCTGGCCCACTGTACGCCGCTGCGCCCGTTACCGCCACCCCGCCCCCTCCCTGCTGCGTCCCAGGGCCCGCGTGGTTCCTCCTTCCACTCGCGGCTTGGTTTATTTATTTACCCCACAAAGTGGAGCATGCACAAAGCATCATGCACTAACTTGAGCGTTTACATGGCCACTCACCAACTAGAGCATGCATTCGTGTCGTGCTAGGAATTGTGCACACACTGCAAATCCGGTATAGCAACTTTTCTTGACACAAAATTGGCAAGCCGTTGCGAATGCCAAAAATTGGAAAGCCTTGACCTTAAATCTTCATCAGCTTGCCGATTTTTGGTTCTTCGGCCGCTTGCAGTGCCAAATTTTGGCAAGCTTGGGGCTAGGGCTAGGCTTGCAAATTTATGGCATTCGAAACGGCAATCCAAGTTTGTGGCAAGCAAACTTGCATGCCACCCGACGTGGCGCCTGCTGGGTAGGCCACCAAAACTCGCAACGCTCCGGTGTGGAGACGGTGGCCTACCTTGCCCCTTGCAGGACTTCACCGATGTCGATCAGGACGGTCTCGATAGCAATCAACTGGGTAAAGGCAGCAAGTGAGAGGTGCAGGCATGATACCGTCATAAAATCAAAAAGAAACATGGATTTTTTTTTAATTGGGGGGAAGGGGGATTGAAAAAAAACAACATTGTTTAATTAAGGCTTTCTATCCTCGGACAACATCTAATAAATAATCCAAGTAAACAAACACGAAATGGCATAAAGGGTTTCTTAAAAACATAAATGAATGAAGTAGAAAAATTAAATATTTGACTCTAAAAAAATTAATGATGTAGATAAATTAAATATTTAAGTCTAGGGATAAGTTGGGGAAGAAAAGTACAACCCCCTCCTGTGACATACTTCACAGATCTTGACATTCATGTAACAAGGAGTTTTTCTCAGATTTTCATGGGAAGTTGAAGTAACTGATCCAGGGGATGGCTCAAAGTCACAGTATTAGCTCCATAAGGGTTGTACCTTTCTTACCCATTACTTTCCGTCCCCAACTTACCTCTAAATAAAAATATTTAAAACGACAATGAGCTGCATGCCTTAGAATTTAACCAGCAACTCTACAAAAAGTAAATTTCAATTCTTGATCTGGTTTGTTGATGAGCAAGGTCTTGCAATCTAGTTCCTTCTTTGATGTCCAAATAATTTTGTGGTTGTAAACAATCTGCAATATCAGTTGAGCATCAAACAATGCATCGGATCAGGCCCCATAAACATTATTATTACTATTATTACAATGCACAGGAAAGGACCCTTACCCGCAGTAGCAATGTCAACAGATGTTGTTCAGCCAAGCGGCGAGCTATGCAAGAACGAGGTCCATGGCCAAAGGGTAAAACGAGGAAAGGATTATCCTTAACTTGCAAAGGACTGCCCTTTATCCATCTCTCAGGTAAGAATTCATTGGGTCTGTCAAAATATTTTTCAAGTCGACATGATATCTGATTTTGGGTGACAATATTGGTCTGAAAAATAAAATACATATACATAACTAAAACTACATTAAAAAGCAAGTCAAGACCATATTTTTTGAAAACATTACAAACTTACTCCCTTTGGTATGTTGTACCCAGACAACACAATGTCCTGCGTTGCAATTCTACCAACACCAACCGATATAGGGCTCATTCGGAAGACCTCCTTTAGAACTGCACGGGCGTATGGAGCATTTGCTAGAGTTTTTGCAGTCACAGGATCCCTAGGTGACTGAAGAATTTTCTGAGATTCAAGTCGAAGAAAATTTTGGACCCTTTCATTTATTGCCAAGTAATACAGAGCAAAAGATGCTGTATATGCAGTCTGGAAAACACAATGAAAAGAAACGTCACCAATGGAAGTCGAATTGATATAAGAAACACATCAAATAAGCAATAAAGGCACTTTTTTTTTTTTTTTTCAACAATTTAGTACTAATTAATCTTGAAAAGATAAAGAGCTTTCCAGATTAGCTTCAGAAAATGAACTCTGATAAGCAGCATTTACTTACTGTGTCGATACCAGCAAGAAGCAAATCCACTGACATACCGACCACATCTTTATAGTCCAAGTTAGGTGATGACAGGTACAATTCGAGCAGAGAAGGGACAGTATGTTCTGATTCTTCTTTATTTTCTTTGGCTAAGAAATCCGCCTTTTCTTTCACCAATTCCACTGCAACACTACGAGTAATGTGGGTCACTCAACATGTTTGCAGTGGGACCATGAGACCATGTAAGACCAAGTATGTGGCCCAACCACAGAAAAATTCTTGAGGCATTTCATAATAAAATTCAATCAACTGATTGACTTTGAGAAAAAAGCAAATAGAACTTACTCTTCCATGTACAACATAGCGCTCTCAAATTTCTTCCATGATCTTGAAGTCTTCACATTCTTCTCATTGTCTAATGCTAAAACCAGACTGTTAGATGTCAGAGCAGCATCCATCAAACGAGACGACATAGAATCAGGTTTCATTTCATTGCTTGAGAAGCAGTCAAATTTTTTATCGAATGCAACTAGACAAGTTACTGTAAATATGTTAAACATTAAAATATGCATTGATCTGCACGGATTTGAAGAAAATAGAAAAGTACTCACATTGAAGAAAAAGCCGTGATAATTCTGGCAGGTAGTCATCTCTTTGTTGTATTAAACGAGATGAAACAAATTCTTGAATTATGTTATCAGTAACAGGTAAATAAGCTCTAACTGCCTGAGGAGCACTAAAACCCTTCTGAAATTCCTTTCGTAGCTTCCACCAATCTTCCCCATTCCTGGTATAAAGAGAGAAGTTCTCAGTAAAAATGAGACAATGAATATATAACAGGAGTAGAAGATAGAGACCAAAACCATACGTAGTGAGTAAACCTCCGGTATTATAAACATTAGGACGATCTTTTCGCAATACACCAACAGCAAGATGGCTTCTTCGTTGAGGTAGATTATTTTCAGACAGAAAAAGGTGTTCCATATCATTAGGATCAAAGATCCACACAACAGAATTTCCAGGTACAATTTCTTCTCTTACAATAGGGCCATACTTTAAGTACTTTTTGAGACCAGTCTTGTGAAGCTGTGTAAAACTATAGACCCCTATCAACAGAGACAAAGACAAGTTTCACTTACAAAAAAAGAAAGAGAATCAAGTTTTAATTCCAATTCAACTTACCCATTAAATACAGGTATATGGTTCCAACCACAGGCAAAGATTTTGGTCCAGGAATTTCATGGAATTTCTTGACACTTTGCTCCGGGTGACAACCAGCATCTTCTGGTAGACTGACACTTGTTCTAACACTCATTGGTGGTTTGAGATGGTGTCTTCGAAGTGGTTGAGTCAGAAATCTCAATGAAACGGCCAGATGCATGATGGCAGGCCTCTGTTGAGAAGAAAACACTCAAATGGTGACAGAGTTTAGTTTTCAACAAGGCTACGCATAACACCTGAACCAGAAAGCTCCAGAAACACAGTGGGAGGGAGAGTTGGCTCGTAACATCAGAGGAAGATGTAAAGAAGGACTGGCTTCCCTTCTTTCCCCTCCTCACAACTCATTGAAATTCAGAACATGGACCGGAGGCCAGACCTGAATGCTGAATGCAGCATGTCAATTCAGCTTCTGGTAGTCTGTAACCTTCGATAAACGATTCAAAGTCACCAGTCAACAAGTAAATGTTCCCCTGAAATGCACTAGACATTCATGGAATTAATTAAAATTAATATAAACTGGGTTAAAAATAGTTGTAGGGAGCTGCAGTTACAGCTGCAATGGGAAATGGCCAACAAAACCACAAGAGCTCAGGTGACATGACGCGAGAACAGGCCGACCTGATGCAACGTCCTTACCTGAGACAACAAACGCTCAGTAGTACTACAATGCAAGTGAGAGGAACGCCGGTCGAGACGTTTGACTGTCTGTTCCACTGTGTGCTGTGTATGACAACCAAACCCATGTCCGTCTGCTCCTGCGTTGCTTCTGAGAGGTTGGCTTGGAGACCCAACACACCGCAGACGACTCTTCCGAGAACCGTATTTGCTGATGCAGCAGTGAAAAGCAACAGGCAGCAGCAGGCAGCAGGCAGCAGCACAACAACAACAACAACCACCAGTGCAGACCCTGAAGAAAAGAAGCCGGGCGGCCAACGAACGATACTAGGGGGAAACCGTCAGCGTCACCGAGTCCATGTGCAATATGCAGTGGACTATAAATTGTCTGTCATACGTGAGGTAGAGGTGGATTCCGAACCGGTGCCTGCAGTTTGAGTTTGTCGCTGCTGTTGCTGTCGTCTGGCTGGAGCGGAGGCGGCTTCTGCTGCAGACTGATTCCTCCAAGATTCGTTATCGTCGCTTTGTCTCTCTCGCACTCATCGGACGTCCCGAATACATGCGAGAGAGATAGAGCGACGAAAACGACTCTCGGAAGCAGTCTCAGGAACGAGCATTCCGCAGCCAACCTCCATCACCCCACTACTACACCCCACCCGCTTCGTCACATCCTGGAGTCACCAAACTTCGAAAGAGCCTAATAGATCTCTTTTTGAATGCATTGTCAACTAAACAGTCTAAATTTCACGCTCAAAGAAAAGTTAATGTTTTGCAGAAGCGTCGCCAGTTGCTGCTGGCAGGTTGGCAACATCCTTCGTCAACATTTATTTGTTTGTGCTGTGTGTACACACTTGACACTTGTGTACAGAAATTATTGCAGAAGTGCGAAAAGATGTATTTTGCCAAGACGCCCTTTAATTTATTCACTTAATTTTTAATATAATAAAAATACCTGAAAATTAGATGAGTTAAACCTGCAAAGAACGTAAGTATTTGACACAAAGAGGAGGTTAAATGACAGACACCAGACGACATCATATGGCCCATATATTTGTTTCTATTTAAAATGTGTCACTGCAGTCACAGCATGAAATAAGAATCGATGCCATTTGATTCTCATGCATCGCGTCTTTCTTTATATTTTGAATATTTTTGTTTCCTGTATCATTTTTTCCTTCAGAACGAAAAGCTTTTGAGTTTCACAAGCCTGTAATTAATGTTTTGATGTTTTGTCATTCTTCAAAATTTAGGTTTCCTTCTTCATACAGGAAACATGTTGGGTAAGAGAATAGTCGATGATGAGCCAGATCATGCCCTGGAAGATGAAGTCGTTCAAGAAGTTCTGAAGGAAGGAACAGACTTGCGGCAATACTCTCATCAAATAGAACTGGAGCTGCGTGATGTAGAAAATCAAGCTATCAAGGATTATACCAAGGAGAGCACAAACATAGCTCACCTTCACAATCAAATCACAGCTTGTGACAAAATCTTAGAGGTATTATAACTATTAAAACCATCAGAAAGGTTGCATCCGAAAACATTATTTGAGCTAAATTTGTTTTACTTGTAGCGCATGGAGACAATGCTCCTCGGGTTCCAATCCGATTTGGGCAGTATAAGCACAGAAATACTGTGTCTTCAAAAGAAATCCATTGATATGAGCCAGAAGCTACAAAATCGACAAGCTGTCCGTGCTCCTATTGCCCAATTTATTAATGATCTTGCTGTTTCAGAAGCTCTGATCATGTAAGCAGCTTCTTGAACCTAAAAGCTGGCTATTTTCTTTTGCTTTTAACAAGTTGTTCAAAGTGTAGTCTTATACCCTGTTTATGTTTCAGAGGGGTTGTTGAGGCGCCTGTAGCTGAGAAAGAATTTCTTACGCAGCTAAAGGTTTTGAATCAAAAAATTAACTTTATGAAGGAGCAAACCTTTAAAGGTAATATCTTCTTTGGAAAGCATATTTTCTAAGTTGTCCTGGTAACTTTTATTTTTCAATTGTTGTCTTGCAGATACTCGTTCATCCCAAGATGTCAGAGATATTGTAGAGAAATTGAAGCTCAAGGCAATTGCAAAAATTCGTGCTTATTTACTTGAGCAGATATCAAAGTTTAGGAAACCAAATGCAAATTTCCAAGTTCCTCAAAATAATATGCTGAAATTCAAGTAAGTTTGGAGTCTTGATTTTTTCTTCAGTGTAAAATATGTCCCCTTAAATTCACTTTTCTGTTCTAGATTTTTCTTTGAATTTGTAATGGCAAATGAGAGAAATGTGGCCGAGGAAATATGTGCAGAATATGTCGATACTATGGGGAAAATATACTATTCCTACTTCAAAGCTTATTCTACAAGAGTTTCGAAGCTTCAAGTTGGTAGAAGTTGTAACCTGTGTTTATATCAGCAAAATTAAAAAAATCTAATAATTTTATAATTTTTTTTTTTCCAGTTTGAAGAGCATGCTAGCAAAGATGACTTAATGGGTATTGAGGATACTGGGTCTCGAGGTTTATTTTACAAAACACCCCTTAAGAATAAAAGTACTGTTTTCACCATAGGTAGTCGAGGTGATGTTCTGAGCCCTGAAGGTCTAGAAGCTCCTATTATTGTGCCTCATGCGGCTCAGAAATGTGATGCTAGGGTGAGATCTTGTCAAAAACGATTGTTTTCTGTAAATCTATATATCTCATGTAACATTGTTGTTGTTAATGATTGTTTTTATACATTTATTTTTATGAATTTTCACAGTATCCATTTGAAGCATTGTTCAGAAGCGAACAATTCGCATTGGTGGACAATAGTTGCAGAGAATTCCTTTTCATCTGCGAGTTCTTCATGATGGGTGGATCAGCCGCCTTGGAGTTCTTTGACCAAGTGATGGGAAAGACACTTGGTCTTTTGATTGTAAGCTTCCACTTAATTTCCCCTCCCTTGTATAATTATAGGCCAATTTGATAACTCATGTAATGTTTGTTTTCATTTTTTTCACAGAAAAATCTTGAAACTTACACTCAAGATTGTTTTGATACTATAGCATTATTTCTTTCGGTGCACATTATCCTACGCTATCAGCTTCTCTGCCATAAAAGAGCAGTTCCTGCTCTGGATCATTACTTTGATACACTTCAAGGAATCATTTGGCCTCGGTCAGTTCTGCCTTAAAATGTAAACTGTAACTTTCAGTCTATGGGAATACTAATCCAGGTTCTTTTCAGGTTTGAGTATATTTTTCAACAGAACATTCAGAGTGTAAGAGATTGTGATCCCACTAAATTTGGGAAAGAAATGCGACCACACTATGTAAGACAATTGAGACAAGCTATACTTTATTCTTAAAATTTTATCAGATTTTGTGTGATTTACAGTCCTTCTTCATCCACAGATTACTCGCCGTTATGCAGAGTACAGTGCTGCTATTCTTGGCATTAGTGAAAATTTCCCCAATGATTTAGTCACTCGGTTGTTAGCTGAACTCCAAGAAGAAGTTGAACTATTTATTCTCCGAATGGCAGCAATATTCCAACTGCGTAAAGAGCAGCTCAT
The DNA here is from genome assembly GCA_030522485.1 of Stenchaetothrips biformis. Classification (NCBI taxonomy): domain Eukaryota; kingdom Metazoa; phylum Arthropoda; class Insecta; order Thysanoptera; family Thripidae; genus Stenchaetothrips; species Stenchaetothrips biformis. The sequence continues at coordinate 5,920,245 of CM060095.1, read as the reverse complement.
ATTTTTGATAAACAATTATGACATGGTCTTAAGTGTGCTAACCGTAAGTTTTATGAAGATCCATTTGGAATCTCACCTTTTGTCATTTAACAGTATTTAATTAACATCATCCTAATCTGGTAGGAACGAACTCGAGAAAACTCCAAAGAAGCGGAATGTTTTAGAGAGCTGCTGACCTCTCGTAGTGCAGAATATGTAGAAGAAATCCTTTCACCTCACTTTGGAGGCCTTATGCAGTTTGTCAAGGAAGGAGAAGCATTGGTGGACAAGAATCAGATGGACGAGCTGAAAAGGCAGGAAAGTAAGTCACATTATGTTAATTGAAAGAGCTTTATTTTCTAGGACACATTGCCCAGCATTAATAATTTTCCATACATTTTTTACAGAGAAAGGTCTAGCCTTGGTGCAAGCTTTTAATGCAAACTGGAAAAAATCATTGGAGGATTTAAATCGTGAAGTTCTCACATCGTTTTCCAATCTTGTCACGGCTTCCTCTTTACTTCAGTTGGCCTTGACCCAGTTGGTTCATTATTATCATCGCTTTCACAAGCTCCTTTCAAGTACAGGCCGAGCACAGCTTACAAACATTCACCACATTATGGTTGAAGTGAAAAAATATAAAACTAGTTTCTCATAAGGTATGATGAATTGCACTTGAGCAGCAAGATCTGTTCAAGTTCATGTTGAAGCTAATATAAGAGCCTATAAAGATGCTGTAAGTTGTGAATTGAGCCATGAAGTTCTATGTCAAGTGATTTTCATTTGTGATTTGTTTAGGAAAACGGCAGTGAGAAAAGAAAAAATATTTTCTGGCATACCATTGTCTATTTTGGAGATATTTATTGAGTTAAATTTGTTTAAACCATTTTCTGATGGTAGAAGGGTGGAGGCATTCAATTACTCAGACTTTATTATTATGTATGAATTTTATTCCAGCTTTTCCATTTGTACCAATTTATCCATGGACCTTATGAATGCCTCTGCCCTACTACATTTTTAATAGTTACCTTTGTTGTATTTTTCTTCCTCTCTTCCTTTCCTCAGTTTTCCTTCTGTGAATGAGATAAGGGCACCCTTGTCTCATCTTCTGTGTGAAAGGAATCAAGTAGTAAATCTACCTCTTTTAAACACCAACTTCTTTTTTTCTATCAGCACCCTCACATTGTTGCCCTACATGTGGAATGACAATCAAAAAGGAGAGAACTTCCCTTGGTTTTCTTTCAAGGGGAATCGACCAAAAAATCCACAACGTCTTTGCCCCATGTCCAGACTCATGACTTCATTAACTTGCGGAATATGTTTTAGAAAAAGGTTTCTTGGTCAGGGATTTTCAATAAGCAACTACACCTAGATGGATTTTTTCCCCCCCAAGGTATATTTTTTATCACAACAAAGTTTTAACAACAAGCATTGTCCAGTAAAAAGTTGAAAGAGAGATATTTCTGCCACATTTGCAATTTAAATATTAAGGACGTTGGAATTGAGTGTGTGCTGAAGGTAGTCTTTGAGGGGGCCGCTGAGTTGTGGGGTCAGGTACTCGGGTGTTCTGGTTATGGTACACCCGTGGAAGCTGGTGCGCAGACCTGGCAGGAGCCCTTTGTCAGGAAGAGTCATGGGGCTGGGGGACATAGCCAATGCGCTCCCGAACAATGTCCTGTTTAGTTTTCGCAGGGCCGTCCCATGTTGTTTGGGCTGGGGTGCCCTTTTTGGCCTCAATTTCCTTCCTCATTGATTCGTATTCCTGGGAAGAGAGAAAGTTGAGGTACTGCTCAGCCTGCCCTGGATTTTTCTAAATGAAGTTATGTAGAAGATGAGATAAAAGAACTAAGCCTTAACTTCACAAAGAACACAAAACTCTCACTTGATGTCAATTTAATGTAGATAAGACTAATTTTAGTCCAAATTTCGGTGAGTATTTCATGTTCTTTGAGTGGTTTGCTTCAGGGTCTATGAAACACGTATATTTACAACCAAAAGGTTAAAGGACTTAATTATCCATCGGCTTTACCTGTAAATCATCCAATTTCAGGACAACTCTTGTGGGACTTCTGCGAATCATCTCTATTTTATTTTCTGCAAAGAAAGTCAATGCCTCACTGTTGATTTGTATTGAAAAATTGGGTTGTACAGAGTGTTGGATGACAAGAAACAAAACAACACGTAAGGAATCAAACGGACGCCAGTTTTACCTTCGAGATTTTCCTGTAGGGTCAAACCAATTTAAACCACAGGACGGCAGATTATGTGCCGTCAACCGACCTCAACCTCTCAATACCCGAAGGAAAATAAACAAACAAACCTTGGGGCACCTGATAGACTTGGCTGGGGAGCAGCTGTCGGCATGGACGGCCCAGTGGTGGGGGTAAGGGGCACTCTAGAGGCATCAGGCAGAGATCCTCACGGGGCAACGTATCGATCTCTCGAGCCCACAGAGCAGCCTGGTCGATAGTCATTTACTTCGAGGGAAGTACCAAATGAGTTGTGAAGATGCGATGGAAGGCCTACCAAAAGTGCTTGAGCTTTCGAGGTCGACTGTCGCGGGCCAACCGATTATTCTTGCTATGGATTCAGTATTGCAGAAAAAAATGCAGATAAATCGGTTAATTATTTTTTGTTTCATTTAAATGTTTGCTTGACCATTCATTTTATCTGTTTCGTGTGTTGAATGTGAACATACTCTAACTCTTGAAGAATTACACTGAAGGGATACAATCCCAGTCAAAAAGAAAAAGGAAAATTCAACAAAAGAATTAATAATTTATGAATGAAGCCATTTTCTTTTAACTGCATGCAAAACTACAAATTAAGTAAACAAAAAGTATATAAATAGACAAGTCGCGCTCAAATTATAACAGTGGGGAAAAAGCCGGTAATACACACTCTACATTCCTGGCATCGTGTACATCCTCGTGCAATGATTTTTAGATTTTTTTCATTTGACTTTTAACCACTTTTTGGTACAACTGCCTTACTTATTGGGGTGTTGACAGTCTTAGGGACGAAATATAGTAGTGGCCCCTGAGTGGGAACACTGAAAATAGAAAGGTCAGATTTCTGACCCTTAAAGGGGTGATACTAAAATGTTAGACCGAAAAAAGGGTCATACACAAATGTATGACCGAAGAAAAGGTCATACACCAATGTATGACCGTTGTAAAGGTCATACACAAATGTATGACCGTTTTGAAGGTCATACACAATTGTATGACCGAAAAAGGGTGATACTTTTTCGTATCACCGATGAAGGTTGATATACCCCCAAGGTAAAAGGAGGGCCAGTCTCGCTAATGTCTGACCTTTACTCGGTCATACATACGTGTATGACCGTTTTTCGGTCATACATTCGTGTATGACCTTTCTTCGGTCATACATTTGTGTATGACCTTTTTATCGGTCATACTTTTTGTATTGCCAAAAATTGGTCCGATGTCTCACCTTTTGAATTACAGTGAAGGAGGACGGGGTTCGAAACCCGCCTACTGGGAAAGGTGGCAGCCTGGCCTACTATGAGAGGAGAGGACTCCTCCACACCCAGAAGACGTGGCCAATGACCGGGAAACGCAACACCACCTGCTCCTGTGTAACCAAGTGACTACTGGCTCACCAAGCAGGGCAGAGGGCCGGTTCGCCGGGGTGCCCTGTTTCGCAGAAATTTTCTTTATCGTGTCAATTTCATTTTTGTTTCTCTGAATAAATTTTTGTATTAAAATGTGTTTGGAAATTATTTAAAGGAGAACAGCAATTATTTACATAAATTAACAGGTTTAGGAATTTTGTTTTGGGAAAATTGTCCTGCAGCTAGATAATGGGCCGCGGGTGTTGGGATCAATATGTAGCGCCGCCGAGTCGCTCTCCAGCTAAACCCTGACCCTCTGGGGGTCGGATAATAAAAATAGGTCGGTCAAATTTTTTGACCGATTCACGCGTAGGTGAAATTGGGCCAGGTCGATATACACCCAAAATCACAACTCAAATACTTGGCATCACATACCGTGCAAATTTATGCACAAATCTATACAGTTTTATTTTCTTCAATAACATACAGTGTGCGTATAAAAATAATCACGTCCAAACAAGAAACGACAATATGAATTTCGTGCCAGACAACAATCACGGTCGGACACAATCGTACTTAGCTGATTGCGGTCAACCGGGGGTGGGGGGGGGGTATCAAAGTTTCCGGCAGCAGCGGCACGCCGCCCTCAATAAATGCCCGCCGCTTTCTTCCCTTGCTGAGGAGCCTCAAGCGTCCCGGGGGCGCGGGTCCAGCGGCGCGACGCCCAGCACAGCAGCTCCATGAAGGCGTCCATGTCGAGGTCGTCCAGGATGCGAACGGGCCGGCGGCCGGCGGCGTCCTCGCAGCCGGGCGGGCAGCCCGCCGCCAGGCACACGCAGCTGGGCACCATCTGGCCGCGCGTGCGCCAGCCGCCCAACTCGACGGTCACGTGGCGGAGATGGTGGCGCCGCACGAGGGCCGGCCGCAGCAGCGCCGCCACGGCCAGCTGGTCGCAGCACACCCACGACGGCCGGTCGTTGGCGGACAGCACGCGCTGGTCGGCCGCCGTCACCAGCTGCAGGGCCAGGTTGCCGCCGGCCGCCGCGCCGCCCTCCCTGGGCAGCACGTCCAGCCGCCAGTCCTGCGGGACACACACAGTGGGCACTAGGATGGAGTGAAAATCTGGGATCGAAAAACTGGTCATAAGCTTAAGTACTTGAAGATATCTTAAGACTAGCTGCAATGCCCAATTTGACCCATCGGACTCTCTTCCACTCGTCGGGTAGGTCCAAGGTTGGGTCCAAATTTTTGTCCCAGAGTGAGACATGACGGCTATACACTTCACTCTTCCCTCTGGAACAAAATTTTCTGCCCCATGGTTTAAAAAAAATTGGCATTTTCAGCTAAAATCGCGCTTTTTTCGTCGTTTTGAACATAAATTGCCAAAAACCATAAGTTAAATTTTGTCGCACAATTTTTGACAATATACCACTCTCTTCGTAATTAAAGTCCGCATCTTCCTGACTTTGGCCGTCTAGGATCCGATGCCTAGTTTGGCAGCTATGAGTGGAAAACTACCGATTTTGCCTCACAGACCCTACTTTGGACCTTGCTTTGGACCCACCCGGGGCACCCGGGGGTGGTAGCGAGGGGCGAATCACTAGTGTACTTATGTGTACAGATTAGCCCGTACTCAGAGTACTCACAAATTTTAAAAGAGCAAAAATAACCAACTTAATTCAGGATTCGGTATTGTTCTTCGTTTAAAAGGCTAAAAAGGCGTAAAAACGTCAACAATATCCCCAATTTATGAGTATTATCAGGTATACTCACCTGTACTCATGTACTCATGTGTACACGAAAACGCTGAGTGATTCACCCCTCGGGTGGTAGCGGGTCCGATGGGTAAAATTGGGCATTGCAGCTAGTCTTGGGATATCTTCACGTACTGAAACCCATGACCAGTTTTTCGATCCCAGATCTTCACTCCACCCTAGTGGGCACGCGGCTCAGGAGATTTGCGGTGGGGGTTAAAAAAGAGCAAGCCGGCACCCGGCGGCTTACCAGGGGGAGGGGGAGGTCAGTGCAGGTCTCCCACGGCGTCAGCTGGACGGGGCACGCGGCTGCCAGGCTGTCCAGCACCACGTGGGCAGCCTCGGGGTCCATGCAGAAGTTGAACTCGGCGGCGGGGGTCGTGTTGCCGTGACCTGTTCCACTCACATTCTCAACAACCAGCGACTCAGGTCACCCGACCCGATACGTAACGCGTGGAACAGTCGCCCAGTTTCCAAGCATTGATTCTAGGTAGCTTCTCACCTCGCACGTTGCCGCCCATGATGTGGACTTCCCTGAGACTCGTCTTGAAGGCGCTGTAGGTGCGGACGGCCAGCGCGATGTTGGTAAGCGGCGCGAGGCACACCAGCGTCACCTCACCTGTCAAAGCAGCATGCAGCATCGCTGTTAAACCGTCGCTCTTCTTTGGCACTGGTCATTTGCTTGGCAGACGATTCATTCGGCCTTGGGGTTTCCGAAATTACGGTACCTTTGTTTTCACACACGAGCCGGTTGAGAGCAGCGACGGCGTTTTCCTTCTGAAGAAAGCCGTCCAGCTCGGAATCGTCTCCGGGGAAAACCTGCAGGCGCCACGGCGAATCAATGTAAATCAACTTAAATCGAGCCCCAAACAAAAAGATGCTACAGTGACAAAGAGAACCAAATTCGTACCTCATGATCTAGGTCTCCGAAGCCGTCCACTCCATGGAAGGGATGCGGTATGACGGGCCTGTCCGCGACGAGCGGGCCGTCGGCACCGGCAAACACGGGAATCTTAGGGAGGAAATGGCATTTCAGAACGCACAGTGGGCAACGTAAAACACTACCCCCAAAACAATTCTTCAAAAAACATTTTTTTTAAAAACATTTTTACTTTTTTTTTAACTTTTTTTTTTTAATTTTTAATTTTGTTGTTGACTCACGTCTAGTCGGTTGGCGGCGCGCAGCAGCCGCAGGGTGTTTCGGCACACGTTCACCAGAGGCGTGTTGCCCGCCGCACACGTTACCCCCAGCAGCTTGACCTCGCCGACGGCGTCCGCGGCCAGCAGCATGAGCAGGGCCAGGGCGTCGTCCGTGCCCGTGTCCACGTCTACGATCACCAGCCTGAGCACCAGGGAACGAGCACATGAAAACAACGACAAAGCACAGTGGGCCCACCGTGCATGACGTCTTGCGTTGACTAACCTGCGCTGCTGATCGCTCATGTCGAGTGCGGAGGCCGAAGCGGAGTGCCGTGTCCTAGCCTAGCCTAGCTGCTGTGTCCCTAGAGCGGCCTTGCAGCTTTAGGGCCCTAGAGCGGGGAAAGAGATCAAGATAAGAGTGCTTCACGAATGTCAGTTTGCATGTGTGAGTAGGGCTGTGCGATATCCACTTCTCGGTATCGCGATACGATATTGACCCCATATCGAACTTAGGGTCGATATGTTGCACGACACATATAGAGCTCTTCCAATGGCGTACCGTTATGTTTGGCCGGAGTCACTGCCGGGTAAAGCACGTTCTCCGCTCGCTGAGGGCCGAGCAGCCGACGCTACGAAATCGCTCAAATCTCGGGAATGCTAAGTCTTTAGGACTAAACAAAACCTGTTCTGTCATCACCTGATTTTGTACTTTCATACTGAGGACACGAAAGATACCTAGGAATAGTTTTAAAAATTCAGTCTGCAAGCGAAAAGCCGCGGCAGTTCAAACAAGTGTACCCGTAGCTCCATGATTTAACTCTTAAATTCACCCGCGGGAGTGAATTCTGTGAATGATATTGCGATAAAATGTTTCGGATATCTTAAGGAACAAACAAGTAACAGAAATCGGGTGGAAAACGCTGACAATACTAAAATATCGCTAGTTTCAAGCATCTGGCAGGCGTCTTCTGCTGGCCCTCAGTGAGCAGGGTTTGCCATACTTCGTGCCGCCATATTTCGCATATTGGAAGTGCTCTATTGAGTAATACCGAAGAATGTCATGCTATCGAGGGTATCGAGATAGATAAATATCGCGATATCTAGACATATCGACCGAAATATCGCAAGATATCGGGTCGATAATGGATATCGTGAAGCGAGTGATATCGCGAGATATCGAGCCCTCGATATATCGATGTAATTCAGAGACGAATATCGTACCCCTCGATATCTGGATATCGTATCGACCTCGATATATCGAGATATCGCACAGCCCTCCCCAGTAGAAGGCAAGCACCCGTATACTGCGCTCTACGGGCGCCCGCCCAAAATCCGCCCAAAAACTTCGCCAAAAAAGCGCCCTAAAAGCGCATAAAAGTACTATTTTGGCCCTTTTTTGGCGAAGGTTTTTGGGCGGATTTTGGGCAGGCGCCTATGGAGCGCTTCATTGGTGCCTGCCTACTACTGGGGCTATGTGTGAGCTGAGCGATAGCGCCTGCAGATTCGAGGGTAGGCAACCCCTCGTACAAGGCGGGCTAAATTTAACGTGCTCTGCGGAAAGGAGGGGGGGGGGGCATCCTCGGCGATGACTTTTCAAGATGTGTCGAAACTTTATCCACAAATCGTGTCGTTTCAGTCTACGCAGCACCCGGTGTGTGTCGAATTCTATGAGCGAAAATGGGGCGGCAGGGACGGGTCAGGGGAAAGTAGGGGGAAGTTTTCGTCCTTCTCCTTGCACTGCACTGAGACCAGCGAGTGCGGCTCCGGATTCGGCTCGGCTCGGCGCGGCCCGGCCGATAATAGGGGACTTGCCCTCGGTCGCCTCCTAACCTCACACTACTGTCTTTCGATATTCCAGGCGTTTTTAACGATCGGTGACCATAACATCTGGGCTTGACAAGTTAGTGAAGTGATTATTTTAGTACAAAAACAATCTGAGCCTTAAATTTCAAATGATATGAAACTTCAAAGTCGCTGTATGAAGTGGGCATCGGCGGGTGTTTTTGAATACGTGTAGCAGAGCTGCCAACCTGTATGCACAAAGTAATTCGCGAGAAATGTGATTGTACTCTAAGGGGTTAAAAAATGGCCATTGCAAGTGTTTAGAATTGATAAATGGACGAATTTTGATCAAAGATAGGTCTTAGTTTCAATTTTCTGTCCATTTTCACATTCCTTTCAATATTGGTGTGTTGCTGCTTCCGAATTCACGTAAATGGCGGCCCCTAGTTTCACGTGACCGCGCTGGACCAACCAGCGTTGGCCCCCTTCACATCTGGGCAACACGTCTTGGCACCGGAGAGCACCCTAACCACCCTAACCTATCTCAGGCCCCCGTTTACATCCTCCATTTTCGGACAGGCCATCAAGTATTTGCACGAGTAATTACTCACAGTGCCTGGGCGTCACCGAAATTGCAGAGTGCGTCGACTGGAAAAGAGTGACACGGCCACCATTCGGTTTGGGGTACAATACTTCACTCGCTGCCGAGGGCCGGCGATTGGTCGTGGTGGGGGTAATAGGCACTCTAGAGGCACCAGGCAGAGATCCTCACGGGACAACGTATCGATCTCTCGAACCCACAGAGCAGCCTGGTCGATAGTCATTTACTTCGAGGGAAGAAGGAAGTACCAAAAGAGTTGTGAAGATGCGATGGAAGGCCACAGGAAGGCCAACCAAAAGTGCTTGAGCTTTCGAGGTCGACTGTCGCGGGCCAACCGATTATTCTTGCTATGGATTCAGTATTGCAGAAAAAAATGCAGATACTGTAAATCAGTTACTTTATTTTTTGTTTCATTTACATGTTTGCTTGACCATTCATTTTTTCTGTTTCGTGTGTTGAATGTGAACATACTCTAACTCTTGAAGAATTACACTGAAGGGATACAATCCCAGTCAAAAAGAAAAAGGAATATTGTGTGTATATCTAACTCTACAATATTCAACAAAAGAATTAATAATTTATGAATGAAGCCATTTCCTTTTAACTGCATGCAAAACTACAAATTAAGTAAACAAAAAGTACGACAAGGTGCGCTCAAATTATAACAGTGGAGAAATAGCCGGTAAAACACTCTACACTGCTGGTATGGTGTACCAGGTGTACGCGCCCGCACCATTCCCCTCCGATCCCTCTGGCCTGCGAGGAGGAGTGTCTGGCGGGACAGCATTCCTGTCATTTTGTCGCGGGGTTCCTGGGCCACCTGGTACATCCTCGTGCAATGATTTTTAGACTCTTTTCATCTGACTTTTAACCACTTTCTGGTACAACTGCCTTACTAATTGGGGTGTTGACAGTCCAAGGGACGAAATATACGGGACGTTTGAACAACGAACAGGTCTACACAAATAACAAAAACACAGTATCGAACAAGCGTCAGAGTTTGTTTTATGATACTACGTTTGTCAATTTAATTTGGGGTTTGTCTGTTTCATTGATTGATTTGCCGGCATACGACGAGTGAGCACCCCGTCGCGGCGTGCGGCGGTGCACGCGAGAGAGACACGTACCAGTGCCCACTCCTCCAGCCGCCCTCCGCGCCCTGCGCGTGGCCCAGCAGCTCGGCGCAGGCCGCCCGAAGGCTGCTGGGCAGAGAGTGCGGTGGATGGGTGCCCTGGAAGGTCACGGTGAACTCGTGCATGACGGCGTCCTTCTCTTCATCCCCCAAGACTATGACGGCGCCCCTCTCTTCTTCTACCTCGAAAGCCTGGGCGCCCGCCGCCTCGCGCCGCGCGACGGAGGGGCACACGCGATTGCTGCCGCCAGGCTCGCCGCGCGGGTGGGGGGCGTTGTGCCGACGTGGTGACGGCCACTGGCAAGAACAAGGCCCAGTGTAGCCTGGTGGTGCACAGTCCTTGCCGTTGAATCCCCCGCGGCCACCTTCGCCCCCGCGCCCCGCCTTTCCAGGCTGCCCGTCCTGCGATACCTGCCACACGCCCGAGCGCTTCATGGCGGGGCGGGGCGACAAGATGACCACCTCCCCCGCGCGGCCACCCGCGCCCCGCCACGCCCGCCGTCGCCACCGTGGCCGCCCTCGCCGCCCTCGCCGCCCCCACTGCCGAAGAACTTGCGGCTCTTCTGATTGTAGAGCAGCGTCACCACGCTGGTCACGTCGCCAAGGCGTGACGCCTCATGCGTGGAGAAGTAAGCGCCGACGGCGTTCCGGCCGTCCTCCCCGTCTCCACCCTCGCCACCGGCCTGGCCGGCGGCTCCGTCGCCACCGCAGGCGGACACCGTCAGGAGGTGGCCGTCGACGATGTCCAAGGCCACGCCGAAGAAGGAGCCGGCGTCCTGACCCGCGTCGCCCGCGCGGCCGTCGCGCCCGCAGCTGCCACTGTTGGACGGCGGCAGGGTGGCGTCCGCGGCGTCGGCCAGCGAGACTTTGGAGCGCGCGAGGCTCCTCTTCGCCGGCACTTCGGCAGTGGCATCATTGCCCGCCGTGGCCGCCTCCGAGAGGGGCGTTGCTGGCGCGCCGTTCAAGACGATGGCAGCACTGTGATTGAAAGTGTGGTGAACTTACCACATTTGGCTGCGGTGAGAGCTAAAATGTGGTTACCTCATTCTACCCCCCGTACAAATGTGGTAAGATTTACACCCCTTCAAAAAAGTGGTGTATAAGCCTATTAGTCAGCCGTTACCTCATGAATTGCGTGGTCAAGACCACACTTTGCTGAGGTATAAGGGACTGACCGCATTCACCGCACTGAGGTATTCACCACGATTTTTATCTGGTACGATGCTGACCACTGATTTTATGGGGTATTGACCACATTTCCACGTGTGGTGAATTCGGGTAACCGCAGTTTTGGGCCTACCACACATTTTCTAGGGTTTGTACCACACTTTGAAGGACAGTGGACGCCCTTCACCACCACCTCGTCGCCACACCGCAACACGGTGACATCCTGGCGCAGGGCCTCGGCGAGCAGCTGGTTGAGCCGCTCCAGCATAGTGGGGTCCATCTGCGATGCGGCCAGGGCCGAGCAGGTCGTCATGATGCACTTCTCGAAGAGCAGCTTGAGGAAGGAATGCACGTTCTCCGCTGTGATGACGAGGCCGCAGTCGATGCCGGCGGCCCATGTTTGGCTGCCAGCGCCCCAGTCCTCCACGACGCGCACCTTGTAGGCCCCGGGTCGGGACTGCACCTCATAACACCACAGGTACTTGGCCAGCTCGTCGAGGAACAGCACGAACAGGGCCTGCTCGGCGACGAGCTGCTTTGACCAGGGGACCGCGTCGTACTCCACGACGGCCTGCAGGCTGCTGACCTCCGCCCGCAGGCGCTGGACCTTGTCCTGCACATCGCGCACGGCCGCCGCGACGCCGCCGTGCGGCAGCTGCCGCAGCAGCGCGGCGCCGTCGACCTTGGCCTTCCCGAGCAGGTCCAGCACTCGCGCCTTGGCCTTTTGCACGGCCTCGGACGCCTCCACCAAGAGGGCTTCTTCCAGCGACAGAGCGTGCCTGGCTCTGGACGCCTCGGCGGCGCAACCGCTGGGCGTCGTCTGCGATGTATACTCCAACCTAGCCGGAACCCACACTGCAAATCCAAGTGTGAGACAGTCTCACACTTACAAGTACATACATACCAACATGTCTCATGCTTACAAGTGTGAGCCACATTTGTCTCACGCTTGCAAGTGTGAGACACGGTTTGTCTCACGCTTGCAAGTGTGAGACACTATTTGTCTCACACATGCAAGCGTGGGTTCTGTTGCATTAAAGTACACGGAACCATATGCAGCAAGTGGGAGACAAACCGTGTCTCACACTTGCAAGCGTGAGACAAACCGTGTCTCACACTTGCAAGCGTGAGACAAACCGTGTCTCACACTTGCAAGCGTGAGACAAACGTGGCTCACTCTTGCAGGCGTGAGACATGTTGGTATGCACTTGTAAGTGTGAGACTGTCTCACACTTGGATTTGCAGTGCACAGTGGCCAGAAGACCGGGGCAGCGGCCAAAACTCTAGACTCGTTTTGAGCTCCAGAGTCTCTCAATAGGAGTCGAACCGAACGTGTGACCCCTCGCCAATGGATTCCTCGTTGAAGGCAGTCCATCGGTGGTGCCACACGTTCGGCTCTATGAAGCTCAAAACCCGCCCGGCACTCTGACCGCCCCCTTACCGGTCTTCTGGCCCACTGTGCCACCGTGGAAGTTCAAAATGGTTACCCGCATGGAGCCCTGCATCCGGGCTTGCCTATGCGGCAGTCGGCAGGCAAACAGGAGGCCTACTCTACAAACTGAAGTGTGTACTCAGTATGCATCTACAGATGCATACCTACGAGTACACACCTACAGATGCATACTTGGCTGAGTATACATCTGCAGATTCATACTTAGCTGAGTACCGAGGGGGAAACAGGGGGAAAGCACTCGCGTAATAGTCGGGTCACTCTGTCCGTAATAGCACGCGTAATAGTGTGCGTAATAGTAGCGTAATGGCCGAAATGTTTCAAATTTGATCTATATTAGGGTTTTTTGGTCTGTTTTCGGCTAAATTCCTAAAAAAAAATTTTGAGGCGTAATAGAGCGTTATAGACGTAATAGTCGGGTCACAGGTTTTAAGAGTGATTTCCCCCTCGCTGAGTACACACCTACAGATGCATACGTTGTAGGTGTGTGTACTCAGCTGAGTATGCATCTGTAGATGTGTACTCAGCTAAGTATGCATCTGTAGATGTTTACTTGTGGGTATGCATCTGTAGATGCATACTGAGTACACACTTCAGTTTGTAGAGTAGGGTGGCCACTCGTCCCATGTCCCGCCACGCCGAGCTCCAGCTGGCGGCGCCCGGCAGGCGCACCGTACACTTCGCGAGGGCAGATCGCGGACCTCGCGAAGATCGACCTTGGCTTTCGCAAACGGAGCCGCCGCTAGCTGGAGCTTGGCGTGGCATGACTTTGGACGAGTGGCCACCCTAGGCCTCCCGTGCGCCTGCCGACTACCGCATAGGCAAGCCCGGATGCAGGGCTCCATGCGGGTTGCATAGTAACCATTTTGCACCATAACCATAAAAGCCTGGACCACAATTGATAATGGCAGTTCGGGCCCGGCACATGGCTGTCCTTACGAGGCGAGGACTATCCCTCGGCGGGGAAGAACCTCAAGCGGCTACATGCCCCTGGCTCGCGGAAGGCCCGCCCTACAGGTTAGCAGCAAGCCCTCCCCCGATGGGGGCTTGCAGCTTCTACCTCGGGCTCGCCTTCTTTGAACACGACCGAGTCTGGAACACTAAAGGTGCCGGTCCCGGGCCATCTGACTTCCAGTAGTGCCGCGACGTCCATCTTTTCTTCCTCCAGCTGGCGGGCTACCAGGTTCACCTTGCCCCCTTGCCGCATGCCGCATGCTCTGGACGTTGAAGGTCGCTACTCGCATGCTGCGTGCCCCGTGCACCCGGACCCGGCCGCGCCCGAATTCTCTGCATTTGGGGGAGGCTGGGCAGCGACCGCGGAAGTGGGTTGCAGGGGGGCGTTGGTCGTTGGCTCCCCCCGATTTGAATCGAGGGGGGGCATGCCCCCCTTTTTTTACTGAAAGGGTGTCACTAATTTATGTAAAATGTCTAAATTGGTACCAAAATATATTATTCACTGACTTTAAGCTCGCTTCGCTCGCATTTTGTTTGTTCTTTAAAGTATTCGATCGCTTTTAGCTGTATGGGCCCCCTTAAGGTCCATACTTTCCAAAATCTTATGGCTTTTCGCTTGTTTCGCTCGCGTTTCACTGAATTTCGAGAGTACAAACGGCCTTGCAGCAATTGAAAATTTCACATAATACGCATTTTACTAGACCCCCCTACCTCCCCCCACGGAAAAATTCTTTCCCCTTTACTTCCGCGGTCCCTGAGGCTGGGCGGCGCATCACTTTCGCTGCCGGTGCTGTCACTCACTGTGAAAAAAAACTACAGTAAATCCTGTTAATTTTTATGCCAGCCTTCACTGTAGTTGAGGGTCCGCGCCGTACCCCGAAAACCCAAAATTGTCTAAATGGAAATCTAATTACATCAATGGATTCATTTCGACGAGACAAACAAAAAATGTTTGCACGTGTTAAAGGTTTGGAGTCGAAATGAAAAAGTTATTGGCCGTCAAAAGTGGTCCAAAGGCCCAAAACGTCGTTTTGGACGTTTTGTGCACTTTTGATAGCAAATAACTTTTCCATTTCGACTCCAAACCTATGGCATGTGTTAACATTTTTTGTTCGTCCCGTTAAAAGGCTGTGCTGTCGTCTGGGGTCGTGGCCCCTGGCTGCGGACCTGCAGCTGTGGGCTCGCCCGCCCCGCCGCCGCATTGTCTGCGTGTTTGACGGTGGGGGCGCGTCCGCCGCCTGCGTTGGAGGTGGGGGAGCCGTCGCAAGTAGCCTCAGGAAGTTGTTCCGGAGTTGGGCCCCAAAGGGCGTCCGATCCGTGAGGGTTCGAGGAAGGGGCGGGACTCTGCGCGCCGCGACGTTGTTGAACCTGCTCTTGATCAACCATTTTGCACGGTGCCCACGACCCACCTGGTACATGCCAGGCGGCGCATACCTGCATTGTCGTTCTGCTTTACACTCAAAGGGTAGGGAACTTCGGCAATAGTGTAAATTCCAGGCAAGCTACAAGTTGAAGTGTACATGTCAGTCATGCTCCAGGTGGCGTTTACACGAAGAAGTGCTTCAACCTGAAGCGTATGTACACTCATGAGTTAGTAGAGTATTATGTCAAAATTGAATCGTGTGTTAGGCCTTGATCAGTTCTGGATTGCGCTGGCGTTGAAGTCGTACGCAAATGTCTACTGAAGTCTTGAGTGATTTTCGTACAAACTATTACAAGATAACAAATTCGTCATACTATTCTGCGTTAAAAATTTTTCACGTGCACGGGGCGAAGCACATTGGAAAGTCCAACACCCCTTTCGTCCCCTTTCCCGATTCACGCGATCTCTGGCGGCGCCCTCCGTCGTGCCCAGGGGCTCTGTCACGTCCGTGTCGCGTCAGGCGTCGCAGGAGCTTCGTCACTTCCATGTGACGCTCGATGTCGCGTCCTGCGTCGTCACGTCAGGCGTCGCGCCCAGGGGCTCAGTCAGCTCTGTACTGGCGCTGGGCCCCTCTAGCCGCGGACGCCCCCTCGCCGGACTAGACTAGGCACTCATAGGAACAGGACAAAACATCAAGTAAAGGACTAGAACTACAAATGGAAGGTATTTATAGGCACATTACAATGGAACAGATACTTGTGTCATTGAATCAAACAAAGAAACTAACGAAAACAAATTGAACATAAGTTGTTCTAAACAAAAAAAATCTACTCATGCGAAACAGCCGCCAACAGACTTAACGAGGTCGTCTGCTGCGGGTTCAAATCAATTGCTGGAACGGGTTTCATCCACGAACACATCGAACTGCAGCTTCGGGCTGCCACGGAGAAGGCTCACTTCGAATTCGCAGGTGACGGTGTCCGGAGGAGCGACCACCTCTCCGGACACAATTTTGCCCACCGCCAGCACTCCGGCATAATCCTGGCCGGGAGGAGCGGGCACGGGCTCAGCGCCTTCAGGGCAAGCCGCGTCCTCGTCCACTAGCCCTGTCACCAACACGGATTCGGGATCGCCGCCACCGCGAAGACGCAAAACCAGGAGCAAGGCCTCTTCATCGCTCATACCGTATTCCCAGAGGGTAATTTCGTCCTTCAGTTGTGCTCTACTTTTAGTCCAAACAAGTCTTTGTTGGTCGGTCGGAATACCCTCGGACTTTTGGATCCTCTCTTTCACAATCTGCAACATTCCACGACAGAAAGCCTCACATTAGAACACGTCCGCGGCGACAAGGTTGTCAGCTCGACACTAGGAAGAAAACTTGAGGGTAGAAGTCGCACGTCCTCCGAATCTGGTGTCTAGGATTTCCACAAAACTTGGTCGAATTGTTGGAAGGGAGGGAGAACTTACCTCAATTGTGTCACAATCGGAGCATTCCAGCTTAAGCTCCTTGCCCGTGAATGTCTTGATGGAGAGGCGTACCGAGCTATTTGGCCGCGCTGGAATCCTGAACAGACACAAACAGATACATTACAGCCGGCACATTGTGGATATTTGCACAAGTATGGTGCAAATAGGTGGTGCTATAGAATTTGCACAATTTGTGCAATCTCTAAAGCACCCGCTATTTGCACAATTTGTATTAAATAAATTTGTGCAGATATCTGGTGCACAAGCTTTTGCACAAATTGTGCAATCAACGTAACAATTACTATTTGCACAACTGGCTTAGCGTCAAGTCATTGGCGACTGCCACACCAATTACCAGCCGAGTCGGTAGGAGAGTGGGTTAGTGCATTGCACTAGGGGCGGCGCATGCTCGGTTCTACTCCTACCGAGGGTGCATTTTTTTTTTCACCGTATTCAATTACACAAGTTGTGCTAATCCCAAGAATCCCCGCTACTAACACAAAATGGCGAAGTGGCATTATTAGCACAAATTATTCCAAAACTATCCGAACAACACAACTGTCCGTCAGGCGATTGAGGCACGCTCGGGCAGAAAGCGCGGCAACTGACATGATTCGCTCTGTGCAAATAGCTGTCATTTTTAAGATTCCACAATTTGTGCAATTTATCTATGTACCGGTGTTTGCACAAGCAGACGACATTGTTGTTTGATACTAAGCAAGGGGGGGGCAACCTTTCCCTGATCAGAAAGAAAACGTGTTTTATGATTCATCGAGAGGAAAGTCGATACGACTTGTGCAAATGATACCCAATTATTGTTTGCACATTTTTTCCAAGTAGCAAGTATTGCTTACATTTTACCATTGACGGGGAAAAATTTGTTGATGTGCAAATAGGATTTATTCAAGGTGCACAAGTTGTGCAGAGGCGTGAAAATAAGTTATTTGCACGGGTTGTGCAAATACCCAAATCTTCCTTGAGTGCACAATTTGTGCAATTATAACTAATCACAATTGTAACGCGTAAACCCAGCGTAATACCTATTACGGGTCGGGACCGCTTTTGAGAATGCATACCCACAGTGGGCCAGAAGACCGGTGCGGGCGGTCAAAACTCTTGACGCGTTTTGAACTCCAGAGTCGCCAATTGGGACTCGACGCGAACTTGAGACCCTATCAATGGATTCCTCGTACGGAGAGCAATCCATTTGTACATAGAGTCACACGTTCAGTTCGAGTCTTATTAAATGACTCTCAAGCTCCAAACGCGGCTTTACTTTCGGCCGCCCGCGCCGGTCTTCTGGCCCACTGTGAAACCCCGTCGCAGACGATACGCACCTCAGTACCAGCCGGGCTGTCTGAGTGGAGGATATGCCACTCTCCGCCAGAGAGCGTTCCAAGTCAAGCTTCTCGTCCCCCAGGACCACCACGCAATCGGCCCATCGGTTGAGAAGCCCGATCTGCACGGAGTCTTCAGCCGTCTTGAAGATGACCCTCCTCCGGAGAACCGCCACCGCGTCCTCGGGGTCCACGCCCACCTCCACCGTCACGGGGGACTTGGTGGCGTCCTCCACGGTGACGCCGAGGCGCAGCGAGCCACTCTCCCGCATCTCAAGAGTGTCGAGGCACGCCAGGTTGTAGTGGGACAGGTCGCCGCGGAGCTCCTTGCCGTCCAGGTAGAGTCCGTCCAGTTCGCTGCGGTACCCGGGCACTTGGAGCAACAGGCTGCCCACCGTGTCCGAGGACTTGGCCGTCACGAACGCCTTCCCCTTCGGATGTTCAACGTACAGCCAGAGGTTCGGGCCCAGTCTTTGCTTGCCGCACACGTAAAGAGTGGGGAAACCCTTTGGCAGGACGTCGGACAGATTCCCGGGGCCGTCAAGGCAGGAGCCGTCGGCAGTGCGCAGCCGCTGCTCCGCGCAGGGGATGCCGAAACCACGCTCAATGCTCGCCTGCAGACACAGCGTCAAACCGAGTTACACATACAAGTCAAACTCTCACAGTGAGCAAGAAGATCGGCGCAGGCGGCCAAAACTCTTGACGCGTTTTGAGCTCCAGTCACAAAATGAGACTCGAACCGAATGTGAGGCCCCGCCAACGGATCATGCGCGGATCCAGGGGAGGGGCGACAGGCCTTTTGCCCCCCCCCCCCCATGGCACCTAGATAACCGCCTGAAAGGTAGGCAAAAAGCCATAATTTGCCCCTGTAAATAGGCAAAAAGTGCTACTTTGCCCCCCCCCCCCATAGGTCACCTCTGGATCCGCCACTGCAACGGATTCCTCGTTCGGAGGGCAGACCAATGCTGGGATCACACGTTCGGTTCGAGCCCCATTTAGCGACTCTGGAGGTCATACGCTTCTCGAGTTCGCCTGCGCCGGTCTCTGGCTAACTGTGCAAGGCACAGCAAACAGGCAACGTGCTGTTCCGACTTTTGCTCGACGGTAAAACGCGAGATAAAACCGCCATTTCAAGACGACCTTTAAAATTTTCTCAAAGTCCCACTGCCTTGACTGAGATTTAACTAACTTAACTTTGACAAACTATGGCGAGTTTAGACTTGGAACTCACCTTGAGCGAGTCGATGGAGTCGGTCTGGCATGCCGTCAGCAAGGCCTGGCCGGTGGGAGTCAGCACGCAGAGGGGCACCTCGCGGCCCCGCTCGGTGTCCAGCAGGCGCCACTGGCTGCGCGACAGCCACTGGCCGCCGTTCTTCTCCGGCCAGACGGCGAGCCGCCACTTGGTCCGCGCCAGGCCCCGCACCTCCGCGTCCTGCTCGCTGACGGAGCGGCCGTGCGCGTCACGCAGCGCCTCCACCAGCACGCTGCGGCCGCCGGTGCTCTCGTCGCGGCGCACCGTCAGGCTGCGGCAAACCAGAAAGCATTCACAGTTATTGTCGTGCCCTCACTGCGCTGCTAATTTAAGTGCAGGGCAAAAATAATTTGGAGTTTATTAAAATGCTATAAGTTTCACTGTATAAATTTTGGTTGTCACTTAATGACTATACCAAGACTAATTTTTAGCAGATGATACATTTATGTACACAGCTATTTGCAAAAATAGAAACAAAAATTAACATTATAAATGTATTATAATGCTTGTACTCTCGTGTGCAGCGAGGGGGTGGGATGCTTAGGCCAAAAGAATATGGACGGTTGGCAGAGGAGGCCTTATGTACATAGCGCGCTCGCCTCGCTCGCCCAACCGTCAAGTGGCAGCACGCAACGCGGTGCGTCGATAGCAGCCGCGTACCAGTGCGAGAGAGACAGACCGACGGCCTAGCGACAACGTGCAGCAGACATCCCCCCCCCCCTCCTTGAGAAGCCACGCGTTGGCCGGCGTTGGCTGCCGCGCTACTCTCGCTTGCTTATCTTGAGAGTCGAGTGACGGGAGGCTGGGGCGTCAAGTGCGGCGGACGCTGCACCGAGGCGTTTCGCCCTAGTACCGAAAACAACTTACACGGTTATTAGGTATTCATGTGATTGGCCATCATATTGTGTGTTAAATATTATGTTGGTAATATTGTTCTCTATTTTCACTATCTGTTGGCCAACCTGGCATTCTTTGTATAGTGTATCTACTGCAAATAATCCCTAGTATAAATGTAGAAGCCCGGAAATAAATCCCTCTCATTCTACTGCCCGATCACTCCGAGTCTTGATTTGACGTCGCCTTTCCCTGAACTGAGCAAACACGTGGTGAGACTTAGCAGATGTCTCTATTGTGCTAAGCTGCAAGCCTTTTACTCTGTGACATTGTGCATCCCCACGTTGAAACAAAGAAAATGATACCCAACGCAAGTGGCATTATGAACATGTTAACACAACAGAATGTCACATACAGATATCAAAAGTTGTAATAAAATCATCATTTTCGTAACTTACCATGCGTTAGAAATTTAAGACACACATAAACTTCTAAGTGTATACCCTTGCAAATTAAATGACACAATAACACATTCAACTTCCTAGAAATTATATTTAAATTGATTCTTTTTTATGAATTAAGTGATAAACAACCATACATTAAAATAAACATCCTCATTTTTTTATGTGAATTAAGTGATAAACATGCATTAAAATAAACATTATCATTAGTATCATCTGCTTTCACGTTAGCGTTACCGCGTTTTCTCTGTCAAGCATGTCTTTCTTACAAGCATGTCATCAAAACTATTGATGACATTTTTGCCACGCCCATGCAAAAGGTATTGGAGCTTTGATGAAAATGTCATCAATTTGCGATGACATTGTCATCATTTAAAAGTGATGAAAAAGTCATCCAAGATTTTGTCACAAAGTGCGACAACAAATTTATACAGTGTGCGAGCTGGCCCACTGCGCAACGTACCTCTCGCCGTGGTAGAGCACGTTAGCCCTGTTGACGACGCCGGCCTCGCGCTTCCCCCAGCAGTCCTTGGGCCCCAGCTCGGCGCGCTCCAGCTTCAAGTAGCAGCCCGCCGCAATGCCCCCGTTGTGGAGTCGCATGGTGAGGCGGCCGCCGGGGCCGGGCGCCACGAAGCGCACGTTGGGGTGGTCGGTGGCGGGGTCCACCTGAGAGAGGGCGCGCAGGGGCACGTCGTTGCACAGAACCTGCAGCGTCAGCTCGGGCTCGCCGCTGGGCCCCACCAGCACTGCTAGGCTGGAACAGTCGTAGGAACAGTTGTTGTAGGCGGGCGGCCACAGTGGGCTAGAAGACCGGCGCAGCGCAGGCGGCGAGAGTCCAGACGGGTTTTGAGCTCCAGAGTTCTGAGTCGCTAAATGGGACTCAAGCCGAGCGGGTCACGGTCACCCAACCAATGGATTGCTCTCTCGACGAGGAATCCATAGGTGGGGTCACACGTTCCGTTCGAGTCCTGTTTAGCGACGTTGGAGCTCATAACCTGTCCGGGACTTTGTCAGCCTTCACTTCACCGGTTCTCTGGCCCACTGTGCGGGCCCAAGAGAACGGTCGCGGTGATTGTCAAAGGGGGGCTCAAAAAAGGCGCCCCTCATGATGTACATTGAAGTCATTTTAGATGTATAGTCACTATTCCTACAGACCAGGGTTGTTAAAGTTAATTTCGAAATTATCGGCGATAATCGGATAACGATAAGTTAATTTTATCCTTAACGTTAACTTGATAACTTTTCCTGAAACGTTATCGTTATCAAGTTATCGTTAACACAGCCCAATTTAACTTATCGATCGATAAGTTAACTTCTTTTTAGTAACAGTAGATAAAAACGCTCATCATGCATCAATACGTTTAATTATTGTTATTTTTTTTGAATTTATTATATATAATTTGAACTGATTTTTCCCGTCCAGGAGTGCAATTATGACACCTAGGCCTTCAAATAAAGCGTTAATTACGAAATTGGCATTTTTCCCCCGGTTTTTTTGATAGATCCTTTTAACTACGTTAACTTATCGAATCCGATAAGTTAAACTTATCGTTAACTTGATAAGACTTTCACGGCCGTTATCGTTATCAAGTTAACGATAACGAGGGTCAGAAATTAACTTATCGCTAACTTGATAACGAAAAGAATTAACTTTAACAACCCTGCTACAGACACTGCATCGACACTGCATACAAGTAATTTCAGTTCATTAAGATTGCAATGCTGTTAGTTGTGATCTGCTTAGTTCACAGCCCAAACTCGTTGATTCCTAACAACTTCAACCAAGTCTCTTTGAAATGTTTTACATTGTCTTAAAGTCAAATACTTAATGCTGAGACATGACTAATAGGCTTCATAATCAGATAAAATACATACTCCTTGAATATTGAGTACGATGCAATGTGACTAAATTGTTTCATAACCAGAGTACTTCAAATCCGTTGTTTAAAGCAGGAAATAAAATACATTTTTAATCAAGCAATTCCAGTTCTCTGATCCCCTAAACTTCATCAGAATTTCTGCTGCATGATAAACGTTACTAAATGACCATTGAATCAAGCTCTTACACATTAGCTTCTGCTATGTTAGATACACCAACAGATGGTTCAGGACCTAGTTGTATTTTTAGACAGTCAAGAACTGAGTTCTAGCCGGAGTAGGTACGGATTTAAATAAAATTGAACTATTTCACCGCATACAGTCAAAATTTCAACATCAGGAGAGGTATAGAAGTGAAAGTATATCAAGGGCACACTATTAATGACAAAGTTCAAAATTTGCCTTGCAGTTTCAACACAGTGCATTCAAATGAATTTTTCATCACTTCTAATAGTGCGACTGTTCGCCTTTTGATTTAGTCAATAAGGACTAATCTCTTTTTAAACATTTTTAAATTTTTAAAGGATACATGACACACTAAGAAAAACGTCACGTCTTCGCACGTCCACAAGTCCACAGTGGATCCTGCTTTGAGCTGGAGCACCACCACCATGAGGCAGCACGCGAGGTCGCGAAGCAGGCAGGCTCAGCAGACTGATTCAGACACTGCTCTCGACGCTCTGCCTCTCTCGCACCTATACGGCGGGCGCCCCACGAGTGCGAGAGAGACAGACCAGTGCTCGGAATCAACCTGCTGCAGGTAGGCGCAAGCAGGGCCGCCCGGCACGATGACAAAGTCAACAGCGGCTTGCCTAGCTTGCCTGAAAGCGAGTGGCAAGAGCGATCCGGAAGGACATAGCGACATGTTTGCACTCTAAATGAATTTGTATAATTTTGTACAAAGCTTTACACAAAGTTGCGCATACGTCCGTTTCGCCCAAAATTTGTGCAAACTTTTACACGAATTTGTGCAAAAATTCACACGAATTTGAGCGATTCTGCGCACGAAGTAGTGCAAAAGTTATGTATGCGCAACTTTGTTCAAAGCTTTGAACAAAAATTGTACAAATTATTGGCTGAGCGATTAGCGAAGCCAGTTACTCCAGTGGGGTTGAAAAGTTTTGTCTGTCTGTCTGTTTGTCTGTTTGTGTGTCCGCACTACTCCTCCCTAACGGCTCAGCCGATCGGGACGAGATTTTGCAGGGTTGTTAGGTATATCCTTGGCTCGCCACACGCAAAAATTCAGCTTTCTATCTCATTCCATTCAGTCGTACTAACGAAAAAACACTAAAAAAACGGCAGAAAAAGTGCAACTTTTTAGTGACTTTATATTTTAGTTCCTGATGACGAAAATGAAATCAATTTCGACCCCTGACCAAACTTGTAACTGCGAATTGGCTACCTCGGCCCAAATTTACTAACATAATCAACTTCGACCCTTCATCTTGAAAAAAGGGGGTCGACCGACTAAAAATTTTTATTGCAGATTTCGATAGGTCTCGGCAAGACCTTTTCAAAGAGGGGTCGGAAGGGGGGTCTAGGAGCCCGACTTCATTAGTTTGCCGAATCAGGATCTTGAAAAAAGAGGATCAACCGACTAAAAAATTTTATTGCAGATTTCACGTGGTGCATTACTCAATGCCTCAAAAAATCCTTGAGACAGCTTGCCGAAGGCAAGCAGGGAAGCGCCGCAGGCCAAGGTAGGTGTAATGCCAGGCATGGATTGTCGTAACTAGCGCAGCATCGCGAAGCCTGTTACGACAAGACACGGTCTGGCGTAAACCTACCTTGTTTTAGTGTGTGGACAGGTAGAGAGAGAATATCTTCTTTAGTGGCCGAGGCGAAGCCTATACTGGGCCTGTTTGGACTGGATTTGGCGTATACACTAACCTCAACTATCTACAACAATCGCATAAGTATGGCTATATGCCAGGCTCGCTGCACAGGAAGACACAAGAAGTGTGCAGCCTAAAACATTAGACTCACCTGCTCATGGTGAGGTAAAGAGTACGATCTGATGATCAAACGCCGGACTCGTTTCTGCGACTGAAAACTACCGCAACCGATGCAACACCTCGTCGTCCGTTACGCTGCGCTGACGCGCTGTTTCTTGTTGTTGTCAGTTTTGCCAGAAGTTTGGTCCGCCGCCCCACCGCCAGAGCGCGCGGAAATCGCAAAAACCGCGCGCGCGCACTTCGCGCGCCTAAAATAGCCCAATTTGCGGTTGTTTTTAAAGATAAAAAGGGATACTGAGAAACAAAAACACCGAAAGTAAAAAGTTATTCTGATAAAATTTGTCACATTCCCTCAGCCTTGCAGCGAAAGAAAACGTTTGGGAGGCAAAACAAACGACTAGCGGAGACAACAAACGGCATTGCAGGGCCGCATAACTGAGTAAATCACACAACTAGCCCAACCTTCTCCGAAATAGCCCAAAACCGCAGCCTTTTGAAGACTTAGCCCAAATGCGATTTACCGCAGCAGGCAGTTTTTGCCCGCGCGAAGACCTTAAAAAATAGCCCAATATGCGGTTTATAGCCCAATCTGTGTTGTCAGTGTTGCCAGATCCAATTTTGAATTCTCCCCACAAGAAATGGTAAAACTGCCCATTTTCAGCCTTTTTGGCCCTTTTGATCAGTTTCGTTGAAAACATCCTGGCAAAATTAGAAAATTTGCTTAGAAAAATTGCCCTTTTGGGAAGTTTTGTGCAAGTGCGGATTTAAAGGGGGGCCTTCAGGCCTTTCGCCCCCCCCCCCCCCCCCCGGGCTCAGCCGCCCTTGGAAAAAGGAGAGGGAAGGAGAGGAGAAATGAAGGAGGAAAAGGGAGAGAGGAGAGGGAGAGAGAGAGAGAGAGAGAGAGAAGAAAAAGAGGGAATGAAAGGGAGGGGAGGAGTGTTTATAAAAACAAACAAGCAAACAATGAACAATGTATTTTTCAAGATAAAATGCCTGAAAAAATAAAAACAAAAATTTGAATTTCTTGTTTTCTTTTTCAGTATTTCAAAACACAAAATGCGCCTGAAAGTAGGTAATCCAGAACACTTGCCCCCCCCCCCTTTAGGCTCTGGCTGGATCCGCCCTTGGTTTTGTGTCTTCAGACTACCATTGCCACGGGTTGGCAACACTGGTTACTGGTTGTTGTTGACTTTTCTCCGGGAGCAGGGGATGAGAGGAGGAGGGGGAGGCAGGGCTAGCTTAGCGGTCATACCAACCAAAGAAATGAAAGTGTGAAACCACAATTCGGTGATAATGGTTCTGCAGCTTCTCAAATCTGATTTTAAATAGTTCATATTTTCCCTCGAAAAACACTGAGTTCGCGTACAAACACAATCCGTGTATTCTGAAATCGAAATAATGGACCTTGTGGGATGGCGATCCGGCATGGAGTCAATGAGAGTGTTGACCACGTCCATGGGGATCGCATTCCACTCCTCTATAGCGGCGTCCCGCCGATCTCCTGGCGGACCGGTGCGACGTGCGGTTCCAGACACTCGGTGACGTACCGATGCCGCCCCAGAACATGATGGATCCCCCGCCATACGCCACCCTCTCCTGGAACAACTGGTCCCGCTCGTCGACCCGCCGCCAGACCTTGGCGCGGCCTTCTGTCTTGTGCAGCACAACGCGCCACTCGTCACTGAACATTGTGGTGTGCCACTGCACGGCATTGCGGCCCCCGTACGTCCTCATGTACTCCCGCCGTTGCCGCCGATGGTCGGGCGAAAGCCGTGGGGCCTTCTTGGGGACGCGACCGCGCAGGCCGCGCAGGCCTCCTTCGTGGAGCCGCCGCTTAACCGTCGTCGTGGAGATCACCTGGTTCGTGGTCTCCTGGTGCTGGCCTGCGATAGCCCTCGCCGAGATGTAGCGGTCACGGAGGGCCGTCCGAACCATCCGCCTGTCTTCCTGTGCAGTGGTGCACCGAGGGCGGCCTGCCCAGGACGGCGCCGTTGACGGCCACCTTCTCTAAAGCGCTGCTCGGCGCGGCTGATCACCTTGTGGTCGACGCCGAGCCGCCGGCCAAAGTGTCAAAATTGGACAGTGTTTTACGGGAGGGGTGGAAAATGACACAAGGGGGTGGGTTGCATTGTTGCAACTTTGGCAACACTTGCCTGACACTTTGGCCCACCTATCCTCAAAATTTCAAGTTTCTAGCTCAATTCTTGCAAAACGTAAGCGCGGGGAAAAAAGTAGGGCGGTAATTTTGATGACCAGTGTATTTTGCCATTAAAAACTGAGACGTTTTTGCCGAATTTGATATTTTTGTAGTTCTACTCGATTCGATGTGAGAATTACAATGATATAGAGGCGGGGTCGAACACGGCGGCGGGCACTGTTGCTTCGGTGTGGCGTGCTTCGAGACCACTGTAGTGGGGATGGTTGGCCGCCTCTGCTTTTGGACGGCGGCAGGGTGGCGTCCGCGGCGTCGGCCAGCGAGACTTTGGTGCGCGCGAGGCTCCTCTTCGGCAGCGGTATCCTTGCCCGCCGTGGCCGCCTCCGAGAGGGGCGTTGCCGGCGCGCCGTTCAAGACGATGGCAGGGCCATAGTGTCTGGGCAGCGGACGACGCGCCAGTGCGGCGCCACCACCGCACCGCCACCTTGAGAGGCCCGGCGTCCCAGCGGCAGTCGATGAACACGGTGTCCCAGACCAGCAGCCACACTCCCGTCGGCGCCGATCGGTCGCTGTTCTCCAGCTGCTTCGAGATGAGCGGCAGCACGTTGCTGAGGACGACGCAGACGCCCTTCACCACCACCTCGTCGCCACACCGCAACACGGTGACATCCTGGCGCAGGGCCTCGGCGAGCAGCTGGTTGAGCCGCTCCAGCATGGTGGGGTCCAGCTGCGATGCGGCCAGGGCCGAGCAGGTCGTCATGTTGCACTTCTCGAAGAGCAGCTTGAGGAAGGAATGCACGCTCTCCGCTGTGATGACGAGGCCGCGGTCGTTGCCGCCGGCCCATGTTTGGCTGCCAGCGCCCCAGTCCTCCACGACGCGCACCTTGTAGGCCCCGGGTCGGGACTGCACCTCATAACACCACAGGTACTTGGCCAGCTCGTCGAGGAACAGCACGAACAGGGCCTGCTCGGCGACGAGCTGCTTTGACCAGGGGACCGCGTCGTACTCCACGACGGCCTGCAGGCTGCTGACCTCCGCCCGCAGGCGCTGGACCTTGTCCTGCACATCGCGCACGGCCGCCGCGACGCCGCCGTGCGGCAGCTGCCGCAGCAGCGCGGCGCTGTCGACCTCGGGCTTGGCCTTCCCGAGCAGGTCCAGCACTCGCGCCTTGGCCTTTTGCACGGCCTCGGACGCCTCCACCAAGAGGGCTTCTTCCAGCGACAGAGCGTGCCTGGCTCTGGACGCCTCGGCGGCCATGTCCTCCTGCGGGGGCAGCGAGCTCCGCCATGACGGTCCCGTCGACGTCCAGGATCCGTTGGTAGGATCGTTGGCAGATCGTCTTTAAAATCTAGGGGCTCAGCAAAAATGTTTTCTTTAACAGTGTCGCCAGCCGAACTTTTCAAAATTCCCCGGGCTTCTCCAACTGAAACTGGACATTCCCTCTTCGTGGGCATTTCGGACCTGTTTACTATGTTTCTGTTTATTGTGATGCCCTGTTTACAAAATGGTTTTTTTTTCTTTTTCTTTTGTTTGAGTAATTTGGTAGAGGTGAGCAGGAGTGAGTGAATGATAAGCAAAGTTTGCAAGGGGGAAAGAAAAAAAACACAACTGCTCAACATTGTATCATGTTTATTAAGTTTGAACTTATACAGCTACTTGAATCACAGATGAAAATAAAAACAACATAAATACTGAAACACATATGAAAGGTAAAATCAGATAATTAAAAAAACAAACAAAATAATAACTTTTAAAACTCATGCAGAGGTATAAATTATCATGATTTTTAAAATGTTCTCAGGTCAGTCTAACACAGAAATGGTTACTGATGACAATTGTTCATATTGATTAAATAAGAAAAGATATAGGGGAAGAACGAAATAGCAGTGAAAGTCAGATCCAAAATTTGATAGGCATAAACACATGACTGACGAAAATATTCAAAAACAAAAAGGATGTGAAAGTCAATTTTACAAGGAAGGCAAGTATTAAAAACTAAATTATAATGGAACTTCCTCAGTGGAATCTACACAAGTGACTTCCTGAAACTGCTACTTCCACATGTTTTTTCACATACCCACCCCTTCCCCACCTTAAGCTTTGAGGTACCTAATGATAACTTATGATATTTACTAAACACACATGTCAGATGAGTCAACTAAAGGTACACTGACTTGCTGTACAAAATTTGACCATCACCAATTACTATGGCAGACAAAACAATATTACAATGGTCACGTACAAATTTGTAGTTTATGGCAATAACTTTGGGTTTAAGTAACTTAACACAAAGTTCCATTACTGTGATTCACAAAAACATCCAGACTTAAAAATAATAACGTGACGATTCTTTGAGGCATGAATAATACAATGAGTATATGAAACACATAGATAAATTTAGGGGGACATAATTGGGACAGTCATAGACAAGTGCAGGGCAGTGAGGGGCGAGCAAGTCTGACTCGAAAACAGGCAATATGGGCAGTGATTTAGCTATCATCTCGCACCACTTAATGTCTGCACGTCAAACTCTCAGAAATGATGGTGCGGTATACAAAACTCAAAAGGACTCCAGAGTAATAAGATACAGTAAAAACATAAAAACTTGCAAATCACAATATGTTAAGTAAGGGATACATAATTCTTGCTAAAAATTATACATATAGGAACATAAAGCAACAATAATCAGACCACCATTCAGGAGAGATACATTGTGTCCATTATAAAAGAAATTGGGGAGCAATCATAGCAGTCATGGAACATTTAGCCGCAGCTCACACTCAGTTTGATTAAAGTGCAAAATTCAGTGTAGGCCAAAATCTTACAATGGCTTGATTCAGCAAGAAAGTTCCTACCTAAAGGTAGAGGGGCAGGAGTATTTCAATTTATTTATAAGAAAGGATTTAAGACTTAATTTTAAACAGCTTTGAGCATTGATGAAAACAACCTCAGATGCCCAAGATGATTGAAATCAAAATGGGCCACCAAAGTACTTTGGAAGATCCAGTTGTAAGACGAATAAAAAAATTATGTTAAACACGTACAAAGATGATTTTAAATGGCCCAATTATTTAAATTATTCTTAAGATACATTTGGGAATTTTTTAATACTGATTTTCATCCTTTGTTTGAAAACTGGTTGCTGTATTCCACACACCTACGAGAAACTCTATGACCATATATCAGACATGAATGAGAAAAAGCTACTTGCTCATAAGGGAACTGGTCAAATGCAAGTGCACGAATAAGAATTTGTGCATGTGACACCAAGGACAATAGTTAAAATGACAAACTAACCATCTCTGACTTCAATAAAGGTTTTTACAACTGTTCCACAATGCCATGATGTGTCATGACAAACGTGTCATCAAGCAATGTGAACCAGTGCCATCCTGATGTAACAAACAAACACAAATTACAAAAATAAAGAATTGACACAATGCTTCTTAACTAATAAAAATACTTGTATCTAATAGTTTTGGCAAAGTATGAGTGATCAGCATGGAAACATTGATCCTTTCCAACAATAGTTGAAAAGTTTTCAAAGGAATGCTATAGAGGCCGAGCCAGCATGACTTAAATTACCAATATGGCAAGGCTATCAACAGAAGCCACCTTAATCTAAACAATAAATAAAAACACGGCATATATTACTTTGTCCTTAACACATAGAAATGATTGAAATAATAGTACAAAAGACTTGTGATTTCATGAGACTTTGGTATTGTTTAAACTTAAACTAGAAAAAACAAGCACTACTATCTGGGCCACAAACGTTTGCACACATAAATATACAGTTTTGATGAGAGGAATATCTGAGCTTCCACAGAAGTTGGCACTTCTCCAATAAGATTGAATTCAACATAAATAAATAGAAAAAGGAAAAACTTACACCACTTAACATTTGATTTAACTTCACTAAAGTACAGTATAACCATTCAATATCTTTGGAACAACACATTTCAAATCCAATGGAGAAGTGCAGAAACTAAATATTACTTCATTCACTCCCATGAAATTTTCCATTCAAACTACAACACGAATGGGAATAATGACGCACATTCCCACAATGAATCTGGCATACCAGTTATTCAGGGTAGAAAACTTGCTTTAGGAGTCACCTCAACACATCATTCAGTCAGTGCTATTTTCAACTTCTTATCGCTA
The DNA here is from genome assembly GCA_030522485.1 of Stenchaetothrips biformis. NCBI lineage: Eukaryota > Metazoa > Arthropoda > Insecta > Thysanoptera > Thripidae > Stenchaetothrips > Stenchaetothrips biformis. The sequence goes on along the minus strand of CM060095.1, from coordinate 5,889,839 downwards.
TGTGCAAAAAACCATCCTTAAATACTCCGCACCAACATGGCATCCTATTTACATAACAAATCTACTTAGTACTGATTCAGTTGAGTATCTTGAAACAATTTTAATACAGCTCACTACACCTATTATGTACATTATTATTAGGTACGACAAAAATGCAGCACATATTCCTTTACAAATGATCTAGATTCTTTGTTTAGAAGTAAAATTACACTCACTTAAATTATGAGAAATGACAGCTGTTATCTTGGAGTAGGCAAACAAATAGGATTCTTATGTTGAGAATGAATTAGCAGCATGTCTCTTCCATTAAAATTAAGTAATTAACTTGTGATTAGAGTAGTCGCAATGTTACAGTCTTCAATTAACTTCTAAAAGTCCATACAGGCACTTTGGAAACCTGAGGCTCAGAAAAACAGAACTGCAAAGTGACAAGAGCTGATGAGACTAGAGGGGAGGACGGTACAGGCAAAATGAAAGTTTGCTCCCAACCACATGGAAGAGTTGTCTGCACAATGGTTGAACGTTCTCCTTTTAAACATCATCCTCTTCTTCTTCTTCTTCACTTTCACCCTCCTGTCCGTACATGTCAGCTAGTTTGTCAAATCGTGGCCCCCAAGCTCCTAGATAATCAAATTCTTGCTGTTCATCATCTGTGCCTGAAACATAAAAGAAATTTTTGATTACCAATACATAAATTATTTTGTGGCTAAAAAAAATGGTAAAAAAACACTCCAACCAACTAAGAAAATAAAACTCCTCTTACCTGAAGCTAATGAAGAGAGGGAGCCTGCTGTGCTGCCACCACCTTCATACGCATAATTACGGAGATCATCAAATGGTGGTGCATTTGGATCACTGTCAGCTCTCTTTTTGTGTTCTTCAATGAATACACCAACATTGGGATCTTGACCAAGATGAGGATCTGTGAAAACAATTACATGTATGGTTCAATATCGTCCATTGGTTAAAAACAAACAAAACCAAAAACATCAATATTTTTTGCAACTTACATGGCATTTTAGCAGTCATTGGTAATGGTCCACCGATGGGAATTTGAAGAGGCGTAATGTCAAAGGCAGTCATGTCATCCTCGCCTCCTCCCTCATCATCATAGTTAATAATATTCTCCCTAACGTCATCATCCGGGCCAGGATACTTAATGTGAGCTTCACGTCGTCGATTGTAGACAACAAACACCAAAACTAATACTGTAAAATGGAAAAGAAAAGTTAAATTGGTTGCGTAACAATCCAAAATTGTAACAATGCAACGAAGGAAGTACCAATATGGCCAAACATAAAATAAGCGCGATTACATTTTAAAATTAAAGTCAATAAGAACTAACTAATCTAAAGTATTGAGTGCATTTAAATATGGACACAACACACAACATTCTTGCAAATCTACAACAACAAGCATTCATAATATAAGACCTATTTCAAATACCCCACTGCAAGGTTTCCGTGAGATAAAACTGATGATTGAACGGTGTTAGGTATTTTCTTTTCGATGGTCCTCTGCTCGTCTTACTCACCGAGAAGCAGCACAGCGCAAACAAAAATAGCAATGATAAAATCGGTGGATGGTGTGATGATTCCTGACTCTAGGAGCTCCAGTTCGCAGTTGAGCCCAGTGAACCCCCGGGAACACAAGCACTCGTACCGCCGGTCGTCGTCATAGTCAATGCAGGTGCCACCGTTCATGCAGGGCCTCCATTCCAGGCACTCATTCTCATTGACACACTGGTGGCCTTGCACTCTAAATCCAGCAGGGCAACTACAAATCAAAAATAATAAAGCAAACTTAAAACAAAAACGACCACTAACATTTTTTTTACAAGCTACACAACTAAAATAAGCAACTGAAAACAAAAATTCTTCCTGGGGGAACAAAAAGAAAGGAGAAACAAACGAGATGGTGCCATGGATCTGCTGCTAAGTTGAACAATGTAAGAAAGCATAAAAGGGTAAAGCTAAAAACAAATTGGAGTGCAATAAATAATACTTTGGCATGTAAATCATACAGATATATTCTCTACTCTGCTAAAAAAAAATCAAAATAATAGAAGGTTGCCAAACAAATCTGCTACTACAGAGGCCTGGTACTCCGAGCTGAAAAAGGATGAACATACTGAGGATGACGAGAAGGCAGACAAGGATTGCTGCCAGGGCACCCATGCTCAATTTCAGAGTCTGTCCTTCCTGAACAAGTTCGCAGTTCTCGCCCCAGAATCCATCAGGGCATTCACACCGATATCGAGTGCGAGGGTCTTCGTTGAAGCAATGTCCTCCATTTTCACATGGCTTGTCAAGACATTCGTCTTTATCCATGCAACCCTTTCCATCAGGAGACATGATGCGACCCACTCCACAGCTACACAGAAACAATGGACAAAATGAGGACTCCATATGCCACAACACTTCTTTGCCCTCTACACTGTTCAATTAGAAGATTCTTTGAACACAGGGGCAAAGGGATACGGTGAAATTCTGACATGTCTTTATCAATTCTTTATGACTCATTTACAATCTACACTTCTCATTTATAAGAAGGGAAAATTTAAGAGGACAAACACAGAAGCTTTCATACCGATATATGGTCCCCATCAGGCACTCACAGTACAGCTCAGAGAGTAGAAAACTGTACTGCTCTGACCACACTGACACACACAGTGAGCACAGAGCAGACTTGTGTTTTGGAAGAGGCTCAGGAAGGAGTGGGAGGAGAAAAAGAGGCCGGGATGGAAGAGCGGAGCGGGCCGGGAGGGGCGACTGGAGGAAGGATGGGAGGAGATGACATCCTGTCTTGCTCAACAGCCCATCCTGGAGATATATGATGATCCTCAAAAATTCCAGCCATTTTAAAATATGCTTGGCTGAGAAAAGGGGACCTGAGTAACCCACATGCAGTCAGTCTTGATAATAATCAAACGAGATCATCACATCACCTTGATGCCAACTGAGGCAGAACAGAAAGTCATTCCCCATTCACAACTCTTTTACAATAGGCTTTTAGTCCTCATTTACAGAGGTCAGAAAACTCCTGGACCTCTATTGGGAAATGCAAGAAGGCAGGAGGGAGTGGGGAGAAGGGGGGACGTCGGGAGGGGGAAAGCCCTACTGCTTGCAGTCGGGCTTCGGGCACCACACCTTGTCACAGTGTATGCACACAGCATGCTCGAGTGCCCCGCAGGAAGCACTTAAGAGCGGCGCCCGGCGGTCCGGCTGCCCGTCTGACTGCCTGCTTCTCTCTCTCTCTCTCTCTCTCTCTCTCTCTCTCTCTCTCTCTCTCTCTCTCTCTCTCTCTCTCTCTCTCTCTCTCTCTCTCTCTCTCTCTCCCTCTCTCTCTCCCTCTCTCCCTCTCTCTCTCTCTCTCTCTCTCTCTCTCTCTCTCTCTCTCTCTCTCTCTCTCTCTCTCTCTCTCTCTCTCCCTCTCCCTCTCCCTCTCTCTCTCTCTCTTCTGAACTGCCTACCGTTCTTTGTGCTGTACTTCCACCACGCCCGCGGTTCCAGAATGAATTAGGTCAAAGGAAGGAAAAGTAGGTACTCACGTGCATTCATACTCGTTCCACAGATCCACACACTCGAATGGATCAGGACAAATTACATTGGCACATGGATTGTTGGATGGGCAGTTGCGCTCGAGGTTCCGCGCCATGGTGGCCTGGCCCCACTGCGTCCCATTCATTCCTGGGGGTAGAGGCAGGTGCTTGCCTTCCAGCCGAATGTCATCAAGGCAACCTAATGGTTTCAGATAAGTGAGTAAATCACATAAGTAAAGGAAAAATCAAAAATAATTTTTAAAATCCAAAATGGTTTTGAAAATTATTGCTTATCTTACCCTTTTGGAAGTCTGAGTAAACCTCAAATGTTCGCACACCAGTGTACTCGGCCTTTCCACCAGCATAAACACCCTCCTGCTTGTCCACAATAAGCCACTGGTGACCACTGAAGGTGAAGGTTTCATTATACCTCCGCCCTTCCCCTCCATCCAGCTCCAGGAATGCTGCTGAGCCATAGCGATGGACACGAATGGTATGCCACTGGCCATCATCCACATACATTGCGGCAAGCCACAAATCTTTTTCCTCTGTACGAATACTATTCAGATTGAACTTGAAGTGCAGTTTCCGGTCTTTGATCTACAACAATGGCAATACAAATAAGGTAAACTACAAGAGAGAACGCAGAGACCGTCAGTGATGTTAGAATATAGGTTGAAAGCTTACCTCAAGGATTCCATATTCACGGTTGTGCTGATCGCTTACACGGAAGAGCTCACCATTCTGCTCCCTTGTGCGGAAGCGCAGTTGGATGGATGTCGAGTACTTATCAGGGTCAAAGGAGAGAGCGTATTTGACATAACTCTGAGGTTTGAATGTGGTGGGAACTGTGGGGACAGAGCAAGATGGACCAGTCCAGCCTGGCAGACACTGGCAGCGAGCCTCAGTCATACTGCCAGTGCAAGTGCCGTGCTCCCAACAACGGAATGTGAGGTCAGATTGAGCACAGAGTTCTTCAGTCTGTGGGCAACCAGCTACTGTATTTCTGGATAGACCAGGATGGGCTAGATCGTATAGCTAGAATTTAGATAGAAAAAAGAAACCCAACAACAATTAGTCACTCAACAACAACAAACAACAGTCTATAAACAATGGAGAACAATTAAAAAACCAGTAGAAATGTAAAATACAGTACCTTGCTATTGTGGAAAATATTCCTAATGCAACCATCGAAGCTTTTACCATAAGGCTTGTACTGCCAGTGATATGCTGACGGCTCAAATTCATCCACATAAAATCCACCTATCTGAAGAGGTGCATTGACATTCAGGTACTCATTGAACGCGGGGATAGTTCCACTGGCGTGACATGAGGAATCATCAAACATAGGCGGAGATCCATTCTCTGATTCATCAATATCCGCTCCCTTGCAGAAGTCCACCACTAATCTGACAGTCTATGTTAAAAGAGTAAAAAAAAAAATTTCCATTAATAATAATAATAATCATAATAATAATAACAATGATAATAATAATAATAATACTGCTTGAAAACTTATAAGGGACATTTACCTCTGTGTCCCAGAAAATGTCAATACGATGCCACTCTCCATCATCCAAAGTGTGTTTTGGTTTTACTTTAAGCTCCAAGGTGCCGGATCCAAAGTCAATGAGAAGCCTTGGATGTCCTTTGTCCAACTCAAGTGAAATAAAATCTGAAAACAATATTTTAAAGGAGTTAGAAAATTGTTCTGATATTTTTACATAATCAGAATTTCCATGACAACAAGCACCACAAAATATTAATTAGAAATTCTTTGATTAAAACTTATATCAACAGTACAAACCTGAAATTAGTAGTTCCTCAGGTTCTGGGGGTACAATGGGACCATTGTAAAGAAGTGTACCATCTCCAACACGGGTGGCAAATTCAAGACTAAGATGTGAAGAGTCACAGAGTTCGAGTGGTGGGTACCACGCCCATCCATTTCCTCGGAAACTTCTAGCAGTTTGCTGGCAGCGAGGACCACTGTAGCCACTTGGACAGGAGCATCTATAAAAGATAAATGTTGAAGAATCTAACATAAAACAAAAAATTGCAAGGAGAAAACAAAGTGATCTTTTCAACACTTACGTCACACCATTCCTTCCTTCTTGACATCGGCCTCCATTGTGGCATGGGCTATTTCTGCAAGATTCTTCTTTACTAAAGTTGCGTGCACCACATGTACACTCAGGAATGATGTCCACTCGAACACCTACCAATGCAGTTTTGTTTGCATTGACCATGTACGGAAGGTTACTGATTTCCATTTGATTGGTGCAAGAACCTTCACAATTTTGGTTCTCGTACAGACATTCATCAATGCCAACCATTGTGATATTAATTCCGACTTCTTTCTCAATCTTCAGGTTAAACAAGAAAGAAAATATTAGAAAGTTAAACAATGAACATCATATGCACTCAGATTTCATTTTTTTGGTCTAAAACTAAAATACAAACCTCTTCTCTTTTCATTAGGACTAAACCATTAAGTCTGACTGGTTTGTAGTATGGCGATCCATGAGCCGCAAAGCGAATATCAGTGAGAGGGGGATTCCTGCGTCTTAGTTGAACACTGAATACATCCACATTTTCACGATCGATGTGAAGTAAATCTGCTAGCTTCTCTCTGAATTTATCGGCCTTGCTCCTCATAACACCTTGAGTCTAAAAATTAAAAATAAATCATTTTTAAGAAGTTTAAAAAAAAAAATTGAAAAAAAATGAAAGGAGAAAATCCAACATCTACTCACTCTGTAATCCCAAACACGTATGAAATCTTCATCAGATATACCAGATATTCTAATTGATCCCGAATTGATCACAGCTTCATGGGGGATTTCCCTAACAGTAACTGTGACATTGGCAGGTACATCTGTCTGGGTATGTTTCCTATCAAATACTTTGAATCTTAGATGGTACTTCCCATCTCGGGTACCATGTTTCATAGTTATCATGCCAGTGTGTTCATTGAGCTTGAAATTTGGATGTTCAATTGATTCCCAATAGAACATTTTATCAGGTAGATCCCAATCATCAAGATCATATACATAAACTCTACCAATTTCAGTGTCTGGAGCTTGACCCTGTCATCAAACAAACAATGAGCATCATCAACAGAGTCACTGCAAAAATATTTCTCAAATGGTCAACAAAAAAGAGTTACATACCATGTAATTGTAAACAAATATCTCCTTTGAACCAGATTGCATCTTGTTGTCATTCACATCACCAATAATGACAGTCAAGGTACTTGTTCCGGACATAGCAGGATTACCAGAATCCTTGATCACAATGGGAATGAGGTATTCTTTCTGCTGTTCACGATCAAATGAACGGAGGGATGACACAACTGCCATACCATCTCCATTGGCACCCTCTGCAAAGATTAATATGAATGTTAGCACAGGTTGGAGAGAAAAACTACAATATTAATTTCGGAGAAAAACAAAACAGACATACTTTGATCATGTTCCACTTTGAAAGACGCTCTAATGACATCATCTGCTGCAGGATCCATGCGGAAAATGAAAGGGGGCCCATTGCTCTTGGAGCGATCATCGTCATCAGTGGCCAGAACTTCAACAACAGTGCGAGCTGATGTGTGCTCTGGCAGAACAGGCCTGTAGTCCTTGAGGAATGTTGGGGCGTTGTCGTTAATGTCTTCAACAATAACAGTGAGAGTGGCTGTGGCCGTTTTAGGGGGCACACCATCGTCAATGGCCAGAATCTTGACCTGGTGCCGAGGAGTTTCCTCTCTGTCCAGAGATCTCTGGATGTTAACTTGACCCTCTGGACTGATGGAGAATTGTCGCCTACGGTCAGAGGACCGGTCAATGGCATACGTCACATGACTCTTGCCACCTTGATCTGGATCCGTGGCCTTGAAACTTTCCAAGCTTTTGCCAATTTCTGCATTTTCAAAGACTCGGACCTCAATGTTGGGCCGGTCAAATTGGGGCTTGTTGTCATTGATGTCTCTCAACCTCACAACCACCCAACAATAAGCTACGTGGTACTTATCGTTGTCATTATCCTCCCCTTTGTCGTTGACCTGGATCTTGAAGCGGAATCCATTGCTCTGCAGAGGATCCTCATAGTCCAACGGCTGCACGATCTTCAGCGAACCGGTTCCGTCATTGTTGCGCACCATGGTGAACTTGTCGGCGCCCAGGCCGGAGTTCTCGATGACCTTGTACTGGAACTTGTTGGTCTCGTCCTCGTCGTGGACGGTCACCGTCAGGATGGGCATGTCGGGCAGCGTGGTGCCGTCCGTCTCGTCCACCTCGGTGCACCACTCGTCCTTGGTGAACTTGGGCGGCATGTCGTTGATGTCCTTGACTCGTATGGACGCCGTCCCCGTACCCTTCAACCCCCCGCCGTCTATAGCCACAACCTGTATAGAGTACTCGGGCGTCCGCTCCCGGTCCAGGCAGCACACGGCGGTCTTGATGACGCCGGTGTCGGGCTCGATGTCGAAGATGGGGGACCCGGTCTCCTCCTCGATCACGTTCTTCTCGATGGAGTAGGTGAGCTTGGCGTTGGTGCCCTCCTGGGGGTCGTCGTAGTCCACGGCCGTCATGGTCATCACCACCATGCCTGGAGGGAAGGGAGGAAAAGACGGCATCCGGTTACTTTCTTTCATCCCCTGTCCGCCTGAGCCCGCCGTGCGCGTGTGCGCAGCAGCGACTGGTTGACACGCGGCCAAAACTCTAGACGCGTTTTGAGCTCCAGAGTCGCTAAATGGGATTCGATTCGAACGTGTGACCCAGCCAATGGATGACGACCAAGGGGAAATAACTTTGAATTTCAGTGTACAAGTTTTTGAATTCGACATGAATTCCGGGTGAATTTCAATGAATTGCAGCCAAATTTCTATGAATTTCGATATCAATTTCACTGGTTTTTGAAGAATTTCTTTGAATTTCGACTAATTTTCATGAATTTGGAAGAAATTGGACTAAAATTCAAGATTGACCATGAATTTCGGTGTACAAATTTTTTTGAGTTGTTTCCCCTTGATTACGACCGATTACGACTCACCTGCGGTGCCGTTCTCGGTGACGTTGCCGAAGTACACGCCCTGCGGGAAGGCGGGGTTGTTGTCGTTGATGTCCTTGAGGTTGACCTGCACGTCGGTGTAGCCCACCAGGCCCTCGCCGCCCTCGTCCTGGGCGAACACCGTGAAGCGCCACTGCGCGCGCCCGTTGGGCTGGTCGCGGTCGAGAGGCTGTGGCAACAGAGGAGGGCAGCAGTCAGTGTGAGCGAAGGGAAGCACAGCGCCGTCGCAGTCGCACAGTGCGCCAGAGGGCAGCAGTCAGTGTGAGCGAAGGGAAGCAAAGCGCCGTCGCAGTCGCACAGTGCGCCAGAGGACAGCAGTCAGTGTGAGCGAAGGGAAGCAAAGCGCCGTCGCAGTCGCACACACACTAAATCTTATGTACAATTTTGTACGAGACATCACAGTTTTTTGTGCAGATGAACTTTTCGTACAATTTTTGTACGAAAATCTGCACAAATTTCCCCGTTTTTGTACAAAATATCGTACAAAATTGGCCGCCTCAAAGTTCATCTGCACAAACTGTAATGTCTCGCAAAAGTACAAAAACATTCAGTGCGCCAGAGGACCGGCAGGGCGGGCAGGCGACCAAAACTCGAAGACGCGTTCGCATCACAGCTAGCACAGCTGTTACCCCACACCACCCCGCCCCCTGCAGCCTGCTGATTCCGAGAGCCGCTCTGTCTCTCTCGCACCTGTACGGGACGGCCCACGAGTGCGAGAGAGAGAGAGAGACAGAGCGAGCAAAACGACTCTCGGAATCAGTCTGCAGGGCCCTGCGGGTCCCAGATCGGGACCTTTTCCGCCCTCCATCTCGCTGGTGCAGCGAGAGCACTCCATCCATCCAACCGCAAGGGATTGACCGGCCGCCGCTAAGAGCCCCCGCAGCCCCACACTCCCACACTGTTGAAAAATATAGGCAATTCCTGGAAAACTTGTTGAAATTTAATTTTAACAGTGCAGCAGCCTGGAGCTCCAGGCTCCCCTCGAGGGGAGTTTGAGGCCGACTCGAGGCGTGCGAGCGAGCAGCCTTGAGATGTGCGAACATGTTCGCATTCGAACGAACTCGAACGATCAGGCGGACTGTTCGGTTTGTTCGAACCCGAACTTGCGATGTTCAACCCCGAACTGTCCGAAAAAATGAACAGATTATGTTCGTGGACCAACACGCGAGGTGGTTTAGTCTTAGTATTACTTTAATGTGTGTTCGGATCGAATCTGAACAAAAACCTTGTTCGTTCGGTTCGTTCGAGAAAATTTTGAAACTGTTCGGTTCGGTTTGTTCGAAGGCTTTGGAAGTTAGAAGTGTTCGTGTTCGTTCAAATTCGAACTTGGCTGTTCGCACATCTCTGCAACAGCGAACGTAAGTCAAGACAGGCAAACAGACAAGGCGCGCCGCTCGCCGTGCGGCAGCACCAGGCTGGAGTCGTTTCCGTCGCTCTGTCTCTCTCGCACTCATGGGACGTTTCGCACAGGTGCGAGAGAGACAGCGACGGAGAGGGCTCTCGGAAGCAGCCTGCGGGGTCGGCCCAGCGGCGAGGGGCAGGCCAGGGACTGGCAACGGCCGGAAGGTGAGCGTAGAAAGGAAGGAGGAAAAGGAGGCGGGGGAGAAGGGGGGCAAATTGGGACACAAACGCAGCCGCGCCCTCCTGAGCCGTCGCCTAGGCGTGCCGAGGACACGACAGGGCGTCCCGCCGCGCCATGGCGAAGCGAAAAGGGCCCCGCCCCGCCCCGCCTCATTTAAATCCCCGAGCCGCCGTGTCCTTGGGATGCGGACTAGACAGGCAGGCACCTCCACTAAAACTTGGCGACTCTTTTTTTTTTACGACTTTGCTCTGTTCTTCGCAGTGTCATGAGTGCTGCTACTCCGCGGGCACTGTTCCATACCGGACGTCGTGCGTAGGCGGTTGGAGCCTAGCGGGCTGCTTCCGAGCAATGCCGCCTCTGGCCCACTGTGAGGTAAGGTCATGTGACCTTCCATTAATTTGACCTTACTATGTGAGGGAGACGGAGCACCGTTCGGAGGCAGTCTAAAGCGGACACCGTGGGCGGTGGGCGAATCATAACGCGACACGGCGCGGCGAGCGATGAGTGGTTGGTGGGACGAATGCAGGGGGAGGGGGGAGGATCAGGCGGAGGATCAAGGAGGGGAGGGGAGGGGCAAGACAAATGGTCCACTGCGGGACAGGCCACTGCCACCACTGGGCCGCTCACTGGACACTCCGATACCGTTATTTATTAGGGACATTTATACATATACGTTGACACCCTGTCCACCCCTCCCCTCACCTCTCGCCCGCGTGGCGCCCGATAGTCCTCGTGTCAGGAGGGATCGCACATTTCAAATCTAAAATCCAATAGCGAATGCAACACCCGCGCTCGATGCCCCTGCCCCGCTCTTGCCGCATTGGGCACCAGTCCTCTCTATGTATCTGCATATGCACACTGACACGGTCTCTCTCTCTCTCTCTCTCTCTCTCTCTCTCTCTCTCTCTCTCTCTCTCTCTCTCTCTCTCTCTCTCTCTCTCTCGCGAAAGCCGACATTTACAGTGCGAGCAGCAGGGCCAGGGGGATGCAAATATGCTTGGCGGGCTCTGATTTCTTGCCTCGCTGATCTGCTCCAAATGAATAATGAACAAAAAAATCGAAACAAAACAGCGCAGCGCGGCGAATAAAATAAGTAAATATATATACATCGAAAGAAAAAAAGCAAAAAACAGAAAAAGAGAGAAAGAGAGAGAGAGAGAGAGAGAGAGAGAGAGAGAGAGAGAGAGAGAGAGAGAGAGAGAGAGAGAGAGAGAGAGAGAGAGAGAGAGAGAGAGAGCGCAGGAGAGTTTGCCCGGCGCTCGCTCGGCCGGCCACGCCGCCACGCCCTTGTTCCCTTTAACTTCGAGTCCCATTTAGCGATTCAGAATCTCCAAATGAATCAAGAATTTTGGCCGCCTGCGCCGGTCTTCTGGCCCACTGTGCGCCGCCGACGGTTACCGATGGAACGCGAGCCAAACATCAAAGTGAATGATTCGGGCTGCCCGGGAATGCCGTGCACTCTAAATGTCTTACAATGAAATTTGACCGATGTTATTCGCATGTTACAGTGAATTCGGCGCAAGCATAATACGACGCAATATTTCTTTGTGATAAAAAATCTTTTAAGCGTTTTCAATGTAAGATGCAAAGAAAACCCTTCGTAATACGAAGAAAAACCACCTTCGTAATATGCTTGCGCCATTTCCTTCGTACTCTGGGAAATTTCTTCGTAAGAGATTAAGAGTGTGGTTGATCAGGGGGACTCTGATTGCGTGGTTTGTTTCCACGCGCCATTCTTTATCCTTTTGGCCCCCTCCCTCGCTTGCCCCCAACGATTGGTTCTAATTGTCGGCACCGTTCGCTTCTCTGCGAGATTGCCTCACATCAGGAGGGGCGGCGCGGCGCGGCGAGCTCGGACTAGGTCAAACCGAGAATCGAGTAGCGGGGGGTCTTGCCACGGCGATCCCGCTCGTAACTCAAGGGTTTCGATGAGACGCCCAAGAGCAACTCAACACCAACTTACAACAATACCGCCGCCGCAACGCGAACACCCAGAAGCGGAGAAAACTTGGATTGCGGAGCGCGACTTAATTCTCGCCCGAAATGCGTTCCCTCGGCCAGGGAAGGGCTGGGCTCCAACCAACCACACTCACAGAGAACCCATCGTCGAGAGTTTCGGCCGCCTGAGCGGTCTATTAGCCCCCCATTTTTTTATTTTTTTTATTTTTTTTGAAAACATTATATATTTTGGGCTTTGTAACAATCAATAAATAAATAAATAACAGTATACAATAAATAATTTGAATGGACATGTTCAGCTTGCAGGAGTAAGCTTGCAGAAAAATGAAATTACCAATGTTCACGTTCTCGTATGCATTGAAATTGACATTTAAAACCAAAGCTTTTTGACCAAGCAAAGAAATGAAAACAGGTTAAAACAATTTTTGAACTAATAGCACACTGAGGGGTCGGAGCGCCTGTGGAGCTGAGGGTAGGCCGGCCGCCCGACGCGGCAGCGCGCCGTGGTGCCTACCCCGCGGTTCGCAGGCGCTCCTCCCTCGCGGCTGGCTGGCCCACTGTGCGGCGCGCACACACACTCTAAATGTATTTGTATAATTTTGTACAAAGCTTTACACAAAGTTGCGCAAAATTTGTGCAAACTTTAACACGAATTTGTGCAAAAATTCACACGAATTTGAGCGATTCTGCGCACAAAGTAGTGCGAAAGTTATGTATGCGCAACTTTGTTCAAAGCTTTGAACAAAAATTGTACAAATTAATTTAGTGTGCAGTGTCAGCCGACGGCTAATATGCGAGTCGCTGCAGCTTCAGCGGCATCGCCAATGGCCCCCGCGGCCACCGAACCCTTTACTGGCGCGGGGAAGGGAATGAAGGGAAAGGATTGCGGGGTCCGCCGCGCAGATGGCGCTGCGCGCGTAACAAGTGGCGCGCTGCGCGCAGTACAGCTGCCGCGGTTTAAATACCCCGTTTCAAGAAAAAGAGACCCTTTGGAAGGGAAATTCATTTGCGGAAGCTTTCAACGCAATGCCGCCGGCGACGACGCGGTGATCGGAAAACGGTGCCGACGTCGAGGAGAGCCGTAACAAGTGACGTTAGGCAGGCGGGACGCGAAGCGCCCGCACGCTTAAAACCTTTCCAAGTATTTTGAGCATACATACACTCTAAATTGGGCATGCCCTAAAACTGGGCGCCTTTGTCACCTGCCCACTTTTTAGGGTGTCTATGGCGCCTAGTTTCTGGGCACCTTTGTCGCCCAATTCTCAGGGTCCACAACTCATCAAGCAACTTGCCTTCACCCATGGCTTGGAAGCGCCAAAGGTGCCCCAAATCTGGGCACCTTGGTTGCCCAGAAAGTAGGCACGTTGGATGCCTCTATACATGCTCCATCATAGGAGAGAGCATGTTGTGGGACGATTTGAGGACACTGAGACTAGGCGACAAAGGTGCCCAGAAACTAGGCGCCATAAGCACCCTTAAAAGTGGGGCAGGCGACAAAGGCGCCCAGTTTCAGGGCATGCCCAATTTAGAGTGTAGCTGTGTTCATCTGACATAACGACGTATATCATATGGGAAACCCATTGTAGATACGCTGTTATGACAGATGACTACAGAATAGTACAATCTTATTTACTTTGTTAAACGAAGAAATAGTTTGTAAATTTACGGAGTATTTTCTTTGTAAGCTTATGTATGCTCAAAATACTTTGTTATAACAAGCTGCTTTTGTTTGTAAGGCCTAAAACAGTTTGAAAGGTTTTCTCAGTGCGCTGCGGTTCCCTCTCGGGTTCCTCCTTCCTCACACATCCGCATTCAACATTCACGCAAAAAAATAATTTTCAGACCAGAGCTAAGCTCTTTAGCAGAGAAATTTAGCATCGGCACTAGAAATTTATTTGTGATTCTAAAAGATTAGCTGCTATAGGGAAATCTTTAGCAATGTGCCTAAAAAGTATGCACCTACTAGAAAAATCTTTAGCTGCGCGAGATCCCTAAATCAGCGTAAATTTTTAGTGCCACTCCTAAAAATTAGCTAAGCTTCGAATTATTTTTCTGGCGTGTTGGCTCCAGTCGCTCGCACTCACGGGGGGGCGTCCCGCAGGGGTGCGAGAGAGACAGAGCGACGAAACGACTTTCCGGAATCGCTAACCGCGGCAGCTCTCCGCGATGCACACAGTGCAGTGTGCTTCCGCCTCCTGTCTCGATTCGATACCGGTGTCAGCAAAAAACAGGCACGCAATCTTTACCTTCACTCGTGTTTGCTTATATTTGTTATCCCCTCCGATAACAGCAACAACAAAAAAAAGGGAACCCACCAAAGAAAAACAAAAACAATTAAAAAAACATTCAAAACAAGCGCGCGACACTGGTAGTATTATGATATTGAAATCCGATATGTCCGCGTCTGCCATTCGATGCTCCGAAGAGCCGAGCCAGGCCGTGCAGAAATTAAAAACAAAATGAAAACACGCCCAGCAGCAGTCGTCCTATCTGCGGTTAAAATAAAATCGCGAGCAGGAAACGCAGAAAAAGCGGGTGAGAGCGGGGCGGGGCCGGGCGGGGCGGGCGACGAAGGGGTGAGAGAAGATCGGGGAGCAAGATGACGCTGACTGAAGGGGAGGGGAGGACCACGATTGTGGGCCTCATCAATCCAGTCGACGCGCCTCCACAAGATAAGGGCTGCACTCACACAATGGACACACTTTCTCTCTCTTAGCCCGGCCGATTGCTCGTCGGACTCCTTCAGCCGCCTGCCCCCTTTCTCTTTTACACACACACACACACACACACACACACACACACACACACACACACACACACACAGAGAGAGAGAGAGAGAGAGAGAGAGAGAGAGAGAGAGAGAGAGAGAGAGAGAGAGAGAGAGAGAGAGAGAGAGAGAGAGAGAGAGGTGCAACTCCGTCGGTATCGGGCCGTTACTGTAACGTTTAGGTATCGAGCGCAAAAAAGTAGAAAAAGGGCGAGAGAATATCACTCGCAAGCCCCCCCCCCCACACACACACAAACA
The DNA here is from genome assembly GCA_030522485.1 of Stenchaetothrips biformis. Lineage (NCBI taxonomy): Eukaryota > Metazoa > Arthropoda > Insecta > Thysanoptera > Thripidae > Stenchaetothrips > Stenchaetothrips biformis. The sequence continues at coordinate 5,874,668 of CM060095.1, read as the reverse complement.
CACACACACACGGGGGCTTTTGAAAGTCCGAGTGTGAAAATGCGAACCACTTTTCCTCAAAGCGGAGCCATTTGAACGCATTTTTCATCCTTCTGGGAATACGCACGCATCCACCGGCCTTTTGGCTTACTGTGTGTGTGACGCCCGGGCCGGAACAGCAGCCGGCATCGCCACCGACCCTCTGACCTCAACATCGGCCCCGCACCCGCAGACGGTCCCTGGGGGCGGCAGGGGGGCGGCAGGAGGCGGAGGGGGCGGCAGGGGGGCGGCAGAGGGGTGGCAGGAGGCGGAGGGGGCGGCACGGGGGCGGCAGGGGAGAGAGGGAGGCCCTGTTCAAAGGGTGCGGAAGCTCACCTTGAGGACGTAGATATCGCCGGTGGTCTTGTTGATGTCGAACTTGGAGTTGGCCGGGTTGTCCGGGTCGATGCCCTGGCCCGTCAGGAAGTACACGATGTTCTGCGGTCGGTCCTGGTCGCCGTCCGTGGCCGTCACCTGCAGGGAACAAAGGGCCAAGTGAGTGAAGGGAGTCGCCGCACGGTGGGCCAGAAGACCGGCGTAGGCGTTCAAAACTGTAGACGCGTTTTGAGCTTCAGAGTCGGTACATGGGACTCGAATCGAACGTGTGACCCTACCAATCGATTCCTCGTTGAAAGAGCAATCCGTTGGTGGGGTCACACGTTGGATTCGAGTCCCATTTAGCGATTCTGGAGCTCAAAATGCCTCGGGTTTTGGCCGCCTGCGCGGTCTTCTGGCCTACAGTGCGCAAGAAGGTTTCACTTGTATCTTCATTTTAAAATGGAAATAATGTCAAAAGGATTTTGTATCGAGTGATCAGAAAACAAACCAAATAAAAACCAAATACAAAAATGAAGTCTACAGCAGGGTGCTTGTTAGTGCAGCGGATGGCATGCTTTACTAGTGTACTGGGCAGACATCGTTAGGGTGCTGCTATATACGAGATCATCTACAACAAGCTCACTACTTTGGGGAAGCGATTCTTGCCAACTTTTCCCCTCCAGAATTAAGTCGACATTCGTTGTCGTTCGATGACGGCTCGTCTTATATATGGCCGAGGGACAGGGTTGGTGGGTGGGGGCCCTGCCGCTACGGCCATGACTCATGAACGCACGCCACATATATCGTTCGGTATCCAAGTGCTGTGGTGATGGATAAAAAGGAACACGACGAAAACAATTTGCAGTGTCCCCACCACCCCCTTCCTGACTAGTTTAAGTCGGCTCTTCCCTCCCAACCCTTCCCTCGTATCAACAGTCTCATCTTCTCTCCGATCGCATCCGAGGTGGGTTCCCGTCCCTATTTTTGGGGTACTCTACACTGTTCTCCCTGTACACGCCCCCCATCAAGACACACAGTAACTTCCAAGAATCTCATTTCAGATTGAAGGTGGAGTTATTATCGTCATCAAAGTCTTCTCCTTGTCCCTGGCTGCGTTGCGCTTCCTCCTGTTTCTTTTCTCCTCCGTTTCCCTGTGCTGCCAGACGGAACAGTGCTCCTCGAAACAAGGCAGCCACTACTTGGGTTTCCGAACGGGTCCTTCGAGAAGTCACTATTCTCGGGCGCGGTCCGGTATCAGAGCTCAGACTTTTGGGGCATCATGGCTGGCTGGCGTGGCTGGCGTGGCTGGCGACCAGCCAGTGGGTGGCTGACTGGCAGGGAGAGAGACAGACATGGTGCCTCGTGCCGGTGCGAGCGAGACAACGCCAGGTTCAGTCCGCGGCTGGTCAACCAGCCGGGTCAGCCAGCCAAGATGCACTACAGGCGCCCTTAATAAAACGCCTACAGGTACAGGTAGGCACTTTGCCACACAATCCGCCTGTAAGTAGGCAAAAAGCGCGATATGATCCCCTCCTTTTCTCGAGTCTAGATACGCCACTGTGCACTGAGAAATCTTGTTTCACATCAGGAACCAAAACTTTGGTATCCGGGATCAAAATGCGTTTCATCCGTCCACCCTTAAAACAGTCACCAAATTTTCGGTTCCAGGCATCAAACTTTTTAACGCTGAAACAGAAATTTTTGATGCCTCGAACCCAAACTTTGGTGTCCGGGACCAAAATCTGTTTCATCTGTCCAACCTTAACACAGGCACTAAAGTTTTCGCTCCTGATGTGAAACAAATCTCTCAGTGTGCCTCGAAAGTCCGAGCTCTGCCCGGTATCCTGTACCTGCGCGCGCCCGCTTAGAAAAAGGAGAAGGGGAAGAGGGAGAGATGTTCGCTCCGTCGGACAGAAAGGCGCTTTGGGCGGCCAACAACTTGGACGGGGAGCCGGGGCGCTGTGCCGGCTTGGTTGGACTACTGTCTTGGAGGGTCTCGGACTGTCTAGGACGGTGCGGGGCGGTGCGGGGCGGGGCGAGGCGGGGCGGGGCGAGGCGGTCTCGGACTGGCCACAAACACCGTTCCGAACAGACAAAAGGAAGGGGCGCCCCGCCAGGGCCCCGCCTGGGCCGCCAGGCACAACGTGGAAGGAGAAGGTCACCCGCTTCACCGACCCCATTGCCAGAGAGACAAAACAAAACCCACCCAAAAAAAAAAAAATCTAGAAAGAAGAGACGAGGTGCGGATAATTATCGCGACGCGGGAGTTAAGGACAAAATCTTGCCCGCCCTTTTTTTCCTCTTTCCTTGCGGAGCAGACAGGATGGCACTAATTGGATCAATTCCTTTTCATTCGGCGCAGGCGGTGACGGTGCACCTCCCGTCGTCCGCTCTGTCTCCGTCGCACTCGCGGGGCGTCGTCGCACAGTGGGCCAGAAGACCGGCGCAGGCGGCCAAAACTACTCTAGACGCGATTTGAGCTCCAGAGTGGCTAAACAGGACTCGAACCGAACGCGGGACCCTACCAATGGATTGCTCTCCGAAAGAGGAATCCATTGGTGGGGTCACACGTTCGGTTGAGTCCCATTTACCGAGTCTGGAGCTCAAAACACGTCCGGGCTTTTGACCGCCTCCACCGGTCTTATGGCCCACTGTGGCGCGAGAGCCACTCGACGAAAGTTAGGTTGCCGTCCACGTGGGTTGGCCCACTGCCAAGCCAACCCGTTGAAAGCCACGTCAGCAAAACGTCATGCCGATTGCGGCGACCTTTCCACACCACTCCGTGGCCGACAACCCGTTGATTACTACCACAAGCATGACCTGCATTTTACTACGCAGAAACTCTTTGCTAGGGGCCACAGCACGATCTCCATCATCCGTCATTTTAGATTGAATTTCTTTTTTCTTTCTAAAACCCCACATTTAATTACCAATCAGCCTACTAGAGGATTCTCCGATTTACGTCGCAGAAAAAAAACCACATCATTTTCTCCTTATAAAAGTTTATACCTTAAATGTCCTGTGTGTCATGAGAGGGGGCGGTTGGGGGGCACCTTACCTGCAGCGGGCGGGGCGGAGCACAGTGGGCCAGCAGAAGACCAGGCGCCGGCAGCTCTAAAGCCGTCCAGGATTTTGACCACCTCCACCGGTCCCCTGGCCCACCGTGCGGACGGGGTTAGGCACCTTACCTGCATCAAGTGGTGGGGGTGGGGGCCCTCGAACTCCTCGAGCATGGTGGCCTCGTACAGGGGCTTGGCGAACACGGGCGGCAGGTCGTTCTTGTCGTTAATGTGGATCACCACGTGGGTGTGGTTCTCGTTGAGGGAGTCGGAGGCCGTGAGGAGGAGTTCGTACTGCGCAACACGCCATGCGTCAGACCATGCACCCATGCAGCAGCAACAACAACAACTACAGAGGCTACGGCGGGGGAGCGCGGGGGCAGCGCGAACATAGGCGCGCATCGGTTTGTCGTTACAGAGAATCCGGCGCACAGTGGGCGCACTGAATCGCCGACAGACAGACAGACAGACAGACAGACAGACAGAAAGACAGACAGACAGACAGACAGACAGACAGAAGGAAGGCCGCCGCCCTAAATAATAACGACGCCGAGGTCGCGCGCCGCTTTGGCCGCATGCAATTCTTTCCTTCTTGTTCTCGTACTTGTTGTTCTCGCGGCACTCATTGGCATGCCGCTCGCGAGGCAAGCTCTGCAGCCGCGTCCCACAGTGGGCCAGACTCCCGGGACAAATGACAAACGAACCGCCCCCCGCCAAACGCGCGCGCAAACGCACGAGCTAGGGTTGCCCCCCGGCCCGGCGGCGGCGCCTTTCCGCAGCCTTCTAGTTGCTCTTTTTTTTTTTTTGTTTTATTCGTAGCGAGAAATTTGTAGGGGTGAAATAAAATAAAATTAGGCGAGCGGAGCGCGGACAAGGGATGCGGCGCAGTGAGCCCCCACGCGCCGCCATAGCCTCTGTATTGCCAATTTAACGGTGGCCGGCAAAATGAGAACACGAGAATATTGAGAAGAAAAAAGAAAACACATTTTAAAAAAAAAAAAAAACTTAAAAATGTGTGCACGACCCTGTGCCAAACAGTCCTGTGTGTTTGGTATTCAGGCCACTGGAAACTACAAAGTGAAGAGCGAACGATGGAACCAAAATAAAGAAAATAAAAATGAAACGAAACAAAAAGATCAGCAGAATTAAAACGTGAACAAACGAAACAAAACCACAACGGCAAAGTAATCATTAGACACAAGGGCCTACGACATGCCAAACAAACGGATCGACCACACATACACACAAAGCAAACGCTAAAAAAAATAACAAAAATAAATAAATAAATAAATAAAACGAGAGAAAATGAAAGGAAACAACACATGCTGGACAGAAGGGCAACGCATGCGCGGTGAGTCTGCGCGCTGGAGCAGCTAAAGCAACTAGGCGGTGACCTTGAGGATCTGCTTGGGCAACGCTCGGTCGTCCTCCTCGGTGATCTGGCTCTGGTACGTCGGCCGTTCGAACACGGGCGGGTTGTCGTTGACGTCCTTGACGTGGATCACCACCGTGGTGTAGTTCTCGCGCAGGTTGTCGGACGCCGTGAGGCGGAGCTCGTACTGCAGGGAACACGTCGGTCAACAACAACAACAACAACAACAGAAACAACGACAACAACAACCCGCCATAGAGAAACCCCAACCGGTGGTCAGCATGCCTAAAAAGAGATCCGCTGCCTAAAAATGCAAAAAAAAGATTATATTTTTTATAAAAGAAAATTAAACGGTGATGTATATCTATGGACAACTTGTTTCATACTAATTTGCGGTGCAAGCGTTTCAGGTGCAGGGTACCGCCATGACTCGCGGCTTCGCGTCCCGCGGGCACCTCGCCACCCTGCAAGACAGGAAAAAAAAAAGAAAAAAAAAACTTTGCCGGTTTGGCGGCGTTTGCGCGACGCCACGCCGCACCGCGCGCCACCAAGGCAGCATTTATCATTGGATCTCCTCCGCGCACACAAAAACACGACAGGAAAGAAACCAGGAATAATAAAAAAAAGGAAAAGGCAAGAGATGCAGTAATAAAGTCGCAACGATCAAAAACACGGCGACACTGGGAGTGATTGCGCGCCAAGACTGCGGGCGCGCTGGCTGGCGATTCCGGAAAACCGTTTCGTCGCTCTCTCTCTCCCTCTCCCTCTCCCTCTCCCTCTCTCTCTCTCTCTCTCTCTCTCTCTCTCTCTCTCTCTCTCTCTCTCTCTCTCTCTCTCTCTCTCTCAACCCGTATGGGTGGGACAAAGACAAAACGATTCTTCGGAACCAATCTGCTGGTATCGGGCTTTCACTTCCGTTCGGTTGAAAGCAAACAGCCCGCTGAATGCGTGGGCAATACGCGGTAATACGACACCGTGCGGCCCAGTCCGTGTTCCCCCCCCCCCTCCCAGTCTTTCACCACACATTTCGAGTGCAGGCAAAAAGTCGCACTCAGCAGCCAATTTTAATGGGCAATTTTTGCTGCCTCGCCCGCCCCCCCCCCTCCCTACCCCCTGGACCTGTCTCTGGATCCGGCCCGCGCTGCAGCCCGCTGCCGCTGACGGCCCACTGTGCCGCGCGTCCCGCCAGAAAGACGCAAAGAAAGGCTACTACAAAGTTTATACACTGATCCCTCCCAACTTTACTCTGCTCTTCATGTTTAGCCCCCCCGGCTTCTTCGTCGTCCGACCCAGCCCACCCGCGCGGCTCGGGTACTCTGCGGTGGTACTCTCTGGGACTCTCCGGGACACCGGTAGCGTCGGCAACCCAGCAGCACATAAAAAAAAAAGAAATTACTTTTCGGATAAAAAACAACAACAAAAAACAAACTTATCTTTGTTTAAAAAACAGAAACTTGGGGCAAATTTTTTTCTTGTATAAAGAAAAATTTTATTGCACGTATTAAGATTATTTTTCCGCCTTTTTTTAAGTGCGGAAAAGCGGGCTTCTGCTGTGGATTCCTGCGAGGCCGTTACACGGCCGTTAAGCGGATCTGACTACTCTGCAGTGCGTTCGTCGGGGCAGCGGGGGAAATAGTTGGGGCAAAAGGAACGCAGCTCAACGCCACTCCGAAAAGGGGGGGGGGGGGGCAAAGAAAACAACTCTCGCAGCACTCAAAACGAAAAGCACTCGAAAGCCCCTCTCAAGGTTGCTGCAACACGTAAGTATGTTAACGCGCGTATGTGCGGCGAGCAAAGGATGACCTCAGGGGGAGGGAGAGGAGAGAGGAGGGGGAGGTGGGGGGAAGGGGTCAGCAGGGCGTGGGCTTGCTTTTATGTCCGGTGTCGAGGGCAAACTTCCCCCTTGCCTCAGCTGCGACATAGCACACCCTTCACCCCCCCCCCTCTCCCTGCCCCCTTTCGCCAAGCTCCAACACATAAAGCAACTTATGTAAGTTATTCCGTGCGGATCCCCGGCAGCCTGGGGGGCCACCAGCCCCTCGTATGACGACTCAAACATGTCGCGTTCAAAGTTGACGCGCTCCAGAAAACACAGACACACAGACACACACACGCGCACGCGCGCGCGGCGGGGGCCTTATGACGCTGTCGGTGACACTGCGTGGCACGCGAGCGCAGCAGAGTGTCGGGCAGGGGGTTCTCAAAGGGCGGAAGACACGGGCGAGCGGACAGCCGGCGGGCAGACGGACAGAACGGCAGCTCTCTGCTCGCGTCCGCGACGCGACGCTAAACGGCTCCGTTTCCGGTTCTACTTGGTCAGAAACGCTACATCCGCTTCCGGCGGCCATGACTCCTGCTGCTGGAGGATCCAGGCAACGCCAGGCACAGTGGGCCAGACGACCTGTGCGACCGGCCAAAACTCAAAGCCGCGTTTTTTGGAGCTCCAGAGTCGCTGCATGTCACTCGAACCGGGCGCACTGTAAAAATTTCTGTACTTTTGTACGGTACATGTACAGAACAATATAGTACAGAAGTATCGACGAAAGTACGGAACGTCCGTACCTGCTCCATATAAGCTCATGTAAACGGGTACAAAAAAAAGTACAGAAAGTTCCGTATACTTGGCAAGTGCGGACGGTCCGGGCAAATTGTTGACCAGACATGTTCCGTACTTTTTCCGTACTTTTTTCTACCAGTGTTTTCTTGGAGCTCCAGAGTCGCTGCATGTCACTCGAACCGAGCGTGTGACCCCACTGATGGATTACTCTCCGAACGAGGGGAAAATCTGTTCTGGCACCGAAAATTTTTTTGGAGCGTTTTGACGGTAGAGGTCAGGGTAATGGATTCCAGGACGTGGAGCTTAGGCGCTCCGAGAGGGCTGCAGTCTGAGCCCGCTGAGCCGCAGCCCTGCGCCGGCAAGGGTTTGGGTCGAGGGTTAGTCGCAAGGGGTCCATGACTAAACCAAATGCCAGATTTCGACCGTCTTCGAGAAAGGAAGTCCTTCTCGGGTAAAACTGAAGCGTGACCAAGAGCGTGACGGTGTGCTTGAGCCACACTAAATGTTTATGTAGAATTTTGTGCGTCGTCACTTGCACGATTTCACTACAAGATCAAGTGTGTACTAAGTACACAGCTGTGAGAGCGTACTTACAAGCACACATCTATAGATGTATGCTTCGCAAGCACAAAGCTATTGATGTATGCTTGGCAAGTACACAGCTATAGGTGTATGCTTGGCCAAGCACAATTTATCCCACTCATTAAAAGGCGCACTCCTACCAGGGGCGTGCACAGCTCACCTCCTCGGGGGGGTCGCGACCCCAAGGTCGCGGACCGCTGGCCTAGCTTCCAGGGGTTATACGCCAAAAACTGCCTCATAAGTATACCTTTTTGCGCTTTTTTGTAGTCCTTCGGGGGGGGGGGGCGGTCGCCCCCTCCGCCCCCCCCTTGTGCACGCCCCTGACTCCTACAGCTGTGTACTTGGCCAAGCATACACCTATAGCTGTGTGCTTACCAAGCATACATCTATAGATGTGTGCTTGTTACTTACAAGCTGTGTACTGATTACACATTTGATCTTGTAGTGTTTGAGCATGCGGGGAATTTGCATGATAATATGCGTAAAAATGCATAAATTTATGCAAATTTGTGCACAATGTTATGCAAAACGTCACGCGGGTTTAAAACCATGCATCACCACGTTCAAAATTTCCACATACACATTTAGTGTGAGGTGAGTCAAGCACAAAACTACATAACGCTTAGGAAAGCGTAGACAATAAATTCCCCCGTGCACTTAGATTAATCTGAGAGGATGAGTCTGTTACGCTTGGTTTCAAGCGTTAACGGATCACGCTTGAAAAAAAAAAAAAAAAGGGGGAGAGAAGGGAGGAGTTCCTGTTCCCGGCAGGCGATTACCGGTGCAAGACGCCGCCGCCTCGGCGTCGCTGCCGACGTCCGATGACCGAACGACAACGCGCGACGCACCGATTAACTCCACCGTCGCCAGCAACAGCAGCGGGGCGGACCGCACAGCGGGCCGGAAGACCGGCGCAGGCGGCCAAAACTCTACACGCATTTGGAGCTCCAGAGTCGCTAAATGGGACTCGAACCAAACGCGTGACCCCGTGCGGATTGCTCGCCGAACGAGGAATCCATCGGTGGGGTCACACGTTCGGTTCGGGTCCCATTCAGCGACTCTGGAGCTCGCAACGCGTCTAGAGTTCTGGCCGCCTGCGCCGGTCTTCCGGCCCACTGTGGACCGGCAGGGCGACTCGGAAGTGGCGAGAGTCGCGGCGGTGCTTATCCACCGCGGCACTTTATCGGGCGGCCAGGCACCGATAGGGCCGGCCATAAAGGCATGTGGGACACATACACACACAGAGAGAGAGAGAGAGAGAGAGAGAGAGAGAGAGAGAGAGAGAGAGAGAGAGAGAGAGAGAGAAACACGCGCGCGCGCACACACACACACACACACACACACACAGACGCACACGCAAAGACCTAGTCTTTCACAGGCGAGCCTGCACTTACACTCGCTCTCACACAAACATACACTCACACACTCACGCGTCAAAGTCACCAAGGTAAACAGCGCCGCCCCGGTGCAGTGGCGGCCTGCGGGGCCCCCCGAGACTACGCGAGACTCCGCGATGATTCTCCACGATAGCAGTGCAGCCACAAATCCCAGGCAGAAGCGAACCGGCGAAACTTGGGCGGCGGCGGCGGCGGCGCTCGAACACGGAGCACGGAGCACCACGGCGGTGGTATGACAACCGACCGGTATCACAGGCGGAGGTGTGAGCAACGCAAGCTCCCCCTCCCCGGCCCACTGTGCGACCCCCGGGGTGCGGTCGTAACTTAATGCAGTCTGGAGTGCCGTTGGCCAACTTAAACGCGGCGCGGCAGGGACAGGCCGGGCGCACCGGCACCACCACGACGACGACGACATCGCGCTGTGACCCTGTGACCCCACACTAAATTACTTTCTTGTGCATAAACTTTGTAAAAAAAAAATGAGCGTGCGGCGTTTTAAAACGCACGAATTTGTGCGCAAATCAGCACAAACGTGTGCGTTGTTGCGCACGAAATTCGCGCATTTCCCCCGCATGTTTAATATCGTGCAAACTCTACGCGCGAAAAAAAAAGTTGAAAAAAGTACATATTAATTTAGTGCGCAAATTCCGACCGAACACGAAAAAATAAAACTCTGTCGCGATGGTTATTTTTGTTCGATAGGCTGATAGCTGCAGTAGTCATCGCTGCAGGCGGCGGTGTGACGCGGCAGTCCGGCGGGGAGGAGGACTGAAGGGGGGAAACATCAGCACCACACGAAGGACACGGGTGGGAGGGGGAGGGGGCAGAGAGGGGGTTTAAAAAGCAGGACGAGCTTGGCGAGGCTAAGCCATAAAACATTATGGCAAAGAAAAGGCGCGGAAGCGAGACACGCTCGGTGAATAGCTGGGGACGGCCACCCCGCCCCGCCCCGCCCCGCGCCCGTAATGACCACTATTTCCATGAGAAAGCCGAGAGTCCGCAGCGAAGGACCGGCTAGGGCGGCCGTGGCGGTCATTTGTTGGCCGGCAAAACGAAAAGGATGGCTGAGAATCCAGGAGGCCGCCGTAGTGCCCAGTGCGTTGCGCTGCAGCGACAGCAGGCCTCCAGGGGCGGGAAAGGGGGGGGGGGAGTCGTAAAGGAAGGGTCCGGGCGCGGCGGAGATGCCGACAGAATGTGTGCGGGTGTGTGCTCTGGCCACGGGCCTGCCGCACAGTGGGCCAGAAGTCCGATGGAGGCGGCCAAACCTCTAGACGCACGTTTTGAGCTCCAGGGTCGCCGCTGCGCCGCCGGTCCTCTGGCCCACCGTGTGTCGCGGAGGGGAAAGGGGTTCCGGCTGTTTCTCCTGCCCGCCATTTCCATCACGCCCACGACGCCACGACGCCCTGCTCGCTGCGACCGCCTCTCGCAAATAAAGCGAACCCGGCCATTCTAATGAGCACGCTCGCTGCACCGGCGGCGGCGCACCAGTCCCACTCCCCACTGTCGCAGTCCGCTCGGCAGTCCCCTGCAGTCCCCTCGCAGCGGCGGCGCGGCGCACAGTGGGCTAGAAGACCGGCTCATCGGCACGCGGCCGAAACTCGAGACGCGTTTTGAGCTCTAGAGTCGCTGAATGGGACTCGAATCAACCGTGTGACCCCGCGGTCGCTCTCCGAACGAGGAATCCATTGGCGGGGTCCCACGTGTGTGTGTGTGTGTGTGTGTGTGTGTGTGTGTGTGTGTGTGTGTGTGTGTGTGTGTGTGTGTGTGTGTGTGTGTGTGTGTGTGTGTGTGGTTCGAGTCCCATTTAGCGACTCTGGAGCTCGAGTTTCGGCCGCCGCCTGCGCCGCCGGTCTCCTGGCCCACTGTGCGGGGCGCCTGGGAGGTAGGCAAACAGGGCTGGGTGGCACGCACGGCTGCGTTGCGGCGTGCCTACCCGGCCGGCAGCAGGCGTCTGCAGCAGGCGGCGCGCGGCCCGCGCCGTGCGCGAGGACGACGAGGACGACGGCGAGGGGGGGAGGAGGACGACAGGGTGGCGCCGGAAACGGGCTGCCGGAGTGCCGGAGTGCCGGAGGGCCGAAGGGCCGGAGGGCCGGAGGGCCCGAGTGCCGGAGGGCAGGAGGGCCGGAGGACTCCGCGCGCCGCCGCCCGCGTCGTCGAGCTCGCCGACGGCGATGATGGCGGCGCGGAGGAGGAGGAGGAAGAAGTTCGCGCGCGCTGCATGGAATAATCGTTAGTATCAACACCCGGACGGACCCCGGAACCGGAACGCGTCCGCGATGAAGTGAGCCAGACAAGTCAGCCAAGTCAGCCAAGTCAGCCAAGTCAGCCGAGCCAGCCAAGCGGCCCCTTCCGCCCCCGACGCCCCGCGGACATTCTGGACAAGAAGCGTCGCCAACACACACACACACACACACACACACACACACACACAGACACAGAGACACACAGACAGACACACACACACACACACATGCGGAGAGAGAGTCCCACACTTATGTACACACGTTCACAGAGCACAGAGAGAGAGAGAGAGAGAGAGAGAGAGAGAGAGAGAGAGAGAGAGAGAGAGAGAGAGAGAGAGAGAGAGAGAAGGGAGGGGGGGGGGGTTCAGATTGACACAGCACCGAAGGCAGATCCGCAACAAAGGTCTGTCTATTTGCAAGCGGAAAACTGACACCGTAGTGTGCGCGGAATTATGCAGCGAACAAAAGGGCGGGGTCATGAGCAAAGTTCCCTTTCGCGACTGATTGAAGCTCCACGATGATGATGAAGATAATGGTGATGACGATGATGACGATAAAAAGGGGGCGGCAAAACTGTTTTTGTTCCTGCTTCTATTTGCCGTTTTTGCGTGTTTGCGATGACAAGGGCCATGATTCAGTTGACTGGACGTCCGCCGGCCACGGCGAGTGCTCCGCCATCGGACGGATTAGCGGGATTAAAGGCGCGGTTTTCGCCGCGCCACGCCACGCCACGCCACGCCACGCCATGTCACGGCACGGCGACAGGGTTTTATCCGCTCGTGGACAAAATGAGGGAAGAAAGAGACGGACAACGAGGCGGGCCCGGCCCAGTCGGGAATTTTGGGGAGAGGATTCGGAGCGTGGCGTGGTCTGGCAGGGCGCACTGCGCGCCGGTCGTCTGGCCCACTGTGGGCCTGGCCACAGCTTTGCCTACAATATCCGACGAGGCGGCCGGGCCCCTTCCCTCTCGGGATGAAGTTGCAGCGCTGTAAGCTGCTAACGATCTTGTGTACTCAGCCGGCTCTGTTTTTACAGCGAAACGACGGCAGCGGAATCAACAGCGAGCGGGTCAGCGGGTCGCGCAAGCAGTGCAAACCGCCTCAAGATATTCCCGGATTTTTCGGGCAGCAAGACCGCTTTCCGCGACTGTACAGAATTTTACAGAATTGGACTGGTTTTTTTTTGGGGGGGGGGGGGGATGGGGAAGCTTCTTTTGTTTGCGGCCGAGTCGGTTGAGTAGTGCTCTCCAGGAAGAGAGGCAGCAGAGCGAGAATAAAGAGAGAGAGAACCGAGGAAGAAAGAGAGTGATTCCGGCGCTCATTATCGCCACCTGTCAGGTGCGCGCTCTCCGTTAATGCGCTGTCAGCGCGGCGCCACCTACAAAGGGGAGGAAAAAGCGCAAACGAGGTGACCGTCCCGCCACTGCATTAATTTGTATCTTCGTCTCGCTGGGCGGGACGGGCAGGGCTGGCGGTGCAGCCGCCGGGACCACCACGACGACGGGTTGGGGTTCGAAACCACTCCAAAGCCCTCACCACGGGTTGCTGAGTTTTCGGGGCTTTTGCCGCGCGCTGCCTGCCAGCCCTGCCAGACCCGCCGGCCCCGCCGGGGTTCTTAACAGGCAGGCACCCTTTCAAAGCGCTGCCTGCCAGCTCGGTCCGGGACATTGGGCGGACTCAAACAAGTCGCCATGATAATTCCGGTATAATGAAGCCGGTTGGCGTCGCATCGTGTCCGACTGAATGCTGCCGCCCCGCGCCGCCCCACCCCGCCCCGGCGCAGCGATTCGCACCGCCCGAGTTGGCTGCTCGAAACAGCTTCCTTGTTGCAGGCCGGGCCAGGCGGCAGCCGCTTATGACTTCTGACAAGGGCGTTATTGCTAAAGAGTGGTACGAGTAAGAGGCCGCCCCAATAGACTGCCAAAGTTAGTCCCCCCCCACCTCCCTCCCCCCTCCCCCCCGGCTTATCCCCTGGGCCGCTAGGCCGTAAAGAAACCAGCAAACGGAAAACTTAAAAGCAGCAGAGTTTCCGCTTCCGCGCCGCCCTCGCGTCGAGGCTCACCACAACAAAAACAACTAAAACAGCAACAAGAACTGACACGCACAACGCGCGCGCGGAAAAGCGAAGGGACAGAGTAAAAAGGTGATATTCAAATTAGCCGCGCCACCCTGGCGCACAGTGGGCCGACACGGCCGACGCCATCCCGACTCGTGGACAATTATTTTTCATACCGCAGCCACGCGGCGTCGCTGCACCGGCAGGTGGTCGACGCGGCCGCGCCGTGGTGCACCACAGTGGATCAGAAGACCGTTGAGGCGGCCAAAATTCTAGACGCATTTTGAGCTTCAGAGTCGCTAAATGGGACTCGAATCGAACTGTGACCCCACCAATGGATTGCTCTCCGGACGAGGAATCCATTGGTGGGGTCACACGTTCGATTCGAGTCCCATTTAGCGACTCTGGAGCTCAAAACGCGTCTAGAATTTTGGCGCCCTAACGGTCTTCTGACCCACTGTGCGCACCTGCAGAGCACTCGCTCATTCTCATAGACACACACACGCACGCACGCACAAATCAGAACAGCAACGCCGTCAACGCCAAAATGAAAGGCACCAGGTTTTCTTTCCTTTGTTTTTCGCTGTGCCCTTTCGGGTTTCAGTGAGGCCATCTGCAGCACACCGCTGCTACTGATACCGCTGCTACCGCTGCTGCTACCGCTGCTGCTCCCGCTGCTGCTCCCGCTGCTGCTCCCGCTGCTGCTCCCGCTGCTGCTACCGCTGCTGCTACCGCTGCTGCTACCGCTGCTGCTACCGCTGCTGCTCCCGCTGCTGCTACTGCTGCTGCTACCGCTGCCCTCGCCACGGGTGTAGCGACCTGAAAGCTCGCAGCAGCGCCGTTCCGTTCCTCCGCAGAAAACATGAACCATAAATCAAATTAGTCCGTTCGGCCGGATAAGACTGACTGACTCCGCTTCCTCGCCGGCCGTGCCGTGCGCGGGGGGGGGGGGGGGGAGTGAGGGGGGGGGGGGGGTTCGAAGGAGAAGGGGCGACGGAGAAGGGTTGCCCTCTCATTCCGATGCGCATAACTCTGTATACAACCGGGTCCCCCCTTCTTCTCCCCCACCCCTACTCCTTTCCAGCTGCGCCCCTGGCGGACTCCTCGGCGATTTACAGGCTTCCTATATAAATTATCGGTGCACTTTTTCTTCCACTAAAAATGGGGAAGGGCATTGGAGCGCAGGGGGAAAATGGAAAATGAAACTGTAGGGGCGGTTGCTGAGCTCGCCGCAAGCCGGTGCCTGCACGGCAGGGCGCGGCACGGTGGGCCAGACGACCGGCGCAGGCGGCCAAAGCTCAAGACGGGTTTTGAGCCCTACAGTCACTCAACGCAACTCGAACCGCACGTGTGACCCCACCAATGGATTGCTCGTTCGGAGATCAATCCATAGGTCGGGTCACACATTCGATTCGAGTGCCATTCAGCGACTCTGCAGCCCGAAACGCATCCGGGATTTCGGTCGCCTGCGGCCCACTGTGCGAGGCACGGAGACAGCCCGGCATCACATATTCAACGTGGCGTGGTTGCCTCGGCTGCTGCCGCCCCGGCCGCCGCATGAGACGCACTCCGTGGAGGCAGGCGGTGTCCAATAAACCGGAGGCGGGAGGCGGGCGGGAACTGCAGCGCCAGAACGAATCAATCACGACGCCTGCAGTGCGCGGGGGAGATTCATCACACACTTGAAAAAAAAATCAACAACAACAAAAAGCAACAACCTGCAAGAGTAAGGGTGAAAATAGAAAGGCTTCAACACACACACACACATTGGAAAAAAAAATAAAACACTGAAAGAAAACAAATTAAATTGGAGTGTGTCTGCGGCAGCGTGCTGTGAGACGTCAAGTGATCGGCTGCTGACCTGGTTGGAACAACGACAAACAAGGGCAAAAGAGCGCGAAAAAAAACAACAGAAATAAACAAGCCGTTTTGACTCACCCGCTTGCGCGTCTCGTAGTCCAGGGCGCCGGCCACATAGATGGCGCCGGTCATGTTCTTGACCGCGAACGCGCCGCCTATGTTACCGCTTGTGATCTCGTATCGAATACGCGACGCTGCAACAAACGAAACGGACCCGCTCAGACCCACGCGCCATTACACACAGTCCATCACCTGGCCCACTGTGCGTGGGGGGGGGGAGGGGGGAAAAGGGGGGGGGGGGCAGCGCCACGACGACGGACTGCGCGGAATCACTCAGCCACCAGTCGAGTGCGTCGCGCTTGATGGACGCCCTGCCTTTGTCCAGACGCCAGGGCCAGATCGCGTGACGTCATGTGACGTCATTTAAGGGCCTCACGGAGCGAGAGAGAGACAGTGACGTCACAAGAGAGGCGGTGCTTGGGGGTGCAGTGCCTAGGTGATTCAATCGAGGGGTGCTGGACACCACTTCAACTATCCTGCCGCTAAAACACGCGCCGAGTGCGGGGCATGTGGTGTGTGTCGCCGGGGCGCAGTGGGCCGGAAGACCGGCGCAGGTGGTCAAAACTCGAGACGCATTTGGAGCTCCAGAGTCGCTAAACAGGACTCGAACCGAACGTGTGACCCCACCACTGGATCCCTCGTTCGGAGAGGAATCCATTGGTGGGGTCACACGATCGGTTCGAGTTCCCATTCGGCGACTCAGGAGCTCAACACGCGTCTAGAGTTTTGACCGCCTGCGCCGGTCTTCTGGCCCACTGCGCGGGGCGGTCCGAGGGTGCTGGCCCAGTCCCATTGACCGACATGCGCGTCATTGCTGTCAGGCTCAGGCCGGCCCGGACGGCACAACTAAGCGCATAATGCAAACAAGGCCGCCACCCGAATTAGCTGCGAGCGCCCCGGGCTGCACCGCTAAATAGGTGGAGCGGGTCGGGAGGGCCGCGGGGGCTCTAAACACATTTCGAGCCTTTACACTGTGAAACGTTTGGAAATCAAGTCTCGGGCTGCGGGGCTGTCTTCCTGGCTTCGGCCCGAGAAGACCCCGCTAAGTCCATCGCGAGGTGTTTGTGTGCTCGACATTAATTCACGCGCACATCCCTGGAGTTTATGCGCGGCATGATTACTCCTCGTCGAGCTCCCTTGGCGGGCTTCGGGTTCCTTTTTCGGCACGCTGCCTCCCCAAATCCGAGCCGCCCGAGAGTTTTCCCTGCGGCCGTCCTAATTCCGCCGGCTTTATGCATTATTCCCTTTCCTGGTCACGAGTCAGACAAGATGATTCGACGAGCACGCCGCACAGTGGGAACGACGAGGCGTCCGGCCGCATCGCGCGAAGACGACGTATTGCAAATTGGATGCTTTGCGAAGGAAGCCAAGAGCGTTCAATTGTTGCGACGCGGAATGCTATGCGACGCACAGTAGGCCAGTTTCCAGGGCGCACAAAATGCATTCCTGGTGACAAGCGCTGCCACGGCCTGCCTGTCCAGCCCCGCTAGCCAACGGTCTTCTGGCCCACTGTGCTGTCGGGGTGCGAGAGAGGCAGCGGCAGAGCCGCGATGTCTTCCGGTCCCCAAAGAGGTTTGCAATTAAAGGAGACAGGCTGCCATGGCGGGCCGCGGCACTCCACTCTTTCTGCTCGCGATATTGCTTGTGGCTGCAAGGCGCGGCAGTCGAGCGATCCCGGCGAGTCTCGCCGCGCGGTCTCCGTCGCCCTCACGGCGGGTGGCGCACAGTGGGCCAGAACACTTTCCAGGCGGCCAAAATTCTAGACGCGTTTTGAGCTCCAGAGTCGCTAAATTGGACTCGAACCGAACGTGTGACCCCACCTATGGACTCATCGTTCGGAGAGCATTCGATTGGTGGGGTCACACGTTCGGTTCGGGTCCTATTCAGCGACTCCGGAGCTCAAAACGGGTCCACAGTTTCTGCCGGCTGCGCCGTCTTCTGGCCCACTGTGTGTCGCGGGGCGCGAGAGAGACAGAGCGACGACGCGCCGCCTCGGCAACCAGCCTGCTGGCCGTGACAAGGCGCGACACGGCAAAGGCTAATTGGATTTTGTCTTTAGAGAGGGATGGCGAGCAAACGGACAAATAAAGAGCAGCGAGGACGAGGCGGAAATTGTTAGGGAGCCGCGGTTCAGGAGAGTCCAAGGAGAAGCGGCCGAGCCGGTTAGAGAGTGGAATGTGGACCTGCAAACGCCAATAATTATTCCATCTAAAGGTTAACAACATAAATTTACTGAGTCGGCATCTGAACCGCGACGGATCCTATTCGTTCAATTTTTAAAATGATTGTCGGTGCTCGGCCGCGCTGGAAGCCTTGGGCTGCGGCCAACGTGCGAGAGGTGCCGGGTTCAAGGCCGCGCTGCAAATCCAAGTGTAGGACAGGTCGACACTTGTAGGCGTCGACCATTTGTCCTACGCTTGCAAGTATGTCGACCAGTTTTGTCCGACGCTTTGAAGTGTCGACCACACAGTATCCGACACCTGCAAGTATCGACCACAGCATGTCCTACGGCAAATTACACACAGTTTGCCGGTTTGCTGTGGTCGACACTTCAAAGCGTCGGACAAAACTGGTCGACACTTGCAAGCGTAGGACAAACTGGTCGACGCCTACAAGTGCGGGTTTTGAACAATGGCGGTGGGACGGGCGTCGGGATAATGAAATACTCAACACTCGGCGGGCCGCGCGGCCTCGTCCTGCAAGGGGCGACATGAGCGCCGGCCGAGCGGTAATGAAATATTCGCAGCACCCGGAATGACAGAGTGGAGAGCGGGCACGACACACAGTGGGCCAGACGACAGGCGCAGTCGGTCAAAACTCTAAACGCGTTTTTAGCTCCAGAGTCGCTAAATGGGTCTCGAAGCGCACGTGTGACCCCGCCAATGGATTCCTCGTTCGGAGAGCAATCCATTGATGGGGCGACGCGTCCGGGTCGAGTCCCATTTAGCGACTCTGGAGCTCGAAACGCGTCTAGATTTTTGGCCGCCTGCGTAGGTCTTCTGACCCACTGTGCGACAGAGAAAAATAAGCAGAATTGCGGGAAGGAGGACGCCATGGAAGCCAGAGTGTCCACTCTGGGGGACCGCACGCGGGGTCCCATATTGACAAGTACTGCGCGGTCCAAGGTCCCTTTTCGCGACCGTCAACATTCTACATGATGCCGGGTGGGCCGGACACCGGACATAAACGGTCCTGGGCGAGGTCGGAGTGGTTAAAACAGCACCACATTAGGGGTACTGTATGAATTAGGCGCTGGAAGAGCCGTGCAGGGAGCCACCCCGCTCGCCCTCTCTTTGGCTGACAGACAGACAGACGGACGGACGGCGAGGCATGCCAGCAGAGGACAGACGGACTGCACGGGGCCTTGTAGTCGGGAGGTTAAGCGCCATAAATGTGCAAAACATAATCGAAGCGATTTTTTTGCGGGAATCGGTAGATTTTGACCTCCTCTTTCATTTGAGTCGAGGGGTCACACTGAGAAATTGCGAGAACACCCCGAAAAAGCGGGTTGCATATCTGCACGGGGCCTTTCCAATTTTGCGCTATAAATCGAAAACAGTTTGTCAGAGCGGCGTGGCGAAAGCGGCGGGGCGTTCAGAAGACCCGGGAGATCATTCCCTGTAAGTTTCATCTCTTTGCTGTACAATTTGTAGCCTTCAGGGCCGATAAAGTAAGTGAACACCGCCGTTCAAAACAAGAAAAATGCAATTTACTCGAAATTTTCCAAGTCGAATGTATGGATTGATTGGCACCAACGGATGCGCGCTTTCATTTGCGTTCACATCAGCGTTTAAAATTTGGGGGTCATCGCTTTGGATTTTGAACGGCAGCGCTTTGAACGCCACCGGGCCGGGGAGCGCGCGGCACCCGGCGGCTCGTACTGCGGGGTGCCTACCCGGTGTCCCCGTAAGGCGCCATGTTAAATTCATCCCTTTATAACTTTTTCTCTAAGAGATAAAAATATGCCTCAGGGGGTCTAAAGCCTTTCTTTTGGACTCAACTATCTATCTGCCGAGTGAAATCGCATTCGGAAGATGTGTACATTGACTTCACTTGCACTGGACCCAGCGGTATAGGATCTTCCCAGCGCGGGCACGACCAGTCAGCATGTTCCCCGCGTAAAAATCTTCCAAATGCGATTCCACTTGGCAGATGGATAGTTAAGTCCGAAGGAAAGGCTTTTGACCCCCTGAGGCATATTTTTATCTCTTAGAGAAAAAATTATAAAGGGATGAATTTAACATGGCGCCTTACGGGGACACCGGGTAGGCACCCCGCAGTACGAGCCGCCGGGTGCCGCGCGCTCCCCGGCCCGGTGGCGTTCAAAGCGCTGCCGTTCAAAATCCAAAGCGATGACCCCCAAATTTTAAACGCTGATGTGAACGCAAATGAAAGCGCGCATCCGTTGGTGCCAATCAATCCATACATTCGACTTGGAAAATTTCGAGTAAATTGCATTTTTCTTGTTTTGAACGGCGGTGTTCACTTACTTTATCGGCCCTGTAGGCTACAAATTGTACAGCAAAGAGATGAAACTTACAGGGAATGATCTCCCGGGTCTTCTGAACGCCCCGCCGCTTTCGCCACGCCGCTCTGACAAACTGTTTTCGATTTATAGCGCAAAATTGGAAAGGCCCCGTGCAGATATGCAACCCGCTTTTTCGGGGTGTTCTCGCAATTTCTCAGTGTGACCCCTCGACTCAAATGAAAGAGGAGGTCAAAATCTACCGATTCCCGCAAAAAAATCGCTTCGATTATGTTTTGCACATTTAGCCCGTTTTTTGGCGCTTAACCTCCCGACTATTGCACGGGGCTGCGGGGACGTGGGGTCTCCAAGGAGTGACAAGGTGCCAGAAACACGACACCACAGCACCCATCCACCTTTCGGAAAGAATCCGTGTGTGTGTGTGTGTGAGAGAGAGAGAGAGAGAGAGAGAGAGAGAGAGAGAGAGAGAGAGAGAGAGACATGCGCGTCGTCCTAGGGGAGTCCCCCCGGAACGGGGTTAGGGCTGTTGCCGAGTTTTGCCGTGCGAATGGGACGAGAATGTTGGCGGATATAGGAAAGATTCGTGGAACCATCACCGGCGGGAAACGTCGTGGATGAGGGAGAGGAATCCATTGGTGGGGCACGCGTTCAGTTCGAGTCTCACACACTAAATTGCTATTTACTTTTTTTTTGTGCACAAGCTTTGATCAAAATTGAGCATGCGTTTTAAAACGCACGAATTTCTGCGCAACTCAGCACAAAAGTGTGCGTTGTTGTGCACGAATTCGTTCATTTCCCGCGCATATCTAATTTCTTGCAAACGCTACGCACGAAAAAAGTACATAGCAATTTAGTGTTGCATCTAGCGTCTCTGAGCTCAAAACCGGTTTAGTTTTTGGCCGTCTGAGCCGGTCTTCTGGCCCACCGTGTGGCCTCGCCGCGAAGCCGAGCCGCCAAGTTGTAATTGCCCCCGCGAGACCCTGGCGAAGCTTGGTTCTGGAATTCCGCGTTGCAGACGCGTTGTAAGTGCATTCAAAGCGCGTTTACCGGATGAAACGTGAACTCAACGCAGATGCAACGTACTTAGTTCGTTGAAAACGAATTTACAAGAACGCACATTCAACGCGCTTTCTGCTATGCGGTATAAACGTGAACTCAACGCGGATACAACGCACTTTGTTCGTTGAGAACGAGTTCTCTGAATGCATTTTCAACGCGCTTTCTGCTATGCAGTATGAACGTGGACTCAACGCGGATACAACGTACTTTGTTTGTTGAGAACGAATTCTCTGAATGTACTTTCAACGCGTTTTTTGCTATGCAGTATAAACGTGAACTCAACGCGGATACAACGTACTTTGTTCGTTGTGAACGAATTCTCTTAATGTACTTTCAACGCGCTTTCTGCTCCGCGGTATAAACGCGATTTCAACGCGGATACAACGTACTTTGTTCGTTGAGAACGAATTTTCGGAATGTACTTTTAACGCGCGTTCTGCTATGCAGTATAAACTTGAACTCAACGCGGATACAACGTACTTTGTTCGTTGAGAACGAATTTCATGAAGGCACAATCAACGCGCTTTCGTCTTGTTCAATCTAAACCCTCAGAAGTCCCGCAGCTGGTCCCTCCATGCCGGATATGTGAAATAACGTCAAATTTACTCATCTTGAATCATGCGGGCATTTCAGCACACAATGATGGTTGTGATTTATAGATTATTAATATATTGCATATCTGCTTGGCAACAAGAAGGGCCCAGACACTACGCAAGAATGTGTCGATTATGGATCTCGTAAGGGGAACTGTTGCGTCCCCATGTTGGTCCAAAATTTCTCACGCCTAAAGAAATGTGAGATAAATATGTACGTTGTAGAGCATGTTATGCTTTCCGAAGTATTCTTGAAATTTTGTCCTGTATACGTAGTGCGCTCCGCGCTGCACTGTCCCGCGGCCCGCTCGCACTGTCTTTGCCTGCCTGCCGGGGTCTTCCGGGCGGCGCGAGCCTCCTCCCTCCCCCACTCCGCCCTCGGCCAGAGCGGCCGAGCCGTCCGTGCCCGCTTGGAGTCATCGCCGTCCTGGGGCCTCCTCCTCAGCGCTCATCGGTGGTGTAGTCGGCAGTGTCGCAGTCCAGTAAGGCGGAGTCCGGGGTTCTACTACTAACAAAAGCTCTTCCTTCAGTTCTCGCTCTGTGTGTGTGTGTGTGTGTGTGTGTGTGTGTGTGCGTGTGTGTGCGCGCGCACACACACATCCGTCCTTTTGTTGCCGCCCCGCCCTCACAACGTACTTTTCACGCGTTTGCAATGTGCTTTCGAGAATGCAGTCGCAACGCGGTTTAAACGAGGAATCAACGTTCTAAACCGCGTTGTCTGAAATGTACTAGTCTCATAATGTGTACTCTCAACGCAGAATACTGCGTTGAAAGTCCGTTGGGAAATGCGCTTTCAACGCGTAAAAGTTCGTTTTAAAAACGAACTTTCAATGCGCTTCTTTCGCCAGGGGAGGGCGGCTCTGCAGCAGGGCTGCACGGCGCGCATGCAGTGCCCACGCACACGGCAGCGCGCCTCCGAGCGGCGCGCCTCCCAGCGACGCGTCTCCGCCGCCTGACGAACTCAAAACAAGTCGGTAACAGAGTTACCTCCGCGACGCCGTCGCCGCGCCCCCCGCCGCCCCCGCGGGTGGAGTATGCAAGGCGTCGGGCGGAGCAAGTTTCGGCACCGAGGTAACAATAGAAAGAGGAAGGGGTAAGTTGAGCACGGGCCGAGGGCACGGGCTGCGGCCGGACAACCCTGAACGGTGGTACCCGGCTGGGGGAAACTCGATAAAAAATAATTTGTTGTGGTGGTCAGCTTTGTTCGATAGGCTGAATTCGATAGCTGCAATCGAAAAGTCGATACCTACAACCAAAATATGGTTGCTACGACCGGCCACTTGTAAGAGGACAACTGAGCTGGGATTTGTTATCCTCTTACAAGTGGCCGATCGTAGAAACCAGCTTTTAGTTGTAGGTATCGACTTTTCGATTGCAGCTATCGAATTCAGCCTATCAAATAAAGCTGATCACCACAACAAATAATTTTTTCCGTGAAACTGGTGGGAACTAGTGAAAACAAATTAATTTTTTTTTTTGCAGCAAGGTGAAGCTGGTGGCGTTCGGGCGAGAGGCAGGTGGGTGAGCTATGTGAGCGAGCATGGGAGGGAAGGATTTAGTTAAAGCCTGTGGCTTGCAGGAGGCGGGATCAAATTTGAAGGATTGGGGAGGGAGAGTAGAGATCGGATGAGAAGGGTTTGGGAGGGGGCATGTGTACAGCATCCGCGCGGGCGTCGGGCTCGCCGTCAGCGCCGCGGGTGGGCCCCCCGGGGTGGGGGAGGGGGGAGCCCAGCAAGTTTGCCCGTAACCGTGCGCCCCCTGCACCTGTACCTCGGCAAAGACATACAACAGGTTCACGCCCGCACCACCAAGCGAGGCAGCGAGGGCCGGCCGCCCCCCCCCCCACCCCCACTCGGATTTGCAACTTGAGATCGGCTTCACAGTGGACCCGCTGGACGCGCTGCTGCAGGTCGGGCGACAAGGGCAGTCTGTGCTGAGTTCGTTGCCGAGCAGAGAGAGACCTAATTTATCATTTTTATTATTCACAAAAGGGCTGCCGTGCTGCGCGCCGCCACCTCTAAGGGCATTACGGGGCCCTTCTAATTCTCCCTTGTCGGGACCCATCGCCGGCAGAGGGCGCCGAAGTACCGCCGAGAAAGGTGCCTTGCCTGGGCCCCAGAGGGGTTGGCGACGCACAGAGGGCCAGAATACCGGTGGAGGCGAGCGGATCGGCTACTCTTTGATTTGCGATTGTTGACTGACCGACAAATGTCGGTATCAGTCTGGACGAAGAAACATAAATATTGAAATTGAATTAAACACCTGAACGAGTTATGCTGTTATCCAACGAGGAACAGTCCCGAACGCACGGCACAGCCCCACCCCTAAATAATCCCGGCCCTCATAACGTTGTCGGTTTACGGCGCACAGACACCTAAACGGGGGTCCCGTTGGGTGCGGCGCTCCCCTTGGTTACGACCCAGCCGCTTGTTCGCAGTGCCGCTGGGGGGCCCTCTGCATCGGGACAACAATCGCCAGCACGGCTGGTTGCGAACCGTGCTCTCGGTCAGCGCCTCTCGCACAGCGGGCCAGCAGACCGGCGGTGCGGTGCCGAAAGGGACGCGGCGACGAAGCGCAGCACTTCGGAACCACCAGCGCACTGCAAGCGGCCCGCGCGAGTTCAATAAACGTCGTCGCGGGAGGGACGCACAAAGCCTTGGCGGCGCCCGATTCACTCGCTCCGCCGGTGGGGGGCAGAGCACAGTGGGACCAGCGCAGGCGCCCAAACCTCTAGACGCGCTTTGAGGTCCAGAGACGCTAAACAGGACTCGAATCGAACGTGTGACCCGACCAATAAATTCCTCGTTCAGAGAGCAATCCAATGGTGGGGTCACGCGTTCGGTTCGAGTCCCATTTGGCGACTCTGGAGCTCAAAACGCGTTTCGAGTTTTGACCGACTGGCCCACTGTGCAGAGGTAGTCGCACAGCGCACAGGCAGCTGAAAGAGAGGGTCCCGGCGAGCCGCCCCGGCGAGGGCAGGCAGGTGGTGCGCCTCGCGTGTGAATGAAGCGCGGGCCGCATGAGGCACATCAAAGAAACCAGCGCAGCAGAGCAGCGCGGCGCGGCCCAGAGGTGGTAATTTGGTGCCAGGCCGCCGTCGCCACCGCGCACCGCACACGTGCCTCGTGGAGTGTGAGCGAGTCAAGTACACACCGCGGCGCCAACGCCGTGGATGCGAACCCCGTGCGCCTGAGTCTGGGCCTCAATGTTCAAGTGGGTGGCGGGCATGGTTTCTCTCTCTCTCTCTCTCTCTCTCTCTCTCTCTCTCTCTCTCTCTCTCTCTTGTTCTCTCTCTCTTTATCTTTCTTTATCTTTCTTTATCTCTCTCTCTCCCTCTCTCTCTCTCTCTCTCTCTCTCTCTCTCTCTTGTTCTCTCTCTCTTTATCTTTCTTTATCTTTCTTTATCTCTCTCTCTCCCTCTCTCTCTCTCTCTCTCTCTCTCTCTCTCTCTCTCTCTCTCTCTCTCTCGCTTGTTCTCTCTCTCTTTATCTTTCTTTATCTCTCTCTCTCTCTCTCTCTCTCTCTCTCTCTCTCTCTCTCGCTTGTTCTCTCTCTCTTTATCTTTCTTTATCTCTCTCTCTCTCTCTCTCTCTCTCTCTCTCTCTCACACACACACACACACACACACATCTGTATCGTTAACGACGTGGTCAAGTCCAAGTCTCGCCGTTCTGGGTCAGAACGCTCCGAGTCATTGATCAGCGAGCCCATAGATGCGAGGCTGGCAGCACGTGTGGTAATGAGACCCCCACCCCCTCCCTGCTACTTCCCGCTCTCGCTAACAAAACGCGCCGCAGCAGCCGGGGCCTCGCCTCGCCCACCACACGCGGCCGAGAAGGCTTAGCAGGCCGAGTGGGCACCGCGTCCGTTCCCCCATTGCAATTGCAACGGACGGCCCTGTTATGTCTAATAAAGCACGGCGCGACGACAGCCCCGCCCTTTCCGCCGCCAGGAAATTAAGAGCTATCCACGAGATGCTATCCCCCCCTCTCCCCCCATTTTCCCGGCTCTGCTGGCACACGCGGTCGTCCCGGACACCCCCTCCTGCTGCAATGCACTCCCATTTCTTTACGGGATTAATATTGGCAGTCTCGGGTGGCGTGGCGGCCAGCAGGAGGAGGGGGAGGGGCGGGGTGAAAAAACGGGAACAAGAGCCGGATGAGGATCAAGACGGAGACAGGGAGGGGGCGATAGGGCAGCCGGGAGGGGCAAGGGGAGGGGGTCAAAGTCCAACAAGGGCGACGCGTGACGCGGCGACGTGCTGCTGCCCGTCGCTCCGCCTCCCCCTAACTTTCCCCCCTCACCCCCTCAACTCCCCCCCCTCCCCGCCCCCACTCTGCACTCCGCTTCGCTTATTCTCTCCATTTTCTGCTCGAAGCGATCCAGAGAAGGACACGCCACAAAGGCCACGGCGGGCCGAGCTGAGGACTCCCAACAGGCTCCCCCCCCCCCACCCTGCCCGCCACCCCGCCGCCCCCCGCGGCACAACAGGCACCCCCCCCCCCGCCCCAACCCTTTGGCGGGCGGCCGCGCGCATGGAGCAGCGCATGTACGTCGCTGACCTGGGGCAACGTGGGCAGCGCGGCGCGCGGCGGACGCGGGGGGCGCGCTTCGAGAGGGGCGGCGCAGAGGGAAGGACACCCCAGAGGCGGGAAAAATAGTGGAAAATCCACAGAGGGTGATATAGTAGCGGATTAGGGCTCTGGACGAGAGCGGGACGGGGGGGGGGGGAGCCTCGGGCAAAACCCTTTTGCCTCCCGGACGAGACCTGCACTCGGCCATCATTCATCTCGGGGAACAAGGCCAGGGCGGCAGAATCACGACGTGTGCGCCGCGTCGTCTGCTAGTCCGGTCACGTGGTCGGCGAGGCAAATTATTCCCGGGACCGCACGGGACGCGGCGCCGAGGCCGTGCGTGCCGCCGGTCCAATTCAGCAGGCATGCACCACTGCCTCTGCACCTTTCCCCAATTTATGACGTCATCGTAGGGGGAAAATAATAGTACTAGTGGGCCGAGGCAGGCCGAGGCAGGCCGAGACCGCAGGGGGAGAGAAAGTTGGAGCGCGGCCTCGGCCTCGGCCTCGCCTTGCCTCGGTCCGGCCGGCGCCGGGGGCTGCCGGGGGGCTGCTGGGGGGCTGCCGGGGGGCTGCCCGGGCCGTGGCGCGGCGGCTCCGTTTCCACCTCGGCTGGGACTCGGCGTGGCGCCGCGGGGTCACGACGCTCCGAGGGAGATATGGCGCCCGATAAATGGGTTATTGGAGGGCAATAAAACACGGCCGGTTATAGGCGGCGGTGGCTGAGGTCGTCCTACTGCTTCCAGGAGCCGACCGGGCCGGACCGCGCCCACCGGGCCGACCTACCGCCAGCTCAGCGACACACAGTGGGTCAGAAGACCGTTGAGGCGGCCAAAATTCTAGACGCGCTTTGAGCTCCACAGTCGCTAAATGGGACTCGAATCGAACGCGTGACCCCACCCATGAATTCCTCGTTTGGATAGCAATCCATTGGTGATTTCACACGTTCGGTTCGAGTCCCATAAAGCGACTCTGGAGCTCAAAACGCGTCCAGAATCTTGGCCGCCGCAACGGTCTTCTGACCCACTGTGCGCACGCGTGCCGTCCCAGGACGATGGAGCGCGCGACCACTTTCGGTTCGAGTCCCATTTAGCGACTCTCGAGCTCAAAACCGTTCCGGGGTTTTGACCGCCTCCGGCCCACTGTGAGCCGTGCCGCCGCCAGCAGCCCAGGGACCAGACAATAGAGCCGCTGTTTGCCAGCCTCGACACACGAAGACGCCGCCCAGCGCGCCCGACAGCCTGACTCGGGATTTCAATTTAGATTTTCCGGCGCGGACTTCCGGCGCGTTCCCGCTCTGCGATTAGCCAGCGGAGGGACAGGCCGGGCGGGTTGCAATGCAAGCAGCGCACAGTCTAGAGACGAGAAGCTGACGCGCTGACCGTCTGCCGGAGCAGCCGGCCAGCCGAGCCCCACCGCGCTGCGCTCACGCTGGCCCTGACTTTCACATCCGTTCCGCCATGTAAATGTCCCCGCGGGAGAGTTCTATATTCCGGACCTGCCGCCGCTGCGAGGTAAGGCCGGCGCGCGCGCGCGCACACACACACACACACACACACACACACACACACACACACACACACACACACCATGTCTAGAACCCATCCGATTTCTTTCCTCTCTCTTCCACTGATTAAACCAGCCCGCAGCGTGGCCCCATTGTCCGGGTTGCACCTTCACTGCATCGCTTTCCGGAGATCGAGGGGTCGTCAACTCACATCCCGCATGTACGAAGTAATACAGTAATATATATGGTAATATACGTCCTATATTACCGAGTTTTGGCTGCTTTTTCGTTCTAACTTTGCTTAAAGCAGTTTAATTGGTAATATTTATGGATTTTTAACGGTAATATATGAGTAATATACAAGTAATATGCAGCCTGTGTACGAAGTAATATGCGAGTTGACGACCCCTCGCCGGAGATGGCAATGTGCCGCGTCCTGATGGCCGGGCCCCACGACGGCCAGCCTCCGGGGGGCGGAGGTGCGAACACCCTGGCGGCCCACTGTGCGACCACCCGCCCCCAAACGGAGGAAACCGCGTCTTCTATTACCGAGGATGCTGCTAGTGAATCAGGGCGGCGGCGGCAGCAGCGCAGCCAAATCCCACACATTTTCGAATATTCTGCGCGTCCTTGGGCGGGGGGCGGAAGGCGGTGATGGAGAGGGGGTTGGGGGGGGACGGGAAGCGGCGCCACCTCTACCGCGGTCCTCGTAACTCGGCCGCCGCATCCGCGGATAACTCGTATCACTTGGTCTCGCCACCGAAAAAGTCTGTATCCATTTCATGTTGCTCCTGCGTTCATTTCCTAAACGACCAAGGGCACTGTGGCAAAAAACTACGGAAAAGTCAGTTATTTTTTTTTTGCCAGGATTAGCACAAGTTGTTTACAGAATTCTCTGTAAATTTTTACCGCAGTGGGGGGGGGGGGCGTTCCGCGTCGGCGATGCGGCCGCATCGCTTCACGCGCTCCCTAGGCCGTTGCCATCCCCTGGGAGCAGCCTGCAGGGGGAGTGTCCTCTGCCGGCGGCCAAGGGCGACGAAAAGAAAGCGGGCGACGTGAATTAGAGTCCGAGTGGAACGAGGTGGTTTTTGCCGAGGGGCCCGCGGGCCAATACGTCCCTCGCCGCGCTCCGGCTGTGCCCCGGGGCTGGCTAGGATGGGCCCCACGCTCACGGGGGCCTGCCGCACCCGAGTGCTTGGCCAAGGTAACCCGAGACTGGGAGCTGCACAGTGGGCCAGAAGACCGGTGGTGGCGGCACTGCAGAGCCAGTGGTAAGTTTGCTTGTCACAAATATGGCAAGGTGTTTTGAATGCCAACATTTGGCAAGCTTTGACCTAGAATCTTCATAAGCTTGCCAAATTTTGGCAAGCTGGTGAATATTTTCAGGCCAAGCTAGCCAAATTTTGGCAAGCTGTTGAGTATTTCCAGGCCAAGCTTGCCAATTTTTGGCATTCAAAACAGCTTGCCAATTCTGTGGCAAGCAAACTTACCACTGGCTTTGCAGTGGGTCAAAATCCCGCGGACGGGTTTTGAGGCAATCTCCGAACTCTTTTTACTTCGGTAACATTAACAGACAGGCCTGTGCACATTGCCACACGCACGGCTTGGGTCTAGCAGTAGACAAGGCAGGCCCGAGGGGGGCACGAGATGGAACATCCCAAACACAGAGATTGTTGGCGACCAAAGTTTGGACAGTGTCTCGTTCCGGACGGAGCAGAGCCGGGTGGACCCCGCGAGGAGCCCTTAAAACAGATTATCGAAGAAACGACGATCTGCAGTGATTGGCAGACACAATCACGGAGACTTTCAGGACGCGTTAATGAAACGGCTTTCTTTGCACAAGGAGGAAAAAGGGAGCGGGGAAAAATGTTGCTCCAAAGAGGATAAATGGGGATTATGAGGGACACAATTGAGGCGGATGAATTTGAGGAAGTAAGGGAGTATTGGGAGTCGGGCAGCTGGCAAAGAAGAAGAAGAAGAAGAAGAAGAAGAAGAAGAAGAAGAAGAAGAAGAAAAAGAAATGGACGAGGCTGCGTAAGGCATCCCATAAACCGATAAGTCCAACGTAAAATATGCTCCGGTGCGTGATAGCACATAACAAAAAGAGAGAAAAAAAGGAAGAATAAAGTGCCGGCCTGCTCCGCTTTGCACGCCCTTGATTTATTCATGCGACAAGCCCGTGCATCCACCGCGCGGCGCGCGATTTGAAACGAGTCACGACGCAGTGAACCGGTGCGAGATCCGAACGGAAAACACCCTCCCTCGTCCTCTGCGCCGTCGCTTCCTCCTCGAGCTCCCTATTATTTTATTTCTTGTCTGCTTTTTTTTTTCTTTTTCGACCGGCCTGGTTCCTGTTTGGGGCAGCCCGGGGTAGAAGAGGAATCTCAGGACGAGCAAGTTGCAGTAGACCTTCGTGCACACTAAATGTTTTTGTACAGATTTTGTACGAGTCACCACATTTTTTTGTGCAGATGAACTTTTCATACAATTTTGTACGAGATTTTGTATCAATATGGGGAAATTTGTGCAGATTTTCGTACGAAAATTGTACGAAAGATTCATCTGCACAAAAAACTGTGATGTCTCGTACAAAATTGTACATAACATTTAGTGTGTGCCAGCTCATACTGCGATCTTGCCCAGGCTTATTGGATTCTTTATATTCGAATCGTCAGGCCGTCAAGAAGATAGTTGTTGGCGGAGGCTCTGTGCCGAATCTGGTGGCTCCCAAAGTTAGATCGGCCTTAGGCGACTTCAAACGAGGTGAACACGAACACAGGCAGGAGTCAGAGAACGCCGAGGGGAGTGAAACAATGAACCGCATCCACGCGAATGAGATGATGGTCATGAGTAAAATTCGCGTTCAACGTGGGTTCAATTTTTCCACGGCAAGACCGTCGTTGTCTGGGAACCCCAAGGCAGAGACGGCAAATCTGCCATGAGTGGGCAGTGGGTTCCAACACGTGAATCCCAGCCCCGGCTTCTGCGGCAGGTCCTGTCAGCGGCAGGGCTGACACTGCCCTTCGCGTCCACCCTTTTCCTGTCCGCAGTGGCGGGCGTGGCACAGTGGGCCGGAAGACCGGCGCAGGCGGTCAAAGCTCTGCACGCGTTTTGAGCTCCAGAGTCCCTAAATGGGACAAGAACAGAACGTGTGGCCCCACCGATCGATTCTTCGCTCGGAGAGCAATCCTTGGAAGGCGCCACACGGTCGGCACGAGTCCCCTTTAGCGACTCTGGGAGCTCAAACACCGTCTTCTGGCCCACTGTGCGTGGTGTGGGCGCGGCGCGTCCTTTCGCCACTCGTTAGTGGCCAGCTTGATGTAATCTGGGCAGACTTTGCAGGACGCACGCGACGGAAAGCGCGCTCCTCCCGCGGAGGAAGAGACGCCCGACGGGGCAGCGCGGAAACGAGCTCGAATGCCGGCAGCCGAGGAGCCCCTGAGAGGGCTCTGCGATGCGCGCCTCGCCGCCGTGCGCGCATTTTTCTTCTTTAAGCCGGGAGACGCGAGGAGTCGCAAGGCAACGCAGGGAAAGTTGGTTCGACACGACGCAGGACGGGGCGCCGTCCCAAAGGGGCAAGTTTTCCCACGCTCGATTCCCAATGCCGCACAAGTACATCTGGCAGCAAGAGACCCTCATGAGGGCGCGCGAAACGCCAAGCGACGCGCACAGTTGGCCTAGGAGCCGTGCGACGTGCAGGGAACGGCGGCTCTTGGCGCGGCCCGCGGCCCTGATTGGGTAAGTGCTCCACGGCGTCTTGCCGTGCCGCGCCCAATTTCCGGCTGCAAGACCCCTTCCTCCCCCCCTTCGTCCCCCCACCCCCCCACCCCCCAGCTACCCCAGCGGCGACGGTTGCTCGCCGGGCCCCAATACCGCGGCGTGACCAGCGCGCCACGACGCTGCTTTGGCTCACCGCGGTTGGCCGCGGATGCTGCGACCCGCTGCCGCGGCCCCAGTGGGCTCCACTGCGTCCCACTGCGTCCCACTGGGCCCCACCAGGGTTTCGGGTTTCCAGTTCAACGGCAGCGCGGTGCCTTGAGCGGAAGCTGCGGCTAACCTCGCCGGGGAAGCTCGTCGACATTGAAACCTCTTTACACTGAAAATGTTACGGTCGGACACATGGCCAAATTATGGCGTGACAAAAAGTCACGCCAAAAATTGGCGTGACAGGAAATTCACGCCGAAAAATGGCATGACATGTGAGTCACGCCGTCATGTGGCGTGAATGGCAGTGCGTTTTATGAGAAAAGTCATGCCGAAAACCGGCATGACAGGAAATTCACGCCAAAAATTGGCGTGAATTTCTGAGTCACGCCGATTTTGGGCATGACTTTTTGTCATGCCGTTTTTTGGCGTGACACTTTATTCACGCCCCTAAAACGGCACGAAGTTACGCCGATAGATTTTCAGTGTACACGGTAAAAACGGTTCCCGGTTTTCCCAGGAAGCCTGAAGAAAAGACATAGGCGATTTCCAGGGAGTTCCTGGGAAAACCAGGAACCGTTCTTGCCGTGTATCACTGGACCGCACCTCTTCCAAGAGTTATTGACGGATGCTAGGAAATTATGGTTGTCACTTGATCACAATTTCAATGCTGTTTCTTCGTCAAGACTGTCATCAAACCGGTAATCAAACTATAGGTAATAGGGATTTCGTACCGGAGACATGTTAAGGCAGCAGTGTAGGTAATGCCCGCGTCCTCCGCCATGCTTCCTCAAGGTTGTTTTTCCTTTTTCAGTGGTGATGATCTTGAGTCAAGGCGCGGGTAGGGGTAGGTGATGAGGGTGGCGGAGGTAACTGGCTGACTCGAGGGATTCGTTTACCCCCCTCCTTCCCCACCCCTCCCCCACCAGTAATCATCATTCGTTGCGGAGCCGGAGGCCGGGGAAGAGACGCTCGGGGAAAGACAACAGACAGACTTGCTACCCGCTAGGACAAGGGGCTGCTGCCGGTATTTACTCGAGACGAGAGCAAGCCAAGAATAAAGCTGTGAGGCAGAGGGAACAGGAAGCAGAAATAAGGGGAAGTCGGGTGCTTTCGACCACCGGATGAGGAAAAGGGGGTCGACACACACACACACACACACACACACACACACACACACACCAAGCCAATCAACATCCATTCCATCAAGTCCCTGCCCCGCATCGCCCATGTTTGGCTGGTCTACTATACACACCTGCTCTAAAGAGGCACAGCCCCAGCCACCGAGCAACAGCAATCCATTTAGGGATGGCAAGCCACGGCACGCCACGGCAAGACACGCCACGGACGAGGCGCGGTAAACAAACGACCCTCTCGGCTTGCCTCCACGGGCCTGGCCTTTGCCGTAACCTCTTTTCAGCCCCTGTTCCGAACTCCAGCCGCAGAGTGGGCCAGAAGATCGGTGGGGGCGGTCAAATTTCCGGACGGGTTTTGAGCTCCTCAGTCGCTAAACAGAACTCGAACCGAAGGTGTGACTCTGCCAATAGATTGCTCACTGAA
Organism: Stenchaetothrips biformis; assembly: GCA_030522485.1. NCBI lineage: Eukaryota > Metazoa > Arthropoda > Insecta > Thysanoptera > Thripidae > Stenchaetothrips > Stenchaetothrips biformis. Next base: position 5,841,445 of record CM060095.1, on the reverse strand, counting down.
CTCCACGGGTCTTCTGGCCCACTGCAAGTCGGAGGCCTTGCGAGGATCAGAGCCAGTGTTTCCGCTGCTCGTCCGCCGCTGGACGGCATTAAAATGCGACATGCATGAGTAATAGCCCAGCGGCCGGAACAGGGTCGCCGGGCTCTTGAGGCTGATTCCGAAGAGTTTGCCTCCGTCTCCCACCGAGAGGGGAACAACTTCCCAAATTCATTGAACAAAATTTGAACACATTCAGGTGGCAAAAACGCCTGTATGTAGGCAAAATGTGTGTCAAATACGCCAGAAATCTTACACATTCTAGCACATTCACACAATCATTGTACACAAAATTTTTCAGTGGGTCGCCCCTCGTCTCCCACACCCGCGAGGCGTTTCGCAAGAGTGCAACAGAGACAGCGCGGCCAAGGCACTGTCCGGAATCAACCTGCACAGTAGGAAGGTAAGTGTCCCAACAGAAGAGGGTCTTTGCCGCCGCGTCGAGACCGTCGAGACCGTCGGGACCGGACACTGCATTACGGCGTCGCGGTGCCGTGGCTCTGAAAAGAGGGCTGGCCCAGGCCGGCGGCGGCACTGGCAGGGCTGGCAGCGCCGGCGGCACTGGCAGGGCTGGCAGCGCAAGCGGGCACGCATAGCAGGCGGCCAGCGGCCGGAGCGGGCAGACACTGCTCGCATATAATCTTCTACCGGGTGGAGCACTGCAAATTAAATGGAAAGACTTGACGCCAAAATACGGCGAGACAAAAAGTCTTGCCAAGTTTTGGTCAGGCCTGAGAGTCTCGCCAAAATTTGGCCAGGCAAAAATGTCTCGCCACAACACGGTGCGACTCTTTTTGTCTGATCGCTGTTCAGGCCGCATGGATCGTATAGACTCGATCAAAAGTCTGACCACAAAAGTCTCCCCATTGTGCGGCGAGACATTTTTGTCTGACCAAATTTCGGCGACTTTTAGGTCTGACTTTTTGTCTTGCCTCTGGAGTGGCGAGAAGTTTGACCTTTGAATTTGTAGTGAGGACACATCCAAACTTAAGTGAATACGAAATAACTCGGTATTCGTGGTATTTTACGCCAGGTAAAAAATTCGTGAGTCGCCTGGGCCAGAGTATTCTCTTTTGTTGACTTAGACGGACGCGGTGCTTCTCACTCGCAGCGTCGAATACCCAGCGCGAGAATGGAAAGGCCTGTTTCGACGCGTGCACACGTTGCGTTCCCGGGAGCCAACGACGCATCACGCTTCCGCAAACGAGCTTTTATTTCACGCGTCACAGCAGCGCGTATCCCTGAACACACATTCACGCTCATTGCGGCGAAGAGTCCTCCACCCGCTCGCTACAGGAAAAACGACAACGAAAACAAGAAACAACGGCACATGAGGGCGCACACGTAAAATAGGCTCGCGACTCCGAATTCAATCGAATTTACATTCACGCGCGGCCGCTCCCGGGCCAGGGGAAGGTGGGGAGCGGAGACGGAGGGAGCGGGCGCGGGGGGTTTACAAGGGAAAAAGCTCTAGAGAATGGAAAGGGGGGGGGGGGCGGGCACAAAGATCAAACACAGCCTTCAACTAGGGGTGTCTGCACTACAAATCCAAAGGCCAGACTTCTCGCCACTCCAGAGGTGAGACTCCAGAAGTCTCGCCAAGTTTCGGTCACACCTCAAAGTCTTGCCAAATTTTGGTCGGACAAAAATGTCTGGTCGCCGCAAAATGGTGAGACTTCAGTGTCTGACCACTGCTAAGGCGCAAGTCACGGTGCGCCGCATGGACGCTAACCAGCGCCTCTACAGCGGGCAGACAAGAAAGTCTCGCCATTTTGTGGTGAGACAGTTTTGTCTGACCAAAATTTGGCGAGACATTCAGGTCTGGCCGAAACTTGGCGAGACTTTGAGTCTGGCCATATTTTGGCGCGAAGTCTTTCCGTGCAATTTGCAGTGCAATCAAAGCGCCATGTTTGTGCGTCGCCAACAGCCGGTATGCTAAGACTCGACTCGGCGAGGTGTGCATATAGTCGTCCTTCCCGTTTGAGGTTTACCGTGAAGGGCAGACAGACAGACAGACAGACAGACAGACAGACAGACGGACGGACTCGACTCGGTGTGACGTTGACGCCCCAAATTCCGAAGCCCACATAACGGCGCCCTTTCCTCCTCATTGTGGGGCCTCTCCGCTCCTCGGCCGGCTGCCGCCTCGGTGGAGGTCCTCATGGAGGCCGACGGGGAAGTCGGCAATGGCGCCGACATGACTGTGCCGAAAAGAGGCCGCTGCACAGTGGGCCAGAAGACCGGTGGCGGCGGTTAAAATTACAGACAGGTTTTGAGCTCCAGAGTCGCTAAATGGGACTTGGAGCGACCGTGCGACCCCCCAATGTTCGGAAGAGGTCGCACATGTTCGGTTCGAGTCCTGCACACTAAACTCTTGTGGACTTTTTAAATGCATAATTATGCACTTTTTATGCATAGTTATGCATGCACAGATACATACGTAAGGTGTGTATAATATTATGCATCATTGTGTACATTTTATGCATCTTCTTGCATAAAATGTACACAGTGATGCATAATATTATACACACCTTACGTACGTTTCTGTGCATGCATAATTATGCATTAAAAACTCCACAAGATATTTGTGTGTGTTAAGCGACTCTGGAGCTCAAACCGCGTCTAGAATTTTACCGCCTGCGCCGGTCTCCTGGCCCACTGTGCGCTGCAGTCATTGTAAAACCCACAAAATGGCAAAGTCGTCCTCCGGCCCGCGGGCCGCAGGGAAACATGAGACGTGACCCAGGCGCGCACCGTGGTCCGGTCAGCGCGGGGGCGACGCCCCACCACGCCCGCCGAGCGAGGATCCCAAGTTATATGGGCGTAGCTGCGCCAGAGCAGCTCCGGTGTTTGTGGAACAAGCCTCCCTCACCGCGGCAGCGCTGCAGCCGCCCGGTGGAAATGAGAAAGAGGGGGGGGAGGAGGGGGGAGGCAGCCGAGGGGTAGTGCGTGGTGCGAACACCGCAGGGGCAACTTGCAGATATCGCTTGTTATGAGGCACGGCAGTTTGCATAGTTTGGTAAGCAGAGTCGCTGAGTGGCGCGGCAAACTAACGCGTCCTTTCCTTCGCCGGCAGCGTACCTGTTGCGGGCCGCGGCCAATGGGGCGGCGCGTTGCACAGTGGGCCAGAGGCCCGGCGGAGGCGGCCAAACCTCTAGACGCGTTTGGAGCTCCACAGTCACTGAATGGGACTCGACCCGAACGTGTGACCCCTCGAATGGATTGCTGCCCGAACGAGGAATCCACTGGTCGGGTCACACGTTCCGGTCGAGTCCCATTCAGCGACTGCGGAGCTCTAAACGCGTCTAGAGGTTTGGCCGCCTGCGCCGTGACCTCTCGAATGGATTGCTGTCCGAACAAGGAATCCACTGGTCGGGTCACACGTTCGGTCACATTAATTTGTAAAGTCGTAACATTTTTCTCTGCAAAGGATGGTGATGGTTTGAAGAGTGCCTGCCAGGTCATCTTGCTGACGCGTGTTGCGTCACGGGGGAGAGAGAACCGCACCGCTTGAGAAGTTTCGCTCGGCTTAACAGGCAAACGCCCCAACATCAGACAACGCAGCAAGACGCGCTTGAAGAGATTGAAAAGTTTGGAGCCAAAGTTTGGACAGTTCTTCACCGCATTGCGCTTCCTCGTTACCGGTATTTTACAGTAGTTAATCTCGACTGTCCGCATCGGAGTGCAAAGCATGTTCCGTCGCGCGAATCTTGCTGGCGCCTATCGGTGCGAGTTCCGCGAAACATTATCCGATTTCGGACCGCGGCCGACGCCGCAAAGTGGGCTAGAGGACCGGCGCAGGCGGCCGAAAGTCTTGACGCGTTTTGAGCCCCGCAGAGTCGCTAAATGGGACTCGAATAGAACGCATGACCCCACCCATGGATTTCTTGTTCGGAGAGCAACAAATTGGTGGGGTCATACGGTCGGTTCGAGTCTCAAGCCAAGAAGCCGTGCGGGATTTTGGCCGCCTGCGCCGGTCTTCTGGCCCACTGTGCGCCGCCGCCGCACCAAACAGACACATGTCCAACTTGGACCCCGCCTTCGCCTTTGGCTGCTTCGGCTTCTCCTCGGGTCGCCAGCTAATTTCATGCACGGCCGAGGGGGAGAGGAGAAGGGGGGGGGGAATCTTTGGAACTCGCGCAGCCCGCCAGACTCCACCCTGCACGCCGCCAACTAAAACTTGCGAAAAGAGTTTCGCCGCTAGCCCTCCCTCTAACTATCCCCGCTCGGCTCCGGCCCGGCCGGCCGTCCCTGCCGTTTCTGGCAACCCGCGAGCGGGGCGCGGCTCATTCGCTCTATTTTCTTCTCCTCCCCGCCGGCACCCAGTTTCCTTTTTTTCCGCCACTTTTTCTTCGTTTTATCTCAGCCTCTCCCTCTTTCCTTTCGCCTTCTTTTTTTTTCTTCTTGTAGCAACTTCCTGCTGCGACTTCCACGCCACTCCTTTTCCATTTCTGCCCCCCCCCCGCATCCCTGCCGGCCAGGGGCGGTTCCGGTGCAGCGAGGGGAGGTGGGGCATTTCACGACTCCAAATTCAAGTTAGGCCCGTAACGCTGCCATTACTATCTCTCAACTCAGGTTGCACGACGCAACGACCTAGACCGCTGCCCCCCCCCCCCGGGGTGGGCGAGGAACGAGTCGACGCCCCCCAAGCCTTCTAATGGATTCCAAATTAGTGGTCCCCGGGCCCTGGTAAGGCGATGCTGGAGTGCAGGGGCGTTATCGGGGGCCTGGATGAACCCGCCGCCCCGCCACGCCCCGCCCCGCCACGCACCGCCACGCGCCACCCCGCCCCGCCCCGCCCCGCCCCGCCACGCGCCGCCCCGCCGAGTACACAACCGTAAAAGCGGCGTAGAGCACTCGGCCCCACCGCCCGGCAGGGCGCTAGCGACGTCGGTTATGAACCGCAGAGGGCAGTGGCACCCGTCTTGCCCGGCGCCGCGGGTTCAAACGCTGCCTCCGCCGCACAGTGGGCCAGAAGACTGGCGCTGGCGGTGAAAACTCTTAGACACGTTTTTTAACTCTAGAACGCTCACTGGGACTCGAACCGAACGTGTGACAGCACAAAAGAATTGCTCTCCTAACGAGGTGGGGTCACACGTTCGGTTCTGGCCCACTGTGCGCCGCGTGTCTTTGCGACGCCTCGCCGCGCGTCGCGCACCGAGCCGGACACCGGCAGCCGGTCAGGCGTGCAAGACGGATCGAGCGGCGGCCGTCTGGGCTGCCAGCCTTGCCAGACCCGCCGGGCTCGGCAGTGACCTGGCGGCCCTAGTGGGCCACGTCGGCGGCCCGGTCGGACCGAGCAGCCAGCCAAGCAGCGCGGCCGCCGCTCACCACATTAATCACTGGCCTGCTGTGTGCTGTGCAGTCTGACGCGGCCGCCCCCCCTCCCCCGGACGGATCGCCATCGGCCCGCGGATGGCCTCAGCCTAATCCCGGCCCAGTCAGTAATGGGCGTGGCCGGCTGGCCGGGACGGACCGACCGCCGAACACTGACGCGTTTCGTCACTCTGTTGCTCTCGCACCCCTGCGAGCGGCAGAGACAGAGCGGCAGCATCACTGTGGAGCCTGCAGCTGCGCTCGACCGACACAGCTCGCGGGAGAGGGACTGGGTCTACGACCCGCTTGGCCTGATTCCGAACAAGGCTCCGTTACTCTGTCCCTCTCGAACCCGCTGTTTCGGAATCGATCAGCAGATCAGTCAGTCCATTGCTTCCCCTGCGTCGTGTGAGTACACTAAACGCTGGAGCGCCTGGGGCCTGGGCTGGGGCACACACTCAAGGTTTTTGTACAAATTTTGTACGAGACATCACAGTTTTTTGTGCAGATGAACTTTTCATACAATTTTGTACTAGATTTTGTATAAAAATGGGGAAATCGGTGCAGATTTTTGTACGAAAATTGTACGAAAAGTTCATCTGCACAAAAAACTGTGATGTCTCGTACAAAATTGTACATAACATTTAGTGTGCACCTGGCACCTATCCCAGGGAACCACCTTCAAGCGCAGCAAGGCTTCTGTGTACGTACACTCTAAATGTATTTGTATTTTTGTGTACAAAAATTTGAACAAAGTTAAACATACAAATACATTTGCACAATTTTGTGCAAACTAACGTAAGATTTTGTTCACAGCTCTGGACAAAATCGTTCGTGTATTTGCACAAAATTGTGCAAATGTATTTGTATGTTTAACTTTGTTCAAATTTTTGTACACAAAAATACAAATTACATATAGAGTGTAGTGCGGTCTGGTCGCCACTGGACTAGAGTGCGGTCCGGTCGCCCTTGGACTGTGCCCGATGGCCTCTGGTCACTGCCCCGGTCGATGGCAGGGTGTACGGTTTCCGAAATGCACACTCAATTCTTTTGTACAAATATTTTTGTACGTGCCCTCACAAATTTCGCGCATACGTGCTTTCCGTACAAAATTGTACGAGATTTCGCACGAATTTGTGCGATTCTGCGTTTGTACGAAAAAGGTCACATGTTGAAAATTGTGTGAGACCACGCGTACAAAATTGTACGAATAGATCTAGTGTGTGGTGCTTTTTGTGACCCTCCGCCGACCAGCGGTCTCCCCCGTTTGATCGTTTTTCCCGCGGTTCATACACAACAAGCACAGTGGCCCCCCCCCCCTTTCCTTCTGCCCTCCGTGCTGCACTTGACGACCCGCTAATACAGTTCGGGGACACGCACAATGGTTCCGCGCCGGTATGAATATGCAGCGTTTTGTTCACAATGTTGTCAGCGAGGGCCCGGCCCGATATCAATTGCAGCTCGATGTTGTTGTTGTTCAAGTTGTTGTTGTTGTGGAGGGCGAGCGGGGGACGCGAGGGTCACGACGGCAGGACAACCATCCAGGACCATCCATTACAGGCTCAAATGGCGGGCATTTACATAAGTCCCGAAACTATCGCGCCACTCGAACCATTCGGTGGCGCCTTCGCCTTGCCTTCAGCACCCTCTACAGGGGCGGCCGGGGGGGAGGGGGGCGGAGATGGGTGGAGGGATAGGGGCCCGTCTGGAGGGGTGCTTATTCCGGCCACCTATGCATGCCCAGAAAAGGAGACGGAGAGAGAGAGAGAGAGAGAGAGAGAGAGAGAGAGAGAGAGAGAGAGAGAGAGAGAGAGAGAGAGAGAGAGAGAGAGAGAGAGAGAGAGAGAGAGAGAGAGAGAAATGAGGGACGGCACTGCAGGCGGCCGGCCGAAGTGCATAGTCAGGACCAGGGCAGTTGGAGCGCTGCCACGGCCGGCAAGGCCTGCAGGACGACAAAGTAAATCCAGGGCGGGCCCTGCTGTTGATTTCTGCGCGACCAGCGGGGTGACGACGCCCCGTCTCTCTCGCACTCACGGCAGAGGTGGGAGGGAGAGAGGCAGGGCTGTTGGGATTGGAGCAGCAGTCCGACAGCACGACGGCGATTCAGTAGCCCACTGCATGCAGGCCGGCCCGGCCCGAGGCCCGGCCGCACGGCGTGGGCCAGAAGGCCGGCGCGGCCGGCTAAAACTCAAAACGCGTTTTGAGCTCGCTTAACAGGCCTCGAACCGAACGTTTAGCCCCACCGACGGAATCCTCGTTCGGAGAGCAATCCATTGGTGGGGGTCTCACGTCCGTTTCGAGTCCCATTTGGACCGCCTCCGCCGGTCTTCTGGCCCACTGTGGGCCAGGCGGGTCGTGGCCGTTCGGGGTCCGGGGCGGATGGGTCATTGCGAGGCGGCCCGGCCGTGGCTCGGCTCGGCGCTCCGCTCGGCTCGTCGCCGTTCGGGGTCCGGGGCGGATGGGTCATTGCGAGGCGGCCCGGCCGTGGCTCGGCTCGGCGCTCCGCTCGGCTCGTCGCCGTTCGGGGTCCGGGGCGGATGGGTCATTGCGAGGCGGCCCGGCCGTGGCTCGGCTCGGCGCTCCGCTCGGCTCGTCGCCATCACAGGGCCCTTGGCATTACAGCGCCGCGCATAAACCCGACACAACGCCACTCCATGCCCACCGCGCCCCACCGCGCCCCACCGCGCCCCGCCACGCCCCGCCGCGCCCCGCCGCGCCACCGACATAAATAGCTTGGAATGCGTTGGGGGCATAACTCCGAGGTGAAGCGGGCCCTGTAGGGTGAGGGTAATGACAGAGGCGAGGCAGCAAGGCGATTCATTTGAGGCGCAGCCCTGCTGGCCCAGCGGACGTCCAGGCCAGGCGCGCCAGCAACGCCGCGGCGACGCCCAGACGCCGTGCTGGCCAGGGTCCAAGCGCGCAGCGAGGCGCGTCAGGGCGGGGCGGGGCGGGGCGGGGCGAGGCGGGGCGGGGCGGGGCGTGCCTGGAGGGTGCCCCGCCCGAGACAGCAGCAGCGCGGAATGACCGCACCGTCTCGGGGAAACAGCGGAGACCGTCTTGCGCGCGTCTCCGCCGAACACGTCGCCGTCGTCTCCGAGCGAGGAATATCCATTGGTTGGGGTCACACGTTCGGTTCGAGTCCCATTTAGCGACTCTGGAGCTCAAAACGCGTCTGAAGTTCAGGCCGCCTGCGACTGTCCTCTGGCCCACTGTGCAACGGGCAGCAAGTAGCAGTATCAGGAGGCGTGACCGGCCGGGCAGCAAGTAGCAGTATCAGGAGGCGTGACCGGCCGGGCAGCAAGTAGCAGTATCAGGAGGCGTGACCGGCCGGGCCGCCGCGCCAACACCGCTAACGCTAATCAAACTTTGCCTGTAAGTCACGCGGCGGGGAAGGAGCAGGCCGACCGAAGATAATCTGGCGCTGCTTTACGGCGCCGAATGCGGCCCGCTAAATCAAAACGGGGCACAGTGGGTCAGAAGACCGTCGAGGCGGCCAAAATTCTAGACGCGTTTTGAGTTCCAGAGCATGCGCGGATACAGGGGGGGGATGGGGTTTTTGCCCCCCCCCCCATAGCACCAAGATAGCCGCCTGAAAGGTAGGCAAGAAGTGCTCCTTTGCCCCTGTAAGTAGGCAAAAAGTGCTGCTTTGCCCCCCCCCCCCAAGGCCGCCTCTGGATCCGCCACTGTTCCAGAGTCGCTAAATGGGACTCGAATCGAACGTGTGACCCCTCACCAATATATTCCTCGTTCGGAGAGCAATCCATTGGTGGGGTCACACGTTCGATTCGAGTCCCATTTAGCGCCTCTGGAACTCAAAACGCGTCCAGAATTTTGGCCGCCTCAACGGTCTTCTGACTGTTCCACTGCGCGGGGAACTGGCCGGAGCGAGGCCCGCCTGGTGCCGACCTGACCAGATCCGTCGTGATCCGAGTGAGTGATGGATGGCTGTCCACACGGCCGGCCCAAACACGACAAAAGGCGATGGACAGGCCGAGTACAGCGCAATCGCTGCCGGCTGCCCGGCGCACAGTGGGCCAGGAGACCGGCACAGGCGGCAAAAACTCTACACGCGTTTTGAGAACAAGAGTCGCGAAACGGGACTCAAACCGAACAAGTGACCCCACCAATGGATTGTTCCCCGAACGAGGAATCCATTGGCGGGGTCACACGTGCGGTTCGAGTCCCATTTAGCGACTCTGGAGCTTACAACGCGTCTCGAGTTTTGGCCGTCTTCTGGCCCACTGTGCGGCGCCGCCGTGCGAAGCCGACCCTCCAGGGGCTCCTACACCTCCTCCAGGGCGGCCTGCGAGGCGCCTGGGCAGTAAAGGCCGCCCGCCCAACGTCTTGTTCGGCGAATTGGCCTCCCGATCGCCTGTCTGCTGTTATGCCTATCGCGTCGGGCCGAGAGGACGATGCGCGGCGGGTCGACCCACTCGCCCCCATTGCACAGTGGGTCAGAAGACCGCTGAGGCGGCCAAAATTCTAGACGCGTTTCGAGCTTCAGAGTCGCTTAGTGGGATTCGAATCAAACGTGTGACCAAACCAAAGGATTGCTCTCCACACGAGGAATCCATTGGTGGGGTAACACGCTTGATTCGAGTCCCATTTAGCGACTCTGGAGCTCAGAACGCGTCTAAGATTTTGGCCGCCTCAACGGTCTTCTGACCCACTGTGCATTGGCCCGCTCGCTCCGCTTGCGCGAGGCCCGAGCGCCGCGGCGAGCCAGCAAGAGGCGAAAACAATAATAAATAGTTACCCGGCCGCCAACATGGGCAGCGCGGAGAATGCACCCGGCAAGCAGGGCACGCTGGGCAGCGCACAGTGGGCGCGCCAAGGACGCGGCTCTAATCCTCCGAAGAAGTAGTGCAGCACAAAGAGTTTCATCAAAGCGCGCAGGCAAGCGTGGAGGAGCTGATATGAGGGCAACGCGTATTTCGCCCGGCTTGGCCCGCGGCCCACGCAGCCGCGCGCAACACAAGCAGAAGGCCGCCGCCGCACAGTGGGCCAAAACCGAGGGGTGACTCACTGTAAGATTTTGTGTACAATGAATGTGGGAATGTGTTAGAATGTGCAAGATTTCTGCTGTATTTGTCACACATGTTGCCTACTTACAGGCGTTTTTGCCTCCAGAATGTGGGAATGTGTTCAAATTTTGTACAACGAATGTGGTAGGTTGTGCCCCCCTCGGCCAAAACTCTGGACGCGTGCTGAGATAAACAGAACTCGAACCGGACGTGTGACCCCGACAATGGATTCCTCGTATAGATCAATCCATCTGTGAGGTCGCACGATCGGTTCGAGTTCCATTTAGCGACTCTGGAGCTCAAAACGCGTCCGGGATGTAGACCGCCTCCACCCGGTGGCCCGGTGGCGTATCTAGACTCGAGAGAAGGAGGGGTTCATGTCGCGCTTTTTTCCTTCTTACAGGCGGATAGTGCTGCAAAATTGCCTACCTTTAGGCGTTTTATTAAGGGCAAAAGGGGGGTCATGACCCCGTGCCTCCCCCCCCCCCCTGGATACGCGCCTGCCTCCACCGGTCCGCTGTGCTCGAGGCCCTGTAGCAGCGCGGACCGTTGGCCGCAGCGACCTGGAACTTCCCCCGCGCCCTTCCTCGTCGTATACGCTCGCAGTTTAGTACACGGACCAGCTTCAACAGGGCGGCGGTGGGGTGCGGCGGCGGTGCGGGGAGTTGGAACAGGGCGCACGGACGCAAGACTGTGAGCCCCAATTTTCTGCTGGACACGGCCCAAGGGGCGGCGCGGCGGCCCGCGGCACGGCGAGCTGGCAGGCAGCAGAATGAGAAGTATTTCGGTAACAACAATAACGCCGTCCCCGTGGCGGCCAGGCAGGGCAGGCAGGCAGGGCTGGCTGGCAGGCAGGGCTGGCTGGCAGGCAGGGCTGGCAGGCAGGCCGCCGCGCCGCATTTAGCAAAGAGGATGCGGGCCGGGCGACTTTACAGCGCAAACTTGGTAAAGTGCAATAAAATGCCGCGAGTTATTTTCCCGGACCGGCAGGCCGACGGGCCGACACGTCTTCAGGCAGCGCTCCGTCTCTCTCGCACCCCTGGCGGGGCCTCGCGGCCACGCCCCCAGGCAGCGCTCTGTCTCTATCGCACCCCTGGCGGGGCCTCGCGGCCACCACGCCCCAGGCAGCGCTCTGTCTCTATCGCACCCCTGGCGGGGCCTCGCGGCAACCACGCCCCGCGGGTCGCGGCCTAACGACAGTCTGATAGGGAAAAGGCCCTTCGATGAATAAATCAAAGGCAAGAGACAAAGTGGCCGGGGCCGCGAGGCACAACACAACAAATAGAAATATGGACGCCTTGCAGACCTTCCGGGACCTGGTCCTGGGACCGCCAAAGGGGGGAAGGGGGGATGGGCAGAGAGAGGTGGATGGGCGGCGCATGGATTCAGCATGTGCACACGAAAAAAAAATTAACTAAAAACGCATAAAATACTATCACGACTTTTATCACGACTCAAGTGCTGTCTCTTCACGATGACAGGTTATCATCACCACAATAAGGAAATCATGTTGATCTTCCACGCACTTCGCCAAACCAGAATTTTGTCCGCGTTAAACAATATTCATTGAAAACCAACAGAAACATTTCCTGCGTTCGTCGGAGAATGTTTTCGGGCGGGGTAGAGGTGCGTTACAGTGAGCGGTCGAGCTCGGCGGGGCGAAAGACGATGTTTTGGCGTTTGGAGTATGAGGGGGAAGGGGCGGCGGGGGCGGGAAGGAGGGGGGAGGAGGGGGGGGAAGGAGGGTCTGTGGGAAAACAGCGCGGCGGGATCGGCGCCGATGTTTGCGCGCGCCGCTCCCTGCCCCCACTTTGCAACGAATCGGCCACAGATTTATGTGTGGCGGCTCGCCCCCCCCCCCCTCTTTGCAATGTGTGAAAACTTTGGACGCGGCCGGGTTGCCGAACCAGCAGCGGCAGCACGCCTGGACCGGCGCCACAGGCGGATAATAAACGCCGACCGCCACACTCGAGGGGCCACTGGTCCACTGTGATGTCGTGGAGGAACACACTGAGAGAAATGGAATGTCGTTTCCCGGGGTCACTAAATTTTGGATGTTTAGACCAAAATTTAGTTAACTCGACTGGTTTTTTTAGTCAAAAGAACTTTTTTTCGTCATTTCGACTAGTTTTCAGACGAAGCGACTAAAACATTTAGTCACCCCCTGAAACGACGAAAATTTTTGGTCGATTCAACAAAAATTTTGTCGATTTGAATTTACTTTTGGGACAGTGCACGTCGGAAGCCCTCACACGGAAAAATATATACTTAGTTGGGCCAACCGATGCGTTGGTTGGTTTTTGCCCAAATAAAGATGTTTTCGTTCTAGTAAGGAAAATTTCGTTCGAAGAAGGAAAATTTAGTTATGAGAGCGGAAAGTTCGTTCCAGCAGTGAATTCGACTGTCGTCTCAGCGGACCGGTTCGTTTGGCACAACCAAAAGTATGTTCGCGACGGCAACGATCCAATTTGCTTGCTTCAAAGAATGGATTCTTTGCGGCAGCGAAGTTCTCCTTTCTTCGAACGAAATTTTATTTATCAACGTTATATCCAAGTTATAACGAAATCATCTTTAGTTGGGCGAAAACCAACCGACGCATCGGTTGGACCAACTAAGTATTTCTTTCCGTGCATAACAGCGATACCGCCAGTGGGTCCTCCTTCTCCTTCTTCCTCCCTTCGTCCCCCCCCCCTTCCCCTCGCGGCGGCGCGTGGAGGCCTCTTTCATTATTTCTGCTTTATAGTCCACGCAGACGCGGAGGAGGCGTTGACGCGGGCAATGGATTAAGATGGAGCACCAGCCGCACCTACACTGCCGACGAAAACACCCCTTTCTTTCCCTTTTCCTTCCCTTTCCCCTTCCTTTTTTTGGGGGGGGGGGGCGACTTGCTACTTGCCACCCTGGCCACGGCGATGCTTGGCAGGGAAGCAAGCAAAGGGAGGGGTGGTGGGTGGGAGGGTGCAGGCACCGATGTGGATTCCGTCAATGATATACGCATCCATATCGCGTATAGGGACGCGGCAAAAAAAAAAAAAAAAAAAAAAAAAAAGACTACGTAAAAATTGCGCGTATCTTTTCTGTCCGCCGAACCGGAATCTATGCGCGACACGGATTCACGGCGTGCTTCGATGTGACGGCGGCAGCGGTGGCCAGGCCAGCCACGGTCAGCGGTATGGGAAAATGCCGCTGTTTCGACCCTTTCGATAACGGTGAGACGAGGAACGCGGATCCAAGGTACGGTCACACACACACATACCAACACACAAAGAGTCTCCCACACACAGAAAGCTGGTCTACCTCCCACTCTTGCTCCCACTCCATCAGGCCCGAGACACAACCTCTGTATGTCTCTGTCACACAAACACAAACACACACACACACGCACACCAATTGGACGACGCGAATATGCCGTTTCGGAGCGGCGAAAACAATCGCGGCGGTAATAGGGCTTTAATAAATTGCCGGCCGGGCGGAACGGAACAGAGCGAAGCGACCGCGCCGGGCAAACGTTATGGGCGTGTCAATTGGTCGCAAACCAAACGCCCTCGACCGCCCCCCCCTCCCCCTTCTTTCTGTCCCACTCCCCCTTTCCTGCTGCCATTCCAGCGACACGACGAACAGTGGGCCAGAAGACCGGTCGAGGCGGTTCCATACCCCGGACGCGTATTGAGCTCCACAGTCGCTAAATGGGACTCAAGAGGAACGTGTGACCGCACCAATGCACGGAAAAAAATAATTAGTTAATCCAACCAATGTATCGGTTGGTTTTCCCCCAATCCCGGGGGAATCCCGATACCGGGGGTACCTGTCCGCTGAGGCAACCATCAAATCCGCTACCACAACGATGAATTTGTTGCATCAGCGAAATTTTCCTCCCCTCAAACGAAATTTTCGTTGCTAGAACGAAAGACCTTTGATTGGGCGAAAACCAACCGACACATTGGTTGGATTAACTAATTATTTTTTGCCGTGTGGATTGCTCTCCGAACGACGAATCGGTTTGTGGGGTCACACGTCCAATTCGAGTCTTGTTTAGCGACTCTGGAGGTCAAAACGCGCTTTGAATTTTGGCCGCCGCGCCGCCGGGCTTCTGGCCCACTGTGCGACGGCCAAAACGGCGGATAAAATAAACGGAAGCGACGTCCTCCGCCCCACCAATGAGGGCGCCTATCAGGCACGCGGGAAAACAACGCCAGCCTCACGACGATGACGACGATGACGACGTTGTCAACACCATCGTCGTCATCAACAACAACAACAACAACAAGAGCGTCGTCGCGATGGAATGAATACCGCGGCACGTGGCGAATACAAGCGACGCAAAACACACGCGGCCGATTTACGGTTTAATAAGAACGCCCCGCGCAAAGTGCCCCCCGTGTTGGGACTGGATAAATAATGTGCGGAACAGTCCCGGCGGCCACATCGGCCCCGCCCCGCCCCGCGCCGCCCCGCCCCGCCCCGCCTCACAAACGCAAACAAACAGAAAACTAGCGCGCGTTCCGTAAAGGTGCGCGGGTAGCGAGGCGTGCGCGGCGCCACCGCGAGAACAGGAGGCGGCAATATCCCCAAGAACACGGAACACGGCATAACGCCCGGCAATTCGTCTGCGAGGCCAAAGCGGTTCCGCGCAGCTCCGCACGGTGTGCCAGAAGGCCGCATAGCGCAGGCGGACAAAAAATCTGCGAGCGTTTTGAGCGCCGCAGTCGCTAAACGGGACTCGAACCGAACGTGTGTGACCCCACCAACGGATTTCTCGTTCGGAGAGAAATCCAGGGGTCACACGCTCCTCTCAAGTCCCATTTAGCGACAGTGGAGCTCAAAACGCGTCCGGGATCTTGACCGCCTCGACCGTTCGATTCGAGTTCCATTCGGCGACTCTGGAGCTCAAAACGCGCCTACGCGGTAAAAACGATTCCCGGTTTTCCCAGGAAGCTTGTAGAAAAGACAAAGGCGATTTCCAGGGAGTTCCTGGGAAAACCAGGAACAGTTTTTACCGTGTAGATTTTTAGCCGCCGATGTGGGGGAGTACGCCATATTCTGAGGCTTTCTGTCGCGGCCCGTGGCATGAGCAAGACCATCAGCCGAACCCCCCCCCCCCCCCTCCTTAGCCGCCACCACCACAAGCTGTCCCGTGGCCGGGGAGCTGGGAGCGCACCGCCCCGCGTACCTGCACGCCGTGCACGCCTTTATGGCGGTGGGCCGCTTCAACCAAATGCCCTGCTCACAAATCTCCGCAGGATCACGACGCCGCCGCGTGCACGCCCGTGGCGAGCACGCTCTCGCTCTCTCTCTCTCTCTCTCTCCACCCTCTCTCTCTCTCTCTCTCACTCTCCTCCCTCTCTCTCTCTCTCTCTCACTCTCTCTCTCCTCTCTCATCCTCTCTCTCCTCATCCTCTCTCTCTCTCTCTCCTCTCTCACTCTCTCTCCGTCTTCGTCTCTCTCTCTCTCTCCCCGTCTCAGCATTCCTCCTCTCATCCTCTCATCCGCTCTCGTCTCTCTAACCTCTCTCTCTCTCTCCCTCTCTCAACCTCTCGCTCTCTCTCCCTCTCTCTCTCCTCTCTCTCTCCTCTTCCCTCTCGCTCTCCTCCCTCTCG
Source organism: Stenchaetothrips biformis (assembly GCA_030522485.1). Taxonomy (NCBI): domain Eukaryota; kingdom Metazoa; phylum Arthropoda; class Insecta; order Thysanoptera; family Thripidae; genus Stenchaetothrips; species Stenchaetothrips biformis. Next base: position 5,825,472 of record CM060095.1, on the reverse strand, counting down.
CTCGCACACACAGGCGCCCCGCGCAGCACGCACCCACACTGGAGGGCGCCGCCGCCGCAACATTTCATCCGCGCGGCGTATTGAAATTGCCCGCCGAGCCGAGCGGGGCGGGGCGGAGCACGGCGCGGCGCTCACGGCCTTCCGGAAACAGCGCGCGGCGGTTCACGGCGACATGGAGTGCGCCAAAACGGCTTCCGGGAGCCAAACGCATCGCGGCGAGAGCGGCGCGGCGCGGCACGGCAACGGTCCCCTGGATTCATAAAGATAACCTGGCGCGCGCAAAAGGGGAGGCGGGGTTTTGTCTGAATACATTGCGCCGCCCGGCGCGAACCCGCCCCGCCCCGCCCCGCCCCGCCCCGGCCCTGCCAAGGACACACAGCAGGTCGCAGATAAAGCAAGGCGCGTGACGCGGAGCGGGCCGAGGGGAGGGGGCGGGAAGGGGGAGGGGGCGATCCAGTTAGCTTTACCGCCGAAACTGCGTGTCCTCACACCGGCAGGGTAATTAGTGACACGCCGTCATCCAGAGGGCGCCACGCTCCGCCTCGCACAGTGGGCCGGAAGATCGACGCAGGCGGCCACAACCCCGGACGCGTTTCGAGCTCCACAGCCGCTAAATGGGACTGGAATCGAACGTCAGTGACCCCACCAATGGATTGCTCGTTCGGACACCAATCCATTGGTGGGGTCACACGTTCGGTTCGAGTCCCATTAAGCGACCCTGGAGCTCAAAACGCGTCCACAGTTTTGGCCGCCTGCGCCGGTCTTCTAGCCCACTGTGCGTCCTGTGCCTCGGCCTTGTGCTGCGGGTTCGGTGTTTGCCCATCGCCCGCCGCACGCGCTCCACGTACAGCATACCCCCCCCCCCCCGGCCCCTCCCAACTTGCCCCCTTCCGCCCCCTGCACCACGACGGAATATGCGCAAGCCCCACCGCTTTGCTCTCACGCAGATAAACGGCGGCGGCGACGTTGCCCTGTTCGTGCGTGTCTTCCTGTTGTGTGTGTGTGTGTGTGTTTGTGAGAGAGAGAGAGAGAGAGAGAGAGAGAGAGAGAGAGAGAGAGAGAGAGAGAGAGAGAGAGAGAGAGAGAGAGAGAGAGAGAGAGAGAGAGAGAGAGAGAGAGAGAGAGAGAGAGAGAGAGAGAGAGAGAGAGAGAGCGGGGAACGGAGCACTGTAAAAACTTTTTTCGTAAAGTTACGAACAATTTTGTTGCACGAGTTTTTCGTGAAGCATTTGTTATGAAACTTTATGTATGTTTACAAATTGTTCGTGAAGTATCTGGTACGAAACTTTTCGTATCTTAACAAATTGATCGTATTCTTTTAACAAAGTTTTATGTTTGCTGAGTGTTTTTAAAAATAAAATGAATCTTTACAACGAATGAAGAAACAAGAGAGGATCACAAAACATGTGTTTGAAGATACAAAGAGGATACCTTAGGAAAGTACTGTATGTAATAATTTTTAACTTGAGAATTACGAAAAACATTTGTTAAATTACAAAGTGGATAGTTTATGAAAGCATTGCAAGTTTACCAATAAGTTGTAAGCTAAGGATTACGAAAAGAGTTCATAAACTAGCATCAAACTCTTGTAAAGTTATGACTTGTATTCGTAAACTTGGTTCTGCAAATAATTCGTACCAAAAATATTTGTAAATTTACAATAATTTTTTACAGTGTGTGTGTGTGTGTGTGTTTAGGTGTGTGGGTGTGTGTGTGTGTGTGTGTGTATGTGTGTGTGAGTGTGTGTGGCTTAACATGTTTCATGCATCGCGGAGACAGCGGGCCGGGCGGCGTTGTCGGTGCAGGCCGGGCAGGGCATGCAGAGGCGGAGGGAAAGCAAGGGGCCGCTTCTTTTCTTTCCGTCCAAAGCATAATGCGTGGGCGGCGGGGCTGGCGGGGCTGGCAGGGCTGGCAGCCAGTTGCCGCCGTGCCGCTCGGCACGACAAGGGACAAACTGGCAAAGGGCGTGCTTCTAGCAGCCTCCAGCGGCTTCCAGCGACTTCGAGCGCGTCAAGGCACAGTGGGCCAGAAGACCGACAGCAGGCGGCCAAAACTCACGACGCGTTTTGAGCTGTAGAGTCGCTAAACGGGCCTCTAAACGTACGTGTGACCCCACCAATGGACCCCTTGTTCGGAGAGCAATCCACTGGTGGGGTCACACGTTCCGATCAAGCCCTGTTAGCGACTCTAGGGCTCAAAACGCGTCCACGGTTTTGGCCGCCTGCGTCGGTCTTCCGGCCCACTGTGCCAGGCTGCCGCCGCGCACTTCCCCTACACATTCCACAATCTCCTTGACGAAAAGTGCGACTAATTATTCCGGCCGTCGTCGGACGGAGCGGCGAGCGCCCCGTCTGTCTGGCCGTGGGTGGGACAGCGCAGCGCTGCTCGTGAGCGGCCAGCCCGCGGGCCAGGCGGGGTCCACCGGAGCGAGGGGAGCTCTCTCACTGTGGGTCAGAAGACCGTTGAGGCGGCAAAAATTCTAGACGCGTTTTGAGCTCCACAGTCGCTAAATGGGACTCGAATCGAACGTGTGACCCCACCAAACGACTGCTCTCCAAACAAGGAATCCATTGGTGGGGTCACACGTTCGGTTGAGTCCCAGTGTGGAGCTCAAAACACGTGTCCGGGATTTTGGCCGCCTCGACGGTCTTCTGGCCCACCGTGCGGGGCGGCGCCGGGTAGGCCGCGCGCCACATGCTTGTGTGCGGCGGGTGGCCTACCCTCGCATTCGCAGGCGCTCCCCGGGGCCGCCGCCCTGGACGGGCCGTCCTGCCAGCGCGTGGTGCGCGTGGTGAGACGCGCGGGACGGCAGTGCTCCCCGGGGGGCTTAGGGGGCGACTCTGGAGCTCAAAACACGTCTAGAATTTTGGCCGCCTCAACGCACAGTCGGTCAAAACAGTCGAAATCGGGGGGGGGGGGAAAATATCTAAGAGCGAAAAACAAGTTTTGAAAAAGTCACGGATATTTTAGACGATTCTGACTCAAAATTTTACGAGGAACCCGAATCTGGCTACCTCAGGTTCCGGTCGGGTCTGGACTTTTTGATATACGCCCATTTTAGCTGTTTTGGAGCATTTCCAATGCTTAAAATGGCCCAAATATCGCCGGGTTTGGCGATTTTTTTTACGATTCTGACTCAAAATTACATGGGGAATCCGAATCTGGCCACCTGGCCAGATGGCGGGTTCGGGCCTTGCGTATATATTGTTTTTTCGATTTTGACCGTCTTGACCTACAGTGCAACGGCCTTCTGACCCGCTGTGCCTTTGTGTGCGGGACACCGAGCTGCACGCCGCGAGTTGGACGGAGCGGCGAGGGCCGCACAGTGGGACAGAGACGCAGGGGGCCGCCATGGGGCGTCGCGACGCGACACGAGCTGCAGCGCTCGGCGGGGAGGTGACCGCTCCACATGTCGCACTGGGAACGCCGAGGGGTTCCCAACCGAGCCGGCGAGCGTACACTGACCCAAAGTCAAAAGTGACTTTTTGACTTTTTTGATTCGAGTGGCCACAAGATTCCTTTTTTATTTTCCCTGACATTTCCCTGACTTTTTCCTGATTTTCCCTGACAAAAATCGAAAGTTACCCGACAATATTCAGTGCTGCGGAATAGAGGTAAAACAATCAAAATAAGATATCACGTACTATTTCAATATTTTTAAAATTTCCCTGACTGCCGATCATTTCCCCTGACTTTTCCCTGACAAACCTTTTTTTCCCTAACATTTCCCTGACTTCCCAGACGTCCCTGACACGTGGCCACCCTGGATTAATTTTTTTTAACTTTTTTTTGTGACTTTTTGATATATTTTTTTGACTTTTTACGACGGGGTTCCAGTGGAGGTGGGTCATGATGCAAACTGTTGGCGTAGTAAGTCGAAATCACCTCTTCTTCCCTGTTTCCGCAAGTCAGCCTCGGTGAACCGTATTCCTGCAAGGCGGTCGCTGAAGTGTCGCGTTCCTGCGTTCCTGCGGCACTTTCCGGCTGAGGCCTCACCGCATAATACACTTTGGAACATTGCCGCCTCTCTCCATATCCCTAAATTTAATTGAAATACAAAGAATTGTGCGTTTAATAATTTTAAAAAATAAATAAAGTCTACGACGGTCTGTTTGCGCGTGGACCTGCCTGCCACGCCTGCTTCTTCAAACAGTCTGAAGTCAGACCCCCTGCATCTGTTCCCGCGAGTCGACCACCGTGCACTCCGCTGAGCCGCTGCGCTCCCCTAGCCGCAACCCACATTCCACATTCGCAAATTTTCGCGAGCAGCCCCAAACCCGCCCCACCCCGCCCCGCCCCACCCCGCCAACTTTGTCGGGCGGGCCGCTCCCCGGTGGTGCCCCGCTCCTTCCGCGTCGCATCCGCCGTGCCCCAATCTGTCGGGCCAGCCCGGCCGGCCCACGGTGGGCCAAAAGACCGCGCAGGCGGCCAAAACTCGTGACGTGTTTTGAGCTCCTCAGTCGCTAAATGGGACTCGAATCGAACGTGTGACCCCACCAGTGAATTGCTCTCCAAACAACATGGAATCCACATTGGTGGGGTCACACGTCCGATTCGAGGCCGATCCGGCGACTCCGGTGCTGAAACACGCGTGTCCAGGATTTTGGCCGCCTCGACGGTCCTCTGGCCCACTGTGCGGGGCGGCGCCGGGTAGGCCGCGCGCCACATGCTTGTGTGCGGCGGGTGGCCTACCCTCGCATTCGCAGGCGCTCCCCGGGGCCGCCGCCCTGGACGGGCCGTCCTGCCCGCGCGTGGTGAGACGTGCGGGACGGCAGTGCTCCTCGGGGGGCTTAGGGGGCGAGGACAGGCAGGGTAAACTATGAAATATACGCACACTGCCTACACTCACTCACATACACATACACACACACACACACACACACACACACACACACACACACACACACACACACACACACACACACACACACACACAGCCGCGCGCGCCCGTTATGCCGACACCTCAAGACGGCCACGCCACAGGCGGAACAGAAAGAGCCATGCGTCTCCTTTCCTCCAGCTTGAAAAGCGTCTAGAATTTGGGCCGCCTGCGCCGGTCTTCTGCACTGGTAGAAAAAAGTACGGAATAAGTATGGAACATGTCTGGTCAACAATTTGCCTGGACCGTCCGTGCTTGCCAAGTACGGAACTTTCTGTACTTTTTTCCGTACCCGTTTACACGAGCTTATATGGGACAGGTACGGACGTTCCGTACTTGCGTCCGTATTCCCGTACTATTTTCTTCCGTACATTCTCCGTACAAAAGTACAGAAATTTTTACAGTGTGGCCCACTGTGCGCCGGTCTTCTGGCCCCCTGTGCGACGACGGCGCGCACTCCTCTCATGAAACCTTACAAACTATTTTCAGCCTATCGAAGAAAAGTATGAGCAAACTGAACATAGTTCGTATCGTGCTCAACCACGCACCCACGCACCGCGTATATCCTGATTTGTTTTTGTTGTTTTGTTTGGCTGCGTCCCTTTGCCGCGCCACGCCAACCACGCCGTCCGCGACCTGCCTCACCGCCGCACGCCGAGTAGATAACGCGGCGCACCTGACCGCGGGCCGAGCCACCACTCTGAGCGCGCGCGCGCACGAACACACACACACAAACACACACACACGCAGAGACAGACACCAACAAACACACATGACACGCTCTCGCACATACATACATACATACATACATACATACACACACACATACGTGCACTACACAAACACACACATATATACAGACACCCACACCCACCCACACACACACACACACACACACACACACACACACACACGCACACACGCACGCGGCGCGCACAGGCTGCACAGGCAACAGCGGGGCGTCCGTGCCAAGACTCCGCATTGGTATTCCGAGTCGCCGACACAGAAGCCGCACGCGTGCAGGGACGTCCCCGGACGTCCCCAACCCACAGTGGGCCAGAAGCCCGGCGCAGGCGGCAAAAACTCTACACGCGTTTTGAGCTGAGTCGCTAAACAGGACTCGAACCGAACGTGTGACCCCACCGATGGATTGCTCGTTTGGAGAGCAATCCACTGGTGGGGTCAGACATTCGGTTCGAGTCCTGTTTCGCGACGCTGGAGCTCAAAACCCGAACGGGATTTTGACCGCCTTCCGACGGTCTTCTGGCCCACTGTGCGACTTCTCCGCAAAGGCCCACTCCCCCGCCCCCCCACACACACACGGCAGCGGGGGTAAAAGTGCCGGAACAAAGAGAATGCGGTCGCGCGCTTAGTGTCTTGATTAGAGCGAGATTAAGTTTTAATAATTCAGCAATTCAGCCATTCGGCCAGTGCGACGAATAAAAACGTCGCCCAGTAACAAAAGCACAGGACAAAAAAAAAAAAAAAAAAACCTGGGAAATAACAAACCACCAATTAAAGAAACAAAACAGGAGAAATTAAACGAAACCAAAACTCGCGACACGCAGTGGAAACGGGCATGAAAAATTAAACGCGCGCACCGAGCCTGTCCTGTCCGGCGGGCCGAAGTGGTGTGTCGCTCTGCCCGGCCGATGGCGGGGCGGACCGGGGCGCGACGCCATCGGAGTAAATATTGATCGTTTTGGACCGCCTCATCCGACCCATCAAAGTGAAGGGGTGGGGGTGGGGGGTCACTGGGGGCCATTCCCGGGCGACACATTGCCTACAATCTCTGCTCAATACCGCCATAAAAGCAAAACGCCCCACTCCACTACTCCACTCGACTGACTGCGAGACAAGTTTCCACATTTAAAGGGGCGGCTCAAGGCGGCCAGGGAGGGGGCGGCAAAGGGGGAAGGCGGCCTCCTGAAAGCCCAAGACTCAGGACGCCGAAATGAGCGGCCGGAAGCGAAGAGGAAATAACACGTCGCACAGACCGCCGCGGACCAGTGGGCCACAAAGCCGGTGGAGGCGGTCAAAATTCCGGACGCTTTTTGAGCTCCTAAATCGCTAAATTGGAGTCGAAGCGAACACGTGTGACCCCACCAATGGATTCCTCGTTCGGAGAGCGACCCATTGGTGGGGTCACGCGCGTTCCGTTCGAGTCCCATTGAGCGACTCTGGAGCTCAAAACGCGTCTAGAGTGTTGGCCGACTGCATCTTCTGGCCCACTGTGTAGTAAAAACACGGCAGGCGGACAATGAAGGGGACGCGACGTGCAGCGGCCCGCCCCGTGCAGACTCATCCCGCGAAAAAGTATCTGTCTGTCTGACTCTCTCTCTCTCTCTCTCTCTCTCTCTCTCTCTCTCTCTCTCTCTCTCTCTCTCTCTCTCTCTCTCTCTCTCTCTCTCTCTCTCTCTCTCTCTCTCTCTCTCTCTCTCGACGCCGCCTGTAGGTGCGAAGGGGGCATTAATCGTCAGTGCGCGACGAGTGCCGAGTGCAGATGGAAAAATCTCTCGTCGCCAAACGCGACCCTTGTATCGCGTCGAGTGGGACAACAGCGCACTCAGACAGCACACAGAGGGAGAGAGAGAGAGAGAGAGAGAGAGAGAGAGAGGGGGGGGCTGCAATGCCCCTCCAGTACGACAGGGGAGTGGGACCACTACCTGATGACCTTCCGCCCGGACTAGCCCGCGCTGGCCTCGACCCCTGTCAACACCGGCGAACGGGGACAGAGGTTAGGAGTGGTGGAGGGACGCCGGAGTGTACAGTGGGCAACAGCCCGAGAACGTGCGGACAGCGGACAACCGTCCCGATCCCTGTGTGTCCCCCTCTCCTCCCCACCGACACACTCACTCACTTACTCACTCACTCACTCACTCACTCACTCACTCACTCACTCACTCACTCACTCACTCACGCACGCACGCGACGCACGCACGCACGCACGCACTCACTCACTCACTCACTCACTCACTCACTCACTCACTCACTCACTCACGCACTCACTCACTCTCACACACACTCACGCACGGAGCGGTGGAACTTTCAGTCAAGAGTTCGGAAACGCAAACTGTAAACACCAAGTCACCTATAACGTTCCAAACAAGATAAGAACACATTGGTTTGACTTACACCTCCCGGGCCCCTCCCCCACATCCAGCCACCCCAGCCAGGTCCCCTCGATCACCTTTAAGCAGGAGAATAACAACCGCGGCTCCAAACGTCCCCCTGAACAACATCAGAGATAAGCCATAGCGGGAGGAGGATTTGTAGGGGATGAAAGTTACCGTGTGAGGGGAGGGGGGGGGGGAGGGAGGCGAGAGCTCCAAGTCTATTGCGCGGTCGCTACTCACATTTAGCAAATAACCCCTTCCCCTGATCCCAACGGATCGGTCGTGCTGTATCGACGGGCCACACCGCCGCAGCCGCACTGGTTCAAAGAACGGCAACAAAAAACGACAACCAGCAGCACCGTCGCCAACAATAACAAAAAAAAAAATCCAAAAGGCCGGTCAGGTTTGAACTGATGGCTCGGCTGCTCCATCGCTTATTGTTATGTGCATCGCCGTCCGCCGCCCCCATCCCCTTAAATTGACTCGGCGCCCTAACCGCGCCCGCTCTGCCCAAAGCTTTGTGGCGCTCCATCAGCGAGCGGTGCCGGAGGATCGCTTCGTCGCTCTGTCTCTGCCGCACCCGCAGGCCGTCCCGCAGGGAGCGAGGGAGACACTAAATCATTTCGCACTTTTTTTTTGTTTCATAGTTATGAACGATTTTGCACATGCGTAAGCTTCTGCATAATATTATGCATGACAACGTATAATATTATGCAGAACAACGCATGTGCAAAATCGTGAATAACTATATGTACAAAAAAGGATTTAGTGTGGAGACAGCGCCTCTCCGATTGGTGCACACGCTGCACTTGCCCGGTGGCGGCGACGGCGAGTGTCTCAGCGCCGGCCTGCCTCTCTTTTAGCGCCGCCGAGTTGCACTGCTCGCTTTTCACAGGGCGACCCGGGCTGTATAAAGAGCCTCACAGTCAAAGAGGCGACACGGCCACGTGACGGCGAGCCTCTGGTTCTGGTTCCACTGGGCCGCATGCGCTCTAGTGAATTTCTCATACTGCTCTCCCCCCTCCCCCTCCCTTCGTCCGCAAGTCAGCCTGTTGATAATTTTTTCTACGCCAATATATTTTTTTTTTGAACGGATAAACTCGTTATTTATAGCTCCGAGTGTTTGGAGGCAATTATAAGCTGTTTAAAACATTCAATGCACCTTCACCGCCTAAGGCCCGGAACCAGAGGTATGAAAAATCCACAAACCCCTTAAGAGCCCCAGACGAACCAGACCAATCAGAGCGCTCGCCGTCACGTGACCGTGTCGCCTCTTTGACTGCGAGGCTGATGTAGTATAGCACAGACGCAGCGACTGTGGTATAGCACAGAAGCAGCGACTGTAGTGCAGCACAGAAGCAGCAACTGTAGTGGAGCACAGCACAGACAGCGCGACAAGGACGAAGCGACGACGGAACGCGACTCTTTGGAATCGGTCCGCAGCACTAAGCCCCAAGCTTTACGAAGCAATTTCTTTGTAAGCAATTACGGGGCGAATAGCTCTCCCGCCTGATGACGAAGAGCTAAACCCTCGGACAGTGACAGAGAGAGAGAGAGGGAGAGAGAGAGAGAGAGAAAGAGGGAGAGAGAGAGAGAGAAAGAGAAAGAGAAAGAGAAAGAGAGAGAGAGAGAGAGAGAGAGAGAGAGAGAGAGAGAGAGAGAGAGAGAGAGAGAGAGAGAGAGAGAGAGAGAGAGAGCGTGGTGTGTGGACGACACGGCGGGTCCGCCCCTAACCGTTAACGCGATATGACACCGCTTCCCAAGATCGGTGGGGAAAATCATTAACAGCAGGTGACGACGGCACCAGCAGCACCACCAGCAGTGCCAAACCGCACTGGACCGGCCATAGAGAATTCCCCCCCCCTCCGCCCGTCCCTTCCCCCTGCACACCTGCCTCCCCCTCCCACTTCCCTCGGTTTAAACAAACCGAACTCGGTTCGGCCACGCCTATCCGTTAATAACTGAGCGTCCGCAAGATAGAGCGAGATAGAGCGCCGCGCCGCCGAGCTCCGCATCAATCATGCAGGCGGCCGGTGATGTATTGGCCCTCCGCCCGATCTCGAGGGGGGGGGGAGGGGGCTGCATAAACAAACACGCCGGAGCAGCAGTGCGCTACGGTGCTCTGCGGCTGTGTAAATCCGCTGTCGTGACTTGACACTATTTTTCGTTTTTTTTGTTTTTGTTTTTCTTTTCCTTTTCAGTACTTTTAGCAGTATAGCGGGGTTGTCCGTCAGAACGGAACCGACACGCGCACGTTCCGCCAGAGCACTCATCATTCTTGACACGAGTGTCAAAAAAATATTGAAAAGAACGTGAACTTTGTGTGTTGCGATGTGGGCCAAATATACGTCCCTGTGCTGCGAATATTTCTGCGAGAGGATATTTGCAGTCTTTCAGGGAAAACCAGCCCGGCTGTACAAGTGTGTTGTTTGAACAAAAAAAACAAATTCTTGAGGGTAACTCAGCGGCCGGCTGTGGGCGCTGCGTGTGGCCGAGTCGCACTGGCACTGCAAACAGAACGCGCAGCCCGCAGTCCTGCTTGTTTACACTTGTGTGCGCATTTATTTATTGGGCGTCGCACGCATCGGATCGGACCGGGAGTAGGCAAGGGGGGGGGGGGAAACTAGGGGTTTGGACAGGTTTCGGCAGGAATTAAGGAGCAGGAGGGGAGGGCAGAGCGGAGGGCAGGGGGGGGGGGAGGGGTTATAGAGAAGGGGATGGACTGACGTGATGAGAAATTGATGCAGCGATGAGCGAGTCGGCGGATCCCCAGGTGGGCCTGAGCTTGGTGTAGCAACGCGCGGCGGAGGGGAGGGGGGATGCGCGGCGGAGGGGAGGGGGAGGGGTGGATGCGCCGCAGGGGAGTGTGATATCGCCACATCGACGGACGCTTAGTAAAGTACGTGCTAAAGAGAACCAAAGGAGCAACAAGGAGCAGTTTTAAAATAAATATAGCAGGGTTACTCACACTCGTCGTGATCTTTGGCCGTGACGGTGAGCACAGTGTGCTGGATGTCCTCATTCTCGTCCACCTCCGCCTCGTAGAGCGCCTTGTCGAAGTAGGGCGGGTTGTCGTTCTTGTCCGCGATGCCGATCCGGATGAACTTGGTCACTGGAACACAACAAGGCCGCAGTCAAACACAGAGTCAAACAGCCACCCGTCCGGCCTGCGCACATTTAAATCACTGGGTTCTTTTTATTTAAATTGTTAATAGTTTTGCACGAAACTGGGCGTTTCACGGTGTACACTCAATTTCGTGCAAAGCTATGCACAGAAAACTTCATAGTAATTTACTGTGCATATCGCCCCTCCCCCCTTCCTCCCGCAGCGAGTAGCCTCAAAGCCTCTTCTCCTCGCCGCCGGTATTGCCTTGGCCAATTTCTTTCCGCTGGCTCTAGCTCGCCGCCCAGGCTCTGCTTTCGTCTTTTTTTCCTGCTCCACCTTGCGCGCTCCCTCTCTCTCTCTCTCTCTCTCTCTCTCTCTCTCTCTCTCTCTCTCTCTCTCTCTCTCTCTCTCTCTCTCTCTCTCTCTCTCTCTCTGTTGCAGTGCCACACAACTTGATGAAGCATTCTGCAAGCCATACTCCGAACGCTGAAATTAGGGATCCGTTTCACATCGTGCAATATAAAAATAACACACACAAAATAATCTTATCTGCCTCTTGAGGCAAGCGTGTTTTATTTTTATTGTTTTCTTCACTTCGTCATTTGGGTCTATATTTAGGTGCCTCGTTTGCGTTTTAGAGACTCCTCGACGGCGCAACAGGCCGACAGGGCGGAGGTCCAAAGAGGTCGCCCCGCGGCCTCGTTAGACGGGCTTGTTCTTGATTGCAATAAAGATGCTCAAGGAGCCAAATGAAATCGGGCTGGCTGTGCGCGCACCGCATGACTGGCCGCTCTGTCGGTCTGTCTGTCTGTCTGTCTGTCTGTCTGTCTGTCTGTCTGTCTGGCCGTCCGTCCGCTCGACCGCACAGCATAACACAGCGGACACCTCGGGTTTCGCCGAGGAAGCGCAGTTGAGGACCTCTCACATCCTCAAGGACGCCCAGCACGGCGGTGTTGAGCGGACACAGTGGGCCAAAGGACCGGCGCAGGCGAAAGAGAGGGAGTAGGTGCGTGGGTGCGTGCGAAGGACAGTGTGAATGCACCCTGGTCGGCCTACATTTGAACGTGAGTCTCCAAATAGCCTCGCTCCCTGTGTGTGTCGGGCATGTCAGTGGGACTGTGTGTGTATGTGAACGTGTGTGTGTGTGTGTGTGTGTGAGAGAGAGAGAGCGAGATAGATAGATAGGTAGATAGATAGATAGATAGAGAGAGAGAGAGAGAGAGAGAGAGAGAGAGAGAGAGAGAGAGAGAGAGAGAGAGAGAGAAAGAAAGAGAGGGGGGGTCAGGAGTTGGGGGTTATAAGAAGACAGGTAAATAGAGTGGCCCCAAGCTGCGAAACTGGTCGCCCGGTGCGGCGCCCCGCCCCGTGGAGACCACACACGACATTGCTAATTCAGGCGGCACCAGCAGGTCAAACCAGAACCGCCCCGCCCCGCCAGCGCTAAAAGGGAATGTGGTAGCGCGCACGAATAAACGAACAAAGATCCGCGCGGCAGCGCCGAGTGCGCTTTTACGGACAGATCGCCACTCGGAAATGGATTTCGGCTCTTAGCAGGAAAACGTGTTTGCGACCCATTCGCGACGAGTCGGCCGGTGGTCTAAGTTTACGTATGCCCAAAAACCTACATAGTAATTTAATGTGAATTTCGTTCGACTCGGCCCCCGCCTTGCAGACCGTGAACGGTTTAGCGCGTAATAGGAAGGGCAAATCTCTGGCGACGGGTCACCGCACCTCGCACGACAGGGGATTTCCCCCTGCGGCCCACCCTCCGAGTTCTGCAGCGGTTCATAATGTCCGTTCGCCCGTCCGTCCGTCTGCCCGTCTATCTGTCTCTCTGTCTCTCGTTCCGTGTGCTTCTGTCGGATGAGAAAGGGGTCGGAAGGTCCCTCTCGGCTGTCAGCAGCAGTGGGACAAACACGATAAGCCCACCCAGCGTTGTGTGTGTGTGTGTGTGTGTGTGTGTGAGAGAGAGAGAGAGAGAGAGAGAGAGAGAGAGAGAGAGACCCCCTTGGCCTTGTCACCTGCGCGGCCGCAGGGACCGCAGGAGGCACCTTAATGCTTAATTGAACAAGGCGGGAATCAACGGAGGTGCGGGTCGCGAGATATCCGCGACACGAGCACAGGGCTGACGGCATGGAGCGCGTTCAAACAGAGGCCCCTCCCCCTCCCCCTGGTTCCGACCCTTGTTGTCCCTGTCACCGTCGCAGACATATTGACGCACACCGCGCACAAAGCCCCCCTATGGCCGCCGGAAACCGTTCAGAAAGCAAATCCGCGAAAGTTTTTCTCCGTTCGAAGAGCGATTCCGAACGTGGCTCTGTCTCTCCCGCACGCGCGGGCGGGCGTGCCGGGAAGCAGGAGCGGAACAGAGCGACTGGGCTCAGCAGAGCGCCTGCGAGCGGGAGGGTAGGCAGCGCGCAAGACACACAAGCTCGCCGGCACGGCCTGCCGTCGACTCGGCGGGCGCTTCGCAGCCAGCCCGCCGGCCGAGCCGAGCCGAGCCGAGAGCGCTCTCGTCGCTCCGTCTCCACTGTTATTCTACGAATATAACGTCATATTCGTTCAAATATGAATTTTGTCACGTTTGTTTGAAAATGACGTCTTGAACGAATATGACGTCACATTCGTTTGAATGTTGACCCACGTTCAAACGAATGTGACACCCTAATTTAACGGCCGTGTCACGTTCAAACGAATGTGGCATCGTATTCAAACGAACGTGACAAAATTCGCATTATAACGAATATGACGTCACATTCGTTGAATAACAGTGTCCGTCCCCACTCAAGGCCCGGGCCGCAGCACAGTGGGCCTGAAGACCGGCGCAGGTGGCTCACTATGCGCAGGGGGTGCGAGAGAGACACGGAGTGGCTCGGCAATGAGGTCGGCCGGGCCACTTGGATGGATATCACCACGTCGAGTTTTCGTGCCACGACCCGCTGCGACAGTTTGCCAAGTCTACATGCACGCCCCGGGACGCGGGCTAAGGCCTGCCTGCTATATTGAGTTCGCATACAGACATGGCGGGCCGGGCGCGGCCTCGCCCTGCCTGCCATATGAAGAGGAGAGACACTGCGACAGGTCCGCCTCGAGGCAACTCCTCCGACACACGGGCCGCGGCCGGCCGGTGGCAGCGAGCAGCAGCAGCCATGGCCAGTCGCCCCCCGGGGCGGAACGGAAAACTCGCCGACCCGATGTGCCGAACGAGAGGAGTCAAAGCGGTAAATAAAATGAGCACCGCCGCGACGGCGGGGCCGCGTGACTGAACCCGGAGCCAAGTCACCGCGCGAGGGGCAGGGAGGGAGGGGGGGGGGAAGCGGTTCATCCAAATGGAATCCTCCACCTCCGACGCGGCGGTGTCTACTGTCCGCGTTTGCGGCATTTCCGACCGTGGCCGAATATACAACGCAATCCCCCGGCAGCAGAGCAGACGACCTGCAGCCGTCCATGTTTTGTTTCTGTTTTACAGGCGCTTCTCCGAAACAGCAGGTCGGTGGATGACAGCCTCTCGAACCGTGCTTGACCCTGCCATCCCGGATTCCAGGCGGCAGGGACTGCTTTGTTCTTAAAATACAACGTCGAGAGCAGCGCAGCGACTCAGCGACGATCTCGTTTGGCTCGACTCAGCCCCCTCCGATTCGCAGGGTATAAAGCTTCGTTTTCGTTTTCGTTATCATGACGACGAGGTAAAGTAGTGGACTGCAATTCGAATGGCTGCCGGTCAATATGCCGGATTTCCTCCTGCAGTCAGCGACAGAAATACACAGAAACACAGCACGACCGGCAAAACGCTGAGTCAAAGGCACAACCCAGCACGGCAAGCAAATTTCCGATCTCTGTCTCTGTCCGTCAGTCAGTCTGTCTGTCTGTCTGTCTGTCTGTCTGTCTGTCTGTCTGTCTGTCTGTCTGTCTGTCTGTCTGTCTGTCTGTCTCTCTCATTCCTGCCGTTTGTTCTAATGTCCGCTGAAGCCAAAGGCCGCAGCCAACAGGTCCCCTTCAGCGGACAACCGCGGTGTGACGCGCGGGGCGGGGTGGGGCGGGGTGGGGTGTGGCGGGGCGGCCTCATAGGCCTCAACACCTAACCCCGCTCACCTGACTGCCGACTTGAGCCTCGGGGCTCGGCGGCCCATTCCAGAGTGGACGCGCGCTCCGGCCGGCCCACTGTGCCAAGAGGCCGCCGCCGACGTCCCCCAGGACGTCCCCCAGGACGTCTCTCAGGACCCTTCCCCACGGCGACCCTGATAATTGCTCGGATTGGCCATAATGTGGCCCGGTCGCACAACAATGCGAGTCACGCGGGGCAGCCCCCCCCCTCCCCCGTAAGGGGGGAAGAGGAGGCGGCGGTGTTCATTTATCATCGCCGGCTGGGCTAGCATGGGCGCACAGTGGGTCAGAAGACCGTTGGGGCGGCCAAAACTCTAGACGTATTTTGAGCTCCAAAGTCGCTAAATGGTACTGGAATCGAACGTGTGACCCCACCAATGAATTTCTCGTTCGAAGAGCAATCCATTGGTGGGGTCACACGTTTGGTTGTAGTCTCATTTAGCGACTCTAGAGCTCAAAACGCGTCTAGAAATTTGGCCGCTCCAACGTTCTTCTGACCCACTGTGGGGCCGGGGGGGGGGGATGAAGGGGCGGTTCCAGGAATCAGAGGGATGTAGCGCGTGTCCCGCGCGGACGGCAAAACGCGGCAAAACGCGACAGGGAACTTGACGCACCACGCAAACCGGGCTTTGATGAATGGCGGCGTGTTTATTCGGTGCCCCGCGGACCGCGCGAGTTTCATTCGCCGCGTCCAATCCGTCACAGCGCTGCCCCTGCCGCAGAATGTTGAGCGGAAAAAAAAGGTCATAATGGAGGACAGGAAATGTGTGACGGAAGAAGGTTGTGAGCGTGGGAAAAGGGGACATTGGTGGGACAACATCATGGCCTTTAGTCTATCGACACCAACAAAAAATTATTCCAAACGGTTGTTTAAACGGAAACCCAAGAAGAAAGTACACACTAAATTACTATGTAGGTTTTTGAGCATACGTAACGCACAAAACTAAACATGCACTACGTTGCGCAGAAAATTGTGCGCAAGAACGCACGATTTTCTGCATACCCGCGCATTAAATCGTGCAAAGTCACGTACAAATTCGTGCGTTACAAAGTGCATGTTTAGTTTCGTGCGCGCATAAAAACGTTCATAGTAATTAAGTTTGTAGTCGCTCTGATGCCAAGTCGAGCCCACTGCACGAAACTGATTGTCAGTGCTCATGGCAATAACCAGTGCGCAAAAAAACCAAGGGTTTTTTTTCTTACTAGGATTTTTTTTCAATGCGCACGGCTGATCCCCGGAGCGATCCCCTTTTTCGCGTCAGGAATTAATTACATCACACCGCACAATTATCGAGAAGGGCCTAAAGCGAAGAGTAACTGCGAGAGGAGGGGGCTTTCCACCGCCTGCAGGCCAACAACGGGCTAACCGCCACGGGAGAAAAAAAATTATACCGGGCGAATGTGGAAAAGTGCTCTGGAAAAGTATTGCTCTAGGAGCGAGGAATTCAGTGGTGGAGTAACACGTTCGATTTGAGTCCCATTTAGCGACTCTGGAGTTCAAAACGTGTCTAGAGTTTTAGCCGCCTCCGGCCCACTGTGTGGCGGCGTGCACTGAGAATGAAAGAGTCATGATCATGACTAAAATTTAGGGTGAGGAAGGCTTCCTCACCCAAATTTGGGTGAGAATACTATGTAGCCATATAGGTAGCCGATACCCCTTCCTCACCCAAATTCGGGTGATAAAGTGTTCCTCACCCAAAAATGGGTATTGATCAAGACTCTTTCATTCTCAGTGTGGCCGTTGCGCAGCGCAGCGCAGTGCTGCGCTCTGGCGGGGCGGCGACCGGGTCTCCGAGGCTGCAGCGGTGAGCGCGTCGTCTCTTCAAGCTGCCCGACGTGAGCCGCCCCGACGAGGCAGGCGGCCAAGTTCAAGACGGCCCGGCTCCCGCCGCGCGCCGCCGCCAGGTTGCAGCACGAGTCAGCAGTCACCATTACCGTTCGTAACTTTGGACAGATGTCGTTCCGCGGCCCTCCCTTCAGACTTCCAAGCCGGCGGCGCCAGCCTCCAGGACGCAATGGGGAACTTATAATTGTGCTGCTGCCTCGCGCGGCCGCACTGGTAGTGCTGGCTGTGCACAGTGGGCCAGAAGACCGGCGCGGTCGGCCCAAAACACTAGACGCGTTTCGAGCACCAGAGTCGCTAAACAGGGCACGAACCGAACGTGTGACCCCACCAATGGATTCCTCGTTCGGAGAGCAAGCCATTGGTCGGGACACACATTCGGTTCGAGTCCTGTTAAGCGATTCTAGAGCTCAAAACCCGTACGGGATTTTGACCGCCTCCACCGGTCTTCTGGCCCACTGCTCTACAAACTGAAGTGTGTACTCAGTATGCACCTACAGATGCATACTTAGTTGAGTGCACATCTACAGATGCATACTTAGTTGAGGACACACCTAAAAATGCATACGTTCTAGCCGTAGTCTAAGCCAAGTATGCATATATAGATGTGTACTCATCCAAGTATGCATCTGCGAAGTATGCGTCTGTAGATGTGTACTTGCAGGTATGCATCTTTGAATGCATACTTAGTACACGCTTCAATTGGTAGAGTGTGCTGTGCTTGCTGGCAGTGGAGCCGAACAAGGTCATGCCGAGCCGAGCGGATGTGTCTATTCCCTGGTCTGGCTGGCGGAGGAGGTGGCGCCGGTAGTTCGGGACGGAGGGGGGGCAGGGGGGAAGGGGGGCGTGGGCGTACTAAGCCCCGCTGAGCCGGCCGAAGCCGAGACCGCGGCGCGCCGAGCGGCCGGGCGTGGACCTCATCGACGGGCCTGCCAGAACTTTGGCACGCCTCACTTCGCTCCGCTTCGACCCGGCCGGCGGCCGTATTCAAAATGTTGTCAAGCTAAGCCATTCCCAGGCTAAGCGGATGCAGGGCGCGCTGCCGGTGCGCGCACTGGCCTGGCTGCACAGTGGGTCAGAAGGCCGATGAGGCGGCCAAAACTCTGGACGCGTTTTGAGGTCCAGAGTCGCTAAAGGGGACTCGAACCGAACGTGACCCCATTCATGGATTGCTCTTCCAACGAGGAATCCATCGGTGGGGTCACACGTTCGATTCGAGTCCCGTTCAGCGACTCTGGACCTCACAACGCGTCTAGAGTTTTGGCTGCCTCAACGGGCTTCGGCCCCACTGTGGGCTGCTGGGCAGGCTGCGCTTCCCCAGGGGCGGCGCGCTCATTTCGGAGGGCGTGATGGTGCGGCTGCCGCGGCCAGTGGGCCGGTGCCGTCCCCGCCGTGCACTCGAGATAGGCGGCCGGGCCGGCAAGGTGTTCGCCTGTCTCACGGCGCCCTGGCCTAACGGCAACGTCCTCGGCCAAGATAGGGGTGCCGCCGGCGAGGCCGGCGGGGTGGGGGGCACCCCTAGGGTGGGCCTCAGGCGGGGGCCACCCCTATGGCGGCACGGCGTCGTCGGCGTCCCCAGGTGCGCGTATCGCCGAGGCGCTCGTGTGGCCCCGCCCGGCATTCCGGTCCGACCCACTGCGGGCTGCACACTGGGGGCGGGGCGGGGCGGGGCGGGGCGGGGCGGGGCGAGGCGGGGCGGGGCGGGGCGGGGCGAGGCGGGTCGAATTCCTCCGACGGCGTGAGGGGGGCAATCGCTTTAGCGTCAAAACGTCGGCCGGGACCGACCGTGACGTGCCAGCGGTCCGCAGACCGCCCGGGCCTGCACTGGATCTCGGAGCGCAGCGGAGGAAGAGAGAGAGAGAGAGAGAGAGAGAGAGAGAGAGAGAGAGAGAGAGAGAGAGAGAGAGAGAGAGAGAGAGAGAGAGAGAGAGAGAGAGAGAGAGAGAGAGAGAGCGATCTAGGCCAAAGGCGGTGCGCATTTCCCGTTTCTCTTCCAGCGGGAAATTCAAACGGGGGCCGAACCCCGCTCGCCACGCCACCTCACTGCAAGACCATCCCTCACCTGCCCTCGCACCGCGTCCGCCAGACCGGCCGCCGCCGACACCCATGGCGCCCCGCGCCCCGCGCACCCATCCAACGCCGGCAGGTATGGAAAATTTATACCCCTCTCGCGGCCGTACAACAAAGTCAACGTGACACCGACACCGCGCCGGCCCCGGGGTTACTTCCACGGTCAGGCTCCAGCAGTCAAAAGGAATCGCCCTCTCACTCACACAACCGACAACACACGCACACAACCATGTACGGAGAGAGAAGAGAGGCACACACACACAGTGTCACACTGTGGGTGCTGGTCTCGCGGGGCGACGTGTGGCAAAATTCCCGCCCCAATCGACGCCGTGAGTCACGGTCGTCACGAGAGAATAGTCCCGGCTTCGCCGTGCCTCTCCTCACCCCGCCCCGCCCGCCGCGCCTCTCCCCGCCCCGCCTCTCCCCGCCCCGCCCTGTACGAGTTCCAGCCCCCGGGCCGCGCTAGGCCCTCGTCCCCGGATTCTTGATTCTCCGGACGGATCGCGAATAATTCATCAACAAGTACGTCTCTCTTTCTCTCTCTCTCTCTCTCTCTCTCTCTCTCTCTCTCTCTCTCTCTCTCTCTCTCTCTCTCTCTCTCTCTCTTTCTCTTTTTCCTCCCTCTCCCTCTCTCTCTCCCTCTCTCTCATACACACACAAAGCGCCAAGCTCGCACGGGGCAAGGCACCAAGGCACCATCCTTTGGGCTTCCTGCCAAAGATAAATAAACCTTGGCTTTGATACACCGCGACTTTCATTTCGCGATCAGGACGACGAGTTCTGTCTGTCTCTCTCTCTTTCTCTCTCTCTCTCTCTCTCTCTCTCTCTCTCTCTCTCTCTCTCTCTCTCTCTCTCTCTCTCTCTCTCTCTCTCTCTCTCTCTCTCTCTCTCCACCGCGACAGCACTTGTGCCGCAATGTTGGTCACCATTGAATGAAAATTTAACGCGGTTCCGTGCAAAGAGTTTTCTTTGCACCTCTACAACTGTCCGGGCGAGTGAATCGAGTCTCGCGAGGGGTGTGCGATGAGAGCCAGGAGCCAGGGAGGTGAAAGAAATCAAAGCGCGTGACACTCGTGTAAATATTCTCAGGACGTCAGAAACGTGTCTGAAACCCAGATCAAAATTCGCGCACCTCTGAAATCTGAGATTCTAAAAACTATACTTTATATTGAAGGCCTGAGTTCTGCAAAAATGTCACAAAAAGTTTTTAGATTTCAGTGGTGCGCGAATTTTGGTCAGGTTTTCAGAACGGTTTCTGACATTCTGTCATAATTTACACGAGTGGATCGAGCCGCGGGGTGTTGTCGCAGTGAGATGGGTCCTGGGCGTCCCGAATGGACGCTTTGGAAACCCAGCAAACCTTATGCAATCGTCGACGAAATGGAAGTTGCACATCGTGCAACTGTTCGTACTAAGTCCTGAGCGAACTGGAATTACTTTATTAATAAAGTAATTCAAGTTCATTTCTTGCTGCAACGCAGTCTGCGCGACCGTCTAAAGGACTGGGCAAATTTTTCATCGCTTGGTTTTTTTTTCTTTCTCATTTTTTATTGGTTGTATTTCATTTTATTTGTGTGCTGTATGCTGTACACGCGACCACTTCAGTGCGTGTACATAAACGGTGCCATCAAAAATCGTCGTCACGCATGATAGCCCGCTCCCCGACCCTCTCAAGGCCATCTTCGAGGCTCCTTTCAAGGTCATCGGCGTTCCGTGACAACGTTAACGTGATGGTGGTCCCCGCGGGGGGCCGCCGCCGCACAGCGGGTCAGAAGACCGTTGAGGCGGCCAAAATCCCAGATGCGTTTTGAGCTCCAGAGTCGCTGAATGGGACTGGAATCGAACGTGTGACCCCACCAATGGATTTCTCGTTCGGAGAGCAATCCATTGGTGGGGTCACACGTTCGATTCGAGTCCCATTTAGCGACCTCTGGAGCTCAAAACGCGTCCGGAATTTTGGCCCCCTCAACGGTCTTCGGTCCAACGTCGAGAACTTGGTTCGGCGCGCTCTGCGCCCGTACTTGCCTGACCGGGCCCGCCCCTGCTAGCCTCACAACGGTCTCGCACCGCCAGTCTCACCTGCAACAAGCAAACCAGTAAAACGTAAGAGCATGCATACAGCCCGGCAGTCCCAGGTGCAGCCCTGTGCCCGTGTCAGCTGGGGCGCGACGCAAGGCCACTTCGTCTTGGGACGAGACACACAGACACACACACACACACACACACACACACACACACACACACACACACACCGGGTAACAGGTTCTTTAAACGTGCCCGACAGGGCACGCCTGGGCCCCCGCGCTGGTTGGGGACGGGGGGAGGAGGGGGGGGGGAAGCGTAGGGCGCGCGGTAACGAATTCACTCGAAAACAAACTCAGCTCATTATGCTTGGCGCAAACCCCGGCAGCCAAGTTCCGCCCCCGCACGACCCCCGCCTGCAGACTGATTCAGAGCGGGAGGTATCTCTCTCGCGCTCAAGTAGCGGTCCGTATGGGAGAGAGGGAGGGAGAGGGAGAGAGAGAGAGAGAGAGAGAGAGAGAGAGAGAGAGAGAGAGAGAGAGAGAGAGAGAGAGAGAGCGAGAGAGAGAGAGAGAGAGAGAGAGAGAGAGAGAGAGAGAGAGAGAGAGAGAGGAGAGAGAGAGAGAGAGAGAGAGAGAGAGAGAGGGAGGGAGAGGGAGAGGGAGAGAGAGAGAGAGAGAGAGAGAGAGAGAGAGAGAGAGAGAGAGAGAGAGAGAGAGAGAAGCCGCCCTCCCGCCGGCCGTATGCCGCTGTGCCCTAGTCCACCTCCACCGTATACTGCACCCAACCCGACGACGTCACGCGGAGCTCAGTGTTCCCCCACCGCCAACCCCAATCCCCAGAAGAACTGCATTCCTTTCTCGAACAAAGACGGGACAGTCAACAAGAGCTATAAGAGCGGAGCGCCTAAAAAGAGCAGAGAGAGAGAGAGAGAAAGAGAGAGAGAGAGAGAGAGAGAGAGAGAGAGAGAGAGAGAGAGAGAGAGAGAGAGAGAGAGAGAGAGAGAGAGAGAGGACGCAAGTCGAGTGGCTTTGAAGGCTTCTTTGAAGTGCATTACTCCGTCCCAGACAAGAGGCTGTCGACTTGTCGCCCTGTCCGGCTTGTCAGACTCGTCCCGCCGCGCGAGTGCGGAAAAGACGAGAGCGGAATCAGTCTGCCGGCGGCCACTGCACAGGCCGAGGGGGTAAACACTTCAAGAAATCGTGTACAGACTACTCGGTATTACGCTGTATTACGGTGGTATTACACGTGTATTACGGCATAGAAATGCTAAACGTTGTCACATTTGACCCTAAAATGGTATTAAAAATACGTGTATTACGCGTAATACACGGCTTGTTTGTACAGGGCATTACCAAAGTGTTTACCCCCTCAGCACAGGCACAGTGGGTCAGAAGACCGTTGAGGCGGCCAAAATCCCGGACGGGTTTTGAGCTCGAGAGTCGCTAAGTGGGACTCGAATAGAACGTTTGACACCACCAATGGATTCCTCGTTCGGAGCGCAATCCATTGGTGGGGTCACACGTCCGAGTCCCATTTAGTGACTCTGGACCTCAAAACGCGTCTAGACTTTTTCCGCCTCAACGGTCATCTGACCCACTGTGCGGCGCCACTGCGCCAGGAGACCGGTTTGGACGCGTGTTCCGGTCCACCAGGTCTTTCCTCCTGCAATTCTCTTCTATAGACTACAGTCCCCATGGCGTCTCCCAGGCCGCGTCTGGCTGCTGGCGGACACTTAAATGCGGGCTTCATTTATTCTTCCGCCTCAGACTCGGCATTCACGCGATCGCGTCTTTGATTTTATTTGCGAGCAATCGAGCTTTTCTTTTCGACCCGACCGCCTCGGGATTTGGTTCCATATCGAAGGAACACACCTCCCCCGCAGCTTTCCGCCTGAGTTCCCCGGGACCGCGTCGGGGAGTAAAGACGCCCCGCCCCGCCCCGCCCCGCCCCGCCCCGCCCCGCCTCGCCCCGCCCCGCCTCGCCCCGCCTCGACCCGCCCCGCCTCGCCCCGCCCCGCCCCGCCTCGTCCACCCCGCCCCACCCCGCCCTGCACGCTCCCCAGAGGACGCGCAAGTACCGTCTACAGTCTAATTCAATTGTGTGCGGTTTCAATTTAGGCGCCGCTAAGGGGCGCGGAATGTGGCTTGACGTCGAATAGAAGTCAATAATACTCCGCCGAATGCGGTGTCTCGGGCGCTACGTTTCGTAAAAAGAGACATGCGTCGAAACGACGTCGAGGAACAGTCTCTCTCATCGTGGAGCGGCCTCAACTTTTTCTCGGACTAAGTGGCAATTTCGGGAGTTAATTTGAGTCAGCCCGAACCAGCTCCTGAGCGAAATGAATCCATTTTAATGTGGAAATCAGTATCTCTGAATCAACCTGGAATGTATTGCAACGGTTGGATACGATGTCACATTCATTTAAACGTGACACGGAGGTTAAATTAGACAAAAGTCACATTCGAACGAATATGACGTCACATTCGTTGAATAACAGTGTCAGAGTTAATAAAGCTGAGAGCGCGTGCCCCCGTGTCACTGCTGACTGGCACGGGCTTGGATATCAAAACGCCCTTCCCTTGTTTCCGCGAGCAGAAAGGCATTCGCCGTTTGCCACTTTTACCGCGCCTCTTATACATTCCGAGAGAATGAAACGCAATTATGAGATTCAGCCGCGTCCTTTGCAAGTCACCGCCGCCTTCGTAGTCGAGTGGGGCGGCGGCCAGCCAGAGCAGCCGGCCAGGCCAGCCAGAGCGGCCGGCAGGCAGAGCAGCCAGCCCGCGGGGCTGCACGACGGCACCCGTTCTATTCCACTGCACCAGAATCACCCTTGCAGAAACCTTTTCGTGGGCATTAGCTTAATAGCAACGTCCTGTGTGTCTGTCCGTGTGTTTGTCTGTCTGTCCGACCTGCTGCCCTCCCCCCAGCAGTTTACTTAGCAGCGTTTGGCTGTGATCCCAAGATGCAGATGCGAATGCCGCCACTCCACTGCGCGTAGCAGCCCGGGCGAGAAGGGACACGAACGCATCGGCCGGCCGGGGGGGGGGGGGGGGGCCACCCCCCCCCTCTCCTTCCGGACTTGCACCGAAGGGACATGGACACAGAATTGTTACCTTATCCCCGCGGCGCGGGGGCGGGGGCCCGCCGCCCATGGCCTGCCGGTGTGCCGCTGCTACCCCGGCCCAAACTTGGTGTTGGTACAAGACCCGCCGCCGCTGACCCAAGCCAAGCGGTGAGGAGCAGTAATGGAATATAAACGAGGGGAGGAGGGGAGAGGAAGGGCGGAGGGGATGGAGGGGAGAGGAAGGGCGGAGGGGAGGAGAAGAAGGGCGGAGGGGGGCGAGGGGATGGAGGGGAGGGGATGGAGGGGAGAAGAAGAAGGGCAGGGGATTCCGGCGAAGCGACTCCGGGCGTGTGCATTTGCACGTGTGCGACTGTGTGTGTGTGTGTGAGTGTGAGAGAGAGAGCCCGTAGGTACGAGTGTGTGTGTGCAGCTGAATAACGCCGAGGATTGGGTGAGATTGGACGCCGGGTTTAGGAGTGGTGCCGGTCGGCGCTGCCCGGCCGGGCTGCAGGCGCGTCTCCAACAACGCGTTGCAATTGCAAGGGATGAATTCGAGGACCGCGCCGTTCAATTAACGCGATGAGAGGTATCCGAGGAAGGGGTGGGCGGAGGGGAAGCGGTGAAAAGGGGGTGTTGCCGCATGCAGGCTCTGGTTTCGAATCCCGAGAGAGAGAGAGAGAGAGAGAGAGAGAGAGAGAGAGAGAGAGAGAGAGAGAGAGAGAGAGAGAGAGAGAGAGAGAGAGAGAGAGAGAGAGAGAAGGCGGGCGACACGGGCCACGCGCGTAACCGACTAAACATTATTCGTGTGCAGCAGCCCCCCCCCCCCTCCAAAAAAAGTGAAAAAGGCGGTTGCTGGTTTCCGTTGTCGGAGGCGTAACATGGGGTACACTGCAGCCCCAGCCCCGGCGGCAAGTTCGGAACAAGGCGCAGGGCGGACCGGCAAAGCAGCGGCAGTGTGCTGAGCCGCACCGTGCGGTTCCACCCGACATGCCACGCGCCTTGCTTCACACAGCGGAAAAACAACAATAACAAAAACTGAGTATTTGAAAACAAACGGATTTTCCCCGCGCCTCTCCGTGCCCTACTCCGGCCTCGGCCCGTGTCTGTCCCGCTGTTGGCAGAGCGCAGTCGCCCTGACTGCCTTACTGTTGACAGTGTGTTACAGTGTGTAGCACGGCGCTGCGGGCTTTACAGCGGCAAGGCGCGAGCTTGGGCGCCGTCCCCGGCCCCTACTTACTCAAACACCACGACACGAC